>CAJHNH020001502.1:457500-676781 GCA_905116865.2 Candidula unifasciata | reverse complement strand
ATGATGATGATGACAGTTATGCGCACGTACTGTTGTTCGTCGTCTATTTCTCCATTCCGTGCTGTCCCGTACAGTTCTTTCAATGTCATGGACAGAATATATACTCAAGTGCTTTTTGCCTATCTCATCAACGTTCGTCATATGGTTTGTTTATTGGGCATCCTTTTTTCCCTGAGTGATTGACGTTCAACAACACCAGGGCAGCACAACGAGCGACAAACACACGGTGACACAAAGTGCCACTATTCGGATGTGAACAACACGGGTACGAGTCCCAGAAACCCCGTTAAATAGGTTATATTACAGCCCTCGACTACAGCCGGGATGGGACTTGAAAATAACAAAAAAATTGTGTCCCCGTATTGAGGTGAGGAGAAATACTGACATCTTGAAAGATCTGAACGTCAAAGAAGATTGGCTAATAAACAGCATCCTGTCTCGGAAGCTGAAATATTGTTATCATATCAAGCGCCATGACGGATTGGAAGAAAATTATAGCAGAAGGCATAGTATCAGGAAGGAGGGGCAGGGGCCGACCGACACGAAGATGGGCACAGGATATAAGTGACTCCTTGAGTATGAAATATATGAGGCGAGAGAACTGGTGAGAGACCGACTTTTTTTTTTTTCATGCAGACTGTGATGAGAGCGACGTTCTGCAAAGGACCTTGCTACATGATGATGATAATGTTGATTGGGGTGAGGCTGCTTTCTTTCTTCTTCAATCCATTTGATGGTTTGATGATGATAATGGTGCTGGGGAAGGGGGGGGGGGAGTGCAGGACTCATCATAGTGTTGATTACTACAGCTTTACAAAATAATGTATAAACCAAAGTGCTGGTACTGAGGGCTGCTGTGTATCGCCGGGAGGGGGGGGGGGGTCCAAATGATGATGATGATGATAATGCAGACCTAAGTGGTAGACAACACACACGCACACACACACTTTACCTGAGTGTTTGTCGTACGACTGCGTTAGCGGTCTGCCCCCTCTTTGGTCGTCTGGAATCACAGTAGACACAACTGTGGCGATCAACACAAGGGCTAGTGTTTGGTCGGTTCTCGGTAATAGACAATTAAAAAAAAAAAAAAGATTGTCAGTAATTGTGTGATCAAGGCATACACTGGTGCTCGGTGATCGACAAGATGTAGCATTAGATAGGTTCTCCGTGATTGACAATATAGAAACAATAATTTCTCAGTGATCGTCAGTCAAATGTACTAATACGTTTTCAGTAATTATCTGACAGGCAAATGTTCTTGGTGATCTTAGAGGCAGGCCTATGTTCTCAGTGATCGTCTAATAGAGGCAGGCATATGTTCTCAGTGATCGTCTGACAGACGCAGGCATATGTTCTCAGTGATCGTCTGACAGAGGCAGGCACATGTTCTCAGTGATCGTCTGACAGAGGCAGGCATATGTTCTCAATGATCGTCTGACAGAAGCAGGCATAGGTTCTAGGTGATCATCTGGCAGAGGCAGGCGTAGGTTCTCAATGATCGTCTGACAGAAGCAGACCTAGGTTCTCGGTGATGGTCCAACTTTGGCAGGCATATGTTCTCAGCGATCGTCTGACAGAAGCAGGCATATGTTCTCAGCGATCGTGTGACAGATGCAGGCATATGTTCTCAGCGATCGTCTGACAGAGGCAATCATATGTTCTCAGCGATCGTCTGACAGAGGCAGGCATATGTTCTCAGTGATCGTCTGACAGAGGCAGGCCTATGTTCTCAGCGATCGTCTGACAGAGGCAGGCATATGTTCTCATCGATCGTCTGACAGAGGCAGGCATATGTTCTCAGCGATCGTCTGACAGAGGCAGGCATATGTTCTCGGTAAGCGTCTGACAGAGGCAGGCATATGTTCTCAGCGATCGTCTAACAGAGGCAGGCATATGTTCTCATTGATCGTCTGACAGAGGCAGGTATTTGTTCTCAGTGATCGTCTGACAGAGGCAGGCATATGTTCTCAGCGATCGTCTGACAGAGGCAGGCATATGTTCTCGGTGAGCGTCTGACAGAGGCAGGCCTATGTTCTCAGCGATCGTCTGACAGAGGCAGGCCTATGTTCTCAGTGATCGTCTGACAGAGGCAAGCATATGTTCTCATCGATCGTCTGACAGAGGCAAGCATATGTTCTCAGCGATCGTCTGACAGAGGCAGGCTTAGGTTTTCGGTGATCGTCTGATGAAAGAAGCACAGGTTCTAGGTGACCGTTTCACGAGATTCTTTACTATAAAAAGCAATCAACACATTATTTAGAAACTAGTGCCAAAACTGAAATTACAACTCAGAAAATATAAAATATTAGTACATACAAGAAATTCAGACATGTTGGCTGTTTGTTTAGAGAAGCACTCGAAGTAAAAGAAAAAATGATATTGACTTAATTAGCACATTACAGGCACCACACAAGAGGAAAATGTGAGAAATATTGCACACACACAGTACAGCCACCCCATCTCCTCACCCCTGTCCCACCACACCCATAACCCGACGACGTCCTCCACTCTACGCATGCGCGAATAACTTGATGATAACTTGCTGGATTGCCAGTTTGGCTTTTCTGAAAAATAGAAACAAATCAAGAAAACATCGGCAACCGAAAGGATGTGTGTAATGATTGTGTGGGAGAGTGTTGTGCGTGCGTGTTGTGTGTGTTTTTCCTCTCTCTTTTTCTCTAACACGTATAGTCGCACAAACGTACACATACGCACCATGTGTTGAGATAAAATATATCTACTCTACATATTTTCAATATCTAAAATCTACATCTAATATATATAGGGCTAGTGTTTGGTCGGTTCTCGGTAATAGACAATTAAAAAAAAAAAAGATTGTCAGTAATTGTGTGATCAAGGCATACACTGGTGCTCGGTGATCGACAAGATGTAGCATTAGATAGGTTCTCCGTGATTGACAATATAGAAACAATATGTTCTCAGTGATCGTCAGTCAAATGTACTAATACGTTTTCAGTAATTATCTGACAGGCAAATGTTCTTGGTGATCGTCTGACAGAGGCAGGCATGGGTTCTCAGTGATCGCCTGGCAAAGGCAGGCATAGGTTCTTAATGATCGTCTGACAGAGGCAGGCATATGTTCTCATCGATCGTCTGACAGAGGCAGGCATATGTTCTCAGTGATCGTCTGACAGAGGCAGGCATATGTTCTCAGCGATCGTCTGACAGAGGCAGGCTTAGGTTCTCGGTGATCGTCTGACAGAGGCAGGCTTAGGTTTTCGGTGATCGTCTGACAGAGGCAGGCTTAGGTTTTCGGTGATCGTCTGATGAAAGAAGCACAGGTTCTAGGTGACCGTTTCACGAGATTCTTTACTATAAAAAGCAATCAACACATTATTTAGAAACTAATGCCAAAACTGAAATTACAACTCAGAAAATATAAAATATTAGTACATACAAGAAATTCAGACATGTTGGCTGTTTGTTTAGAGAAGCACTCGAAGTAAAAGAAAAAATGATATTGACTTAATTAGCACATTACTGGCACCACACAAGAGGAAAATGTGAGAAATATTGCACACACACAGTACAGCCACCCCATCTCCTCACCCCTGTCCCCCCCCCCCCCCCACACCCATAACCCGACGACGTCCTCCACTCTACGCATGCGCGAATAACTTGATGATAACTTGCTGGATTGCCAGTTTGGCTTTTCTGAAAAATAGAAACAAACCAAGAAAGCATCGGCAACAGAAAGCATGTGTGAAATGATTGTGTGGGAGAGTGTTGTGCGTGCGTGTTGTGTGTGTTTTCCCTCTCTCTTTTTCTCATACACGTATAGTCGCACAAACGTACACACACGCACCATGTGTTGAGATAAAATATATATACTCTACATATTTTAAATATCTAAAATCTACATCTAATATATATATACATTTATAAAATATCCGTGTATTGCCTGCCCGGCGAGTTCTTTGTCAATTGAATTGTAAATTGTAGCAATTTTATCAAATGTCCCGTTGAAACCTTTCGAAGTGTTTTATGTTTTTTTTTTAAGGATTTTTTTTTAAGAATGTTTATATTTTCAGATATTTCTTTTTTTAAGTTTGTCAAATAAAGAAAAAGTAAGGGACCCTTTTCCATTCCTTTAGGCGTATAGGGCATATAGGGCTAGACCTATATTTTTATAGACCAATTCGGCACAAGATGGGTGATGTGGTCAGCATCACACCGGTCGTCTTTACTTTCCAGGGACTGCACCCGGTACCCATTCAAGACTGGGTCGACCTGGGAGCCAAGGTCATTTTTGAAATAAGTCCGGCTCCGCCAGGGAGCGAACCCACGACCTTCCGATCCGCGGCGAGCGTCTAGCCGCTCGGCCACGGCGACTCCCGGTTTGTCAAACACTTTGGGTTATTTGATATCGTGTAGATTTTATAATTGCTACTTTCAGACAATTGCGATTTATATATTGTGCTACCCACCTTCAAGCAGGGCTTATGATTTCTGGTTGGGGGGGGGGGGGGTGTGTGGAAATGTGCCGATGCCCAACACACACAAAAACTTTTTAAAAGTGCCGATTTCTCTCCACTAAGTTTCTATTTCATAAGAGTTACAACAATGACGCATACAAATGCTACCAGTGCTGCCTACCGCTGTGTATTGCCTAAAGAGGCGGGGGGGGGGGGGGGGGGGGGGTGACTGATACTGAGTGCATGTATAATGTAAGCTAAAAAATATTTTGTTATTTAATACTGTGTAGATTGTATAAAGGTTGTATGGTGTGGAAACGTGGAGAACAACTAAGGTAATTACCAGTAAACTACGGAACATTCATTAACTGTACCCGACAAGAATAGAGGGAACTAAACAGTATGATAGAATCACTAATGTGGAGCTTTGGGAAAGAACAAAACAAGTTTCAGTGGAGGTGAAGCAAAGACGCTGGCGTTGAATAGGGCACACATTGAGAAAATCTGAGAACAATATAACAAGACTGTATTGCCCTGGAATCCACAGGGGCATCAAATGAAGGAGGACCAGAAAACAAAACACATGAAGAAGGAAGCTAGAGGGTGAAGTTAATGCAGTACATAGCAATTAATTTAGGCGGCATTAAAAGTCTATGGCTAAGCATCAAGTACCAAATGAAAGTAAAAGTTTTGATAGGATTAATCTTTTCTCTAGCAACATACGGATGAGAACCAGGATAGCAAATGATGCCTGAGCCGACTGGCTGGCAGGTAATGCACCAATGCAAACAAGATGAAGAATGGACAGAGTTGATATCATTAGGACTGTATGGACCAGAGTGGTTGATGATAAATCTGTGACGCCAACACGATTGCATAGCCTGGGATGAAGCTTGGTGAAGCACGTTTATGCACTATCACCTAAATCTCATGGATATACAACAGAGGTACTTTTAGGTGACTGCTGCGTCGGTGGACTGAGCAGGCATGAAAGTTCCTTGTGTGCATGACATCGATTATGATAACATTACATAATTTTATGGAAGAAAATCCTTTTTTTTTAGCCGAATGGACATAGCCCTGATTTTAAGAATACCATGGATTTGGGGAAGAAAAGAAATCTCATCGTTTTATGAGATTTTAACATCGAGGAAGTTTTGTTTTGTAACCTCATCTTTCTCGAAGAATTGAAATACTTCAGTTTAATCCACCCCTCCCCCCACCCCCAACACGCCTATGATTGCAGTCTCTAAGATTGGCATCTCAAGGTTGAGAATCAAACGGCACTAGTCATGTAAACCTAGTTCATTCAACAGTACAGCTGTATTGCACACTTATACTAGGTTAGTTGCGTATTCTTTACAGGAAGTTGCAGAACCAATCCCAGCAGCACTTGGCTGTTGTGTAGTTTCTCTGTGCAAATTTACGTCCAGTAGATTGCCATTGCCTCCTGGACGGTCGGCCCCCTGATACAATTGTCGAAACCGATTCAAGGCGCATGGCTCGCAGCTGGGATCGAACCCGGCACCTCAGCATTACGAAGCGTTCGCATCGACTTGGCCACAGAGCCGACACACTTATACTGGTTCACCTAAAAGCGCTTACAAACTAACCTGTAGTCCAGCTTCTTTTTCAGCGTTCATCCGAAGATGTAATTGCGTTGTGTTCTTTTACAGCATAGCTGCGATATTTGCGCCTTTCAGCCGATTTCTGCGGAACTTCTGTTGTCAAGGTTAGCCTTCTCGGTTAGTTTCGTGGGACATTGTAGTCTCATTGTTGTGTTGTCATCTTTGTTTCCTATTTTACAGGTGTGCCACACATGAGGCCGTTCCAGAGAAGCCACGTAATGCTGGACAGCCCTCAAGAGAAGGCAGGGACATGAGTATTCCTCGCCATCCTAGGTTTCATAAAAGCAGAGCCAGTGCAGAGTTCTCTGGTACTGGGCTCACCAAAAGAATCGCACCTCCTGCTAGTGATTGTTTAACCTCACTTCCATATTTTGAACATCTCATTCATCACGGGCTATGTCTTTAGAAGCCAACAATAGGCAGCCTGCAGACCTGGGATTTCGATTGTCTATACAAATGAATACTTCGCTTCTTCTGCATGCTAGGGGTGGGTTTATGTGTTGCAGTGGTTTGGAAAGAACAGTAATTGATGTTATGATCCCGGATAAGAGAGGACGTGACACTAAGAACTGAGGGTTTAGAAAAATACCCTATAAAAAATGAAGATAGTTTTTTTCATATTTTTGACGCCCAAAAAAAAATCTTTGTAATTTAGGCCTATTGTTGAAATTTTTAAAATCGCACACCTTAGGGTTTAACGAATCAGTTGAGAGGTCGTTTTTTTATTTATTTATTATATCTGGGTCATCGATAGTTGTTTCCCCCCCCCCCCCCCCCCCCGTCATTTACAGCAGAGTCAGACAAATGAAGTATGTTTGGGGAAAGAGGTGACCCGGGCTGGGTCATTTGGGTGCGGTACGTTGTAGGACTTGTGAAATGCTTACAGGTCGACAGGACAACTCTCTTTTTCCTTTTTGAAGCGGCGTCTGCGCAACCCTGACTACTTGATCACTTAAGGAATACTGTTCTGCATATTTGCTAATATTTGTTGATCTTCCCGGAAGACCCGAAATTAGGTATGCAATAGTTATCACTCTCACACATTTGACTGTTACTTTATGATGAAACCCACGTCCCAATGTGGGATGCAATTTAAATATTTTGAAGCCACACTTTGGCTTTTGCCGGGGGCCTTAAATATGGCCTAACGGTTGAACATAGTTTCATGGACCTCTCGACGGGTGATCCTCATCCGCATGGTGGCACTTTGTGTCACCGGGTGTTTATCGCTTGTGTGATGTCCTGGTGGGGTACAACTTCCTACCTACTTCGTGGCAGTATTGAAGCCCTAATATAACTATGTTATTAGTTGTACTAGGTTTCTGGAAATTGTACTTGTTTGACTCTCATCCATAAGATAATAATCTCACAGACTGCAAAGATGTAGTTGGGTATATATATATATACATTTGAATGAATGTATATATAAACAAGGCGTCCCAAAACCAGGTGCCGGGCTGAGATTTGGCTTTCACACAGACCAGACAGCCGGCAAAAATAGCTGGCCTCACTTTCTGGAGCCAAGCCCCGAGGTAAGGACGTGTCTCTGACAGCCGGCTTCTTTCTCTCGCTACTTTATATCCGTGACAGAGAACAACTTTTTACTCTCATTGTATTCGACATTGTCCTTGTTTCTATTCTATGTACAGCAAGTTTTCGACAGTTTTAGTGAGCTAAAAATATATAATAAAATAAATTCACCCATTAAAATGTTCCGATTTTGCGTTGTCTGGTCACTGACCTCGCGAGGGCATTTATTCAGTAATTCACCGTGTCGTGCTAATTAATTTCAAGTCATGCTCACAGTGTTTGATTACGTGCCATTTGTTTCTCCCAGATTGTTGAATACTGATATTTTACTGAGCATTCTATTGCGAATAATCTGAATATAAAATGTTGATCTTGCCGTAATCGAGGGTCAAGGTCTCCTGTCGACCTTGCTGAGAAAGTTCAAGGTGACTATCTTGAAACAAAGGGGAAGGGGGAGCACCGGGAGGACAATGTGATTTCAGTCCACTTATATTACTAATAAGGTTCCGCAATTGGGCAGGAAATTCTCTTCTCATTTATGAGGAAGGCAGGTCCAAATTAAACAGACTGACTGCCGTTCATCTGCTGTACCTTGTGTAACTGTAATATCCGGCGGAAAGTTCTGGTTTTTCGTCCATTTATGGTCTTATTCCAGAACAGGATGATTTTGCGTGCACATCTGTTTTTCTGTATCTGCCTTTATGTGTGCAGACTGTTGTTTTTTCGCCTGCCAGGCAAATGCACTCCAACTTTGAAGGAAATAGACGATTTGGTTGCCTTTTGAGGGCAGGCTTTAAAAGAAAAAAAGAGGGAAAGGGGCACTAGATCTTTCTCCCCCCCCCCCCCCCCCCCCTTCCCCTGAATCCGGTTTTATTTTTTAAACTGCCTCTGAACCCACAGATAAAAGATAATGATAATAGCAGCTCCCTCTGTGTGTGGGGGAGGGGGGGGGGGGGTTTAACTCTCACTTGTTGGGAAAACTAGAAAAGATCCATTTCCTCTCCGAGGACGCTTGTGGATCAGAATTAGAAAGTTCTAGAAGTGTCCAAGATGAAGTTGTAGATAACCTGATACGTTACTTGCCGACCTGCTTCTGCGAGTGTGCCTCACCGCCGAGTGTATCCCCCGCGCCGCTACGCGCGGCGCAGATGAGGGACTAAACTAGGTGCCTGGGACTCACGAGTACAGTAATTGGAGGAAGTTGCAGGAGATGAGGTAGCTGCCGCTTGTGAGTCCCAGCCATCTAGTTTACGACGCGGGAGATACGCTCGGCAGTGATGCACACTCGCAGAAGCAGGTCGGCAAGTAACGTATCGCCGAGACCCTGTCAGAGCATTTGTTTTGTTATCCGGAGCCGGCACATATATTTTTAATAGAACTGACCCGCATTTGGATATTTTTGGATATTTTATGGCAAGAAATTGACCAATTTAGCTCTTTCAAACGCCATCATATTAAAGCCACCATTTTGGGGGTTGATTCAAAGGAGAGCTCCTGTTTGCAAGATAGATAAATCTGAAAGTTCTATAAGTGTTCTAGATAAAGTGTCTGCAAGAGAGGTGAATCAGAAAGTTCTAGAAATGTTCAAGATGAAGTTGTAGATAAAATGTCTTCAAGAGAAGTGAAAGTTCTAGAAGTGTCCAGGATAAAGTTGCAGATAAAATGTCAGCAAGAGAGATGAATTAGAAGGTTCTAGAATTGTTCGAGATGAAATTATAGTGTCTACAAAAGAGGTGAATCTGAAAGTTCTAGAAGCGTTGAAGGTGAAGTTTAAAGTTTCTGCAAGAGAGGTGATTTTGAAAGTTCTAGAAGTGTCTGAGATGAAGTTATAGATTCCTTCGAAGTCAGAGTACTTTTACCTGAAAGGCAATAAGTCAAGTCTGCATACAAATAAGCCAGATCTGTAAAACAGATGTGCACGCAAAACACATGTTGTAGAACAAGACCAGAAGTTAATGAACAATTAGACTTTTCCACCAGAGTTTACAGCCAGTGAATGTGAAGAAGTTATAGAAACAGTTTGTGTGTGCAGGTGTATCTTTCTCACAGTGTGTTTATACTGTTGTGTTTCAGATACCTAACAAAACAAAATGTCTGGACTTAAAGTTGGAATCAACGGGTAAGTTTAGCGGCTGCTCCTGTGCCTGTCTCTCTTCTGTGTTGGGAGTTAAGTTCAGATATACCTCAGACTGTCCACTGTATTTGTTGCTTCAATGATGTGTGTTCCTGGAACAATCTGGTCGCAGTTGGTGTGAATTACATGGATACCTTGCCCCGGCCATTCATGCGTGTTTGGGAATGAGCAGGCAGATAGGTTGGCTGGGACTGGTCCCACTTGGGGGTGAGTGCAGCTGCACAAGGCAAAAGCAATCTCTCTCATCAAACAGGGTATCAAGTAACATAGAAGGTATTGGAAAACCATACCTGGAAAGAATGATGCAGCAGGGTGTGTCTGCAGCTTCTGGTGCCAGTCAGGACTGGAATGGGGGAAGGGTAGTTAACCAGTTAACGAATATTGTCAATATGTAAAATATTCTTTATCTGTTGAGGGGAGAGATGAAGCTAATATGATCTTGTCCTGAATGGTATGGTGTCGAAACTTTACCCAGACTTTGATGGGGCACCATTTTGTATATTTTGGCTATCCTCCGAATAACGGTCCTAAATTATTGAGGCGGAAAATATACCCTAACAGGGTCTCAGTCACGTGTCAATTGCCTACCTCCGCCGTCTTAAATTACGCACTTCCGGCGACTTCCGCAACCGCCGAGAGTATTCCCCACGCCGCTGACGCAGCATGGATTGGGGCTAAACTAGGTGGCTGGGACTCATGAGCAGCAGCTACGGCATATCATGCAGCTTACTTCATTTTATTTGCTTGTGAGTCCTAGCCATCTAATTTAGCCCCAATCCACGCCGCTCACGCGGCATGGGGATACTCTCAGCTGTCGCCAGAAGTTAGCAATTCGGCGGTGGCGTTATAGTCCCCGGAAGTGTGCAGTTGACACGTGACTGAGGCCCTGTTATGGTATATTTTCCGCCTCGATAATTTAGGACCGTTATTTAGAGGATAGCCCATATTATTTCTGCTAGTTTCTGTGTTTGTGGGAACTGTCTGTTGACAGACATGAGACATGGTGGAAACATATCACCAGCAGTTTTTATGTTAATCTAAGACGCCAGTTCCACAGCCCTGATCTACAGTCTTCTCATCATTCTTCAGTATAACATATAGTATAACAATATATCGGCTAACTGTTTATGGTTGATTTCTTTACATCATATGTCAATAATGCTTTTAACCTTACTTGACAAAGACCAATTGCATACAAAATAACCTGGTGTTAATTTACACTTTCGCAGGTTGAAAGTCAAGACATAAATTTAAAAAATAAGAAACAGATACATACAAGAACCTGTCTAATATGTACATTTCAGCTAATCGTTAATTTAATTGTGCCTGTCAGTTGTACCCCTTTCTGAAACCTGTTTTATAACTTTTACAGATTTGGTCGCATTGGTCGTCTGACCTTGCGTGCTGCCCTCGAGAAGGGAGTCAACGTTGTCGCAGTGAATGACCCATTTATCAGCCTGGAGTATATGGTCAGTACTGGTTTCTGGAGTTATTGTCCAGTTACTTTAGGCCAGAATTCTCCTTTAGTGCAGCCTTTAACTCATTTGCCTATATATAACACATTGTCCAGATTTTTGGCTTTCGCAGTTTCCACATTATTCACTGAATTTTCTCCAAGTGTTAGCCGGATTCATAGTCTACTCACATTGAATATTCTTTTGCATACTCTTTTGTCTCTCTGTTTTCTGCTATTCTCTCTATATGTCCCAATCAACTGTTGGCAGTCTGTTAAGATGCCAGTAATAGGTGGTGATTCAAGCAGATTAAAAATTTGCTCCCAGACTCGGTTCTCAAAAGTAAGACTGTCATTTTTTTTTCAGTTGTGAGCCAGGTTTCTGAGTTTATATCAGTGTTTTCTAAATTGTAATCATGGTGTTATGAGACAGAACATTGAATGATTCGAGCAGATGTTGTAGGGCATAGTTTGCCTCATTTTCTTATGGTAATTTCCTTGTGAGTTACAAACAAAAGTTATCCTATGGGGGGGGGGGGGGGGGGGGGGGGGGGGGGGGGGGGGGGGGGGGTGGGGGGGGGGGGGGGGGGGGGGGGGGGGGGGGGGTGGACGTTACAGAAACACCAGAGATCACAACTGATGCAGGTGCTGGACATTGAAGCTGTAGTTTTTTCCCGGAAGCTTTACTGGAGGTTGTCTGAATGGGATTATAGTATTTAACTGCCACAGTTGTAAATGTTTTGTGTGTTTATCTGCTGCAGTTGTAAATGTTCTGTGTGTTTATCTGCCACAGGTGTATATGTTCTGTGTGTTTACCTGCCACATGTGTATATGTTCTGTGTGTTTACCTGCCACAGGTGTACATGTTCTGTGTTTTTTCTTGCCACAGGTGTACATGTTCAAGTATGACTCCACCCATGGTCGTTACAAGGGATCAGTTAAAGAGAACAGCGGCAAGTTGGAAATTGATGGACACCTCATTACTGTGTTCGCTGAGTAAGTGTCTATCCATATGTTTCTGTCTGTTCTAGTCTATCTTTGTCATCATTATGTAGCAGGTTCTTTACAGAATGTGACTCTCATCATTGTCTGCCTGAAAGAAATTCAGTCTCTGTTATGATACTTTCCCATCTCAGGCACTTTCCTACCAAAGGTGTCACTTATATCCTGTATCCGTCACTGTGATGGTTAGTCCCTGTCCCACTTTCCTGGTGCTATACCTTCTATTATTTTGTTTCCAGTCCAGCATGGCATTTGATGTGGCACAACTATTTTGAATTTCCAGACAAGATGCCAATCTTCCTTGATATTAAGATCTTTTACAATGTCAGTGTATCTTTTCTTATTGATCCATGGTATTATGAGAATCTTTCTATAGCATTTCAGCTCAAAAATCCCAATTTGCTTTATTAATGACTGTGAGATAGTCTACGACTCGCATCCATTATGTTGCTACAGGTAAGATGCATGCCTTCCACATAAAAAACAAATTTAGTGGGTGCCTAACTCTTTGAGTCCCAGGGGGTTTAGCATCACAGGCCCAGGGGGTAGTAAAGAGAGTCATAAAATCAGCGCATCTTGCATTCATTGGGTTTCTAGGTAGGAACCTATGAACGTATGATGCGTTTCTTGAGACTCAAAAGAGTTAACTATAGACTCCTAATGCTGTTTAAAATCTTTAAAATAGCATTACTGAGAAATTACCTGGCTGGTTTCTTGGCACATCACAGGTAAATGAAGGCAGAGAACAAAGTCGTCTATTGATTTGTTATAACAAAATATAAAGGCAAAACTTTTGGCCAAGAGAAACATTTGTGCAAATCCGACTTTAGGGGTCACCGAGTGAATTACAAAAGACAGGGAAGTTCATTTGCCATGACATATGCTGTCATTGTTTCTGTGTGCAGCTTTTCTCTTCTTAAAATTTTGTCTGGAAAGTGGCCTGTTTTGTGTACTCTTCTGTTCTTTCTCTTTACCAATTGTGAATGAGTGAATCAACAATTGACATCCCTACATTCAAGATATTCTCACACATGCTGCATCTCCTCCTTTAGTAGCCAACAAAGAGTCGATATGCTAATTGTACCAGTTGCAACCTGATTGAAAGTCACCTCTGTCTTCCCCTCAGTGTTGAATATCTTCCGGATCCTCTCTTCTCTCCCCCCCCCCCCCCCCTTCCGGATCCTCCTCTCTTCCCCCCCCCCTTCCCCCCCCCCCCCCCCCCCCCCCCCCCCCCCCCCCCCCCATCTCTGCTGAATTAGTCTGTCAAGGTATGGATGCTCGTCTATTTTATTGCACTGTCCACTTAATCCCATATAGCCTTTACCACATCCGCTTTGTCATAAAGAGGCGCCTGTAGCTATCAGCCTGCTCATTACCCTGTGCACCTGAATATCCTGGACAGAAAATCCATGATATGCTCCTGATCTGAGCAGTTATTTGCTGTGCATCTGTTTTGGCTAATGTCCCAAACTAGAAAATATTCCAAATATTATCCCCTAATTCGTCCCATTACTGCTGAACGACTTTCTCCATTTTGTCTTATGTGCCAGTGCTCCATTCTTTGACAAACTATGGGCTTCTAAAGAATCTCTGCTGGAATTTGAGTAGACTTTTAGTCTGCAATGCTGTATTTTTAAAATATAATTTAAGTCATTACTAAAGGGAGTGCAAGTTTCTCATGATGCATGAAGTTCATATGGGTCTCTGTGGCGAAGTGGTCAAGCCTCATGCTCTGAAGGTAGTGGGTTCGTTTCACTGTTGTCTTCAGCAGTTTATGGGTGCAATATTTACAGAGATCCTCTGGGATTGTCACAGGAGCTACAGAGTTCTCCTCTGTGCATCCCTTTTGGCAGGCAGCTAGCCATTATTAGGAGTGAGACCGAGCCAGATGGGATAAAACCTGGTGCAGTGAAGTCGATCCTCTCAATTTTAACTTTAAACTTTCATTAGTGTAACACACAACACCCCTCCATAGCTTTTCTAGCCTTTATTGAAGCAGTATGTGAATGCCTATGTCTGGATGCCAGCAGTGTACTTGTGAGAGTATATTGTTCCTATCTTTTGTATGTTACAGGAAAGATCCTGCTGCCATTAACTGGAAGTCAGCAGGTGCTAACTACGTTGTTGAATCGACAGGTGTATTCACAACAGTGGACAAGGCTAATGTGAGTTGATGCAGAGAATATCATTTGTTACATTCATATCGTATTTACTATTTTCCCTGTGTGGGTTCCAGTGCTGCATTTTGGAGAATAAATAATACACCTCTTGCTCCCCTAACAAGCATGTCCCAGAAGGTGACCAGTTAGGGGAGTTTCCTTCAAAGTTTAAGTGCATCTGCCTGAAAGGCATGGAAATCAGCATTCTACATACAAAGAAGATGGATATGCAGCAAGACTAAAATCCAAGAATGGGTGAACAACCAGAACTTTCTGTTGTTTATAGCTGGTGAATGCACAAAAGAAGATATTTAACATTTGCTTATCTTCAAATTTTTATTTCCTGTGTCTTATTTCTGCCGTTTTATTATGTGTCAGAGGAAATGCTTCAGAAAGGCAGTTGAAATTTCCAGAAGACAATCTTGAAAGAATGTCACCATGTGGCCAATTCATAGAGAAACAATATTTTGGACATCTGTGAATGTTGAATTAAGAATTGACATCACAGCACTGGATGACACCCATCTTCAGCAGCAAGTGAATAGTTAAATTTCAATGGTACCAGTAGCTGTCTGATTGTATATCTGACTCCCCTTTCCTTTGAGTTTCGAGTGTCTGCCGGATCCCCCTTACAACTCTTTGTAGCGCCATTCTCCTCAGACCATAATGATCTATTTGTGCCTCTGCAGTGTTTAATCGCTCCCAAAGAGCCCCCACAACATTTAACTTGTCATACATCATATTCCTAGCAGGTAGCACAGAACCGGCCAGTCTATCTGCCTGCTCATTTCCCAACACACTGGCATAACCTAGAGAAAATATCCAAAGGATGCTAACAACTCTGGACCTTTTAAGTTATGCTTGCCACTCTGCATGGAGCATGTCTGTCTCCACCTTTCTAAACATGCTGTGTGAGTCAATGGCTGGACATCTGTGAACGCTACAGAATCATCAGCTTGAGAGCATTCGGTCGTAAGGGACCTGGAGGTAGAGGAGTACCATGAGAAAAATCAGTGCATGATGAGCTAACAAAATATACAGCTTGAGGGCTGTACATGTGGACAGGGAACAGGACTTCCCCTGTCCCCTACACAGTGGAGAATATGGGTTAGGAAAATACACATCGTCCATCTAGGGCAAGACAATAGATGAAAATAAGAGATCAGATATGTAGTTTGATAGTTATAGACTGACCTGTTATTGTGACAGCATGTTTTTATGTGGTACTAAAGTCTGTTCCTACCAGACATCTCACTATATGTTCCTTGCGCATGTTCTTTACTTTTGTATTCAGCTTCTCGTGCCTGGCTGATTAAAGCCTCTTGTGTCTATCCGTTAATTTCTTCTTTTTTTTTTAGTCAGTTATTTCTTTGTTAATATCAAGCCACTTGTTTTTCCAATTTCATTAATTTTAAACCACTTTTCCAGTGCTTGGCCTGTTATTTAACACACCTCTGGCCAGCTGTATAATTTCTTAGTTGGCCAGTTGATTTTTCGCATGCCTGATGAATTAACTCTTCATCTTAAGCCTGTTGTTTTTCTTATTTAACCAATTGTTATGATGTCTTGCAAGTGTTAAACTAACAAATAATGCAATTATTCTCAATGTTGGCTCAAGAGATGGGTTACTTTAAGCGCTATTCCAGGTGTCCGACAGTTTATTACTGTGATGTAACAGCTATTTGGGACAGATTTAGTTTCTTTCATCTGGTCCACATGTACATTGATAGCTGACATTTTATTTCATAAAAATATATATTTACCATAGGTACATATTAAGAGTGGAGGTGCCAGCAAAGTAGTCATCTCAGCCCCTTCAGCTGATGCCCCCATGTTTGTGCTGGGTGTCAATGAAGACAAGTACACCAAGGATCTGACGGTTGTCAGCAATGCCTCCTGCACCACCAACTGCCTGGCCCCTCTCGTCAAGGTCATCAATGACAAGTTTGGAATCGTTGAAGGATTGATGACAACCGTGCATGCTACAACCGCCACTCAGAAGACTGTTGATGGCCCCAGCAATAAGGTATTTTACACTTTTTTTCCCACTGGAGCATGAGCCTTTAACTGCTGTTATCAAACATTGGTCTTTTGTCATCTCTTTCAGTCTACATGTGAATTTATCATAATTTTCTTCTTCGGCTTTAAACTCTGGCATAACTTTCTGGTTCTTTGTCCCTTTCTGGACTTCAGTCTTGTTCTTGAACTTAAGTTTTGCGTGCACGTCCGTTTTGCAATAATGGCCTTTTTTATGCAGACAGTTTGTTTGCTTCTCAGGCAAACTCTCCTAATGTTCTTGAAGACAATGCTTGTTAGGGGAATGCTTGATCTATTCTTTTAACTCCACTGTAGGTGGCAAAGATGGCGGCCGCAAAATATCCAGCCGAGTCAGTCACGTGTCAATTGCGCGCTAATGTGCGCTTTTCCGGCGACTATGGCTACGGCCACGTGGATTGGGGCTAAACTAGATGGCTAGGACTCACAAGCAAGGCTGCAGGAGATGTGGAAGCTGCTGCTCGTGAGTCCTAGACATCTAGTTTAGCCCCAATCCACGCTTCGTGGGGGCCACATGGCGGTAGCGGTTGTTGGCGGGAAAACCGCAATTTAAGTAGCCGGAAGCGTGCAGTTGACACGTGACTGCGGATATTTTGCGGCCGCCATCTTTGCCGACCATTAGTCGGAGGATAGCCAATTTTTGTGAATAATTTTTTTTTTTTTTGTAAATTACAAATTACAGATGCCATGGATAAGTGCAATTTCGAACCCTTGGGGAAGAGCGAAGAACCATTGTGGAACTGCTGCTTTAAATATGGGAAACATAAAAAGTTGACCATTAAAGGGCAAACCATGTTCTGCAAAACTGTCCCTTGTACAGACCATTTATAACAAGGGATTACTGGCCCAGTAAGTCAGCTCTGTACTCTTGACACTAAAGGGGAACTAAAAAATGTCAAATATATCAAAAGAAGTCACCAATTGTGTAAATCTGGAGTGTAATCATTAGGAGAAAAAGACAGTATAATGGTATAGCAGCTGAGTGTTGTCTGCCACCCACCCACTCGAAAGATGCAAACGTTCGATCGGATTATTATTACAGCTTACATTTTAGGGCCAGAAAAGGAATGACTTCCCTTCCCATTCATAAATCGCTGTGTTGCGCAGCTTGTCCTATGTTGCAGGGGTGTCAGCTACACTGCATAGTCATGCAACTTAGGCTGCATGCGTTTGTGGAACGTAGGGTGGTGGGGTTAGGGCCAGTTCTGCATGTTTTGGGAGAGCTCACATCCTGTAATATAGAACACGTGATATCAGCCGGTGACAAGAACTAGTAAAATGCTGCATGTTGTTGGCCAGTTACTAAGCGTGTCCTTATAGGGCAAGCCCTGCAGCACGGCCATTTATGAATGGAAAGGAAAGTCACTCTCTTTCTGGACCCAAAAACGAGAGTTGTACAGTTATTCATGTGCAAATGTAAATTGCCATGTTGGTCATTTACAACCAAAACTGAATGGACAAAAGCCATAGGTAAATTTGTTTCTATAGTAAATACTGCTGATTTAAGCAGTGATGTAAATTGTTTTGTTTGTTTCTTAGCTTCATAATTTTTCAGTCTATTTCTAAACATAATGATATTTTTCCATGTGGATTCCGGGGCTCCCTTTGTGGGGAAAACTTCCCAACAAGCATGTCGTAGGAGTCATCTAATTGGATGCTTCCTTCGAAGTCAGAGTGCATCTGCCTGAGTGGCAAGGAACAACCAACTGTGCACAAATAAGCCTGTAAAACGGATGTGCATGCAAAGCTCAGGCCCGGGCACAAACCCAAAGTCCAAATGGACGAACAACCAGGACTTAGTGCCAGAGCTTACAGCCAGTGAAGAAAGAATAAGAATGATATTCCTGTCGAATTTTTTTTGTATCAGATTAATGCTAGCCTTGCAAATTCCTTATTTTCTACACATAAGTTTTTTTCTGCACTCACGTAGGACTGGCGTGGAGGTCGTGGAGCTGCCCAGAACATCATCCCATCTTCAACTGGTGCCGCAAAAGCTGTAGGAAAAGTCATCCCTGCAGTCAACAAGTGAGTATTTGATTTCAGCCTAGCCTTCCTTGTATAGAGCACTCATTCTTCAGCTGTGTTGTCTGGCTTCTGGCTACCATTGAGCAAATGTTTTTTTCCCTGATTTCTGCAATGAGACACTGTTGAGGGAGGAACTGGTCTCCATCGTAACTGGTATATGTGAGCGATCAGTGAGCACTGATTCCCTCAACACTAGTCTGGGTTGTTCACCGTTAAGCAGGTAGTTTATGCTTGATTTCTCTGATATGAGGAAACAAACTTTTCTCTCTATGATGCATGTTAGGTATATGTGGCTTGCCTCAATAATTTTAGGTCTATAGGCACTTTGTTTTTAATATGGTCAGTGTATCGGCTGCTTTTGTGTTCTAAAAAGTTGAGTTGATTGCCAGGAGTCCAGGTTAAAAAGATTTATTTTTGTGTTCGTCCTTTTTTAAAGTAATTCAGAAATGCATGGTGGCAGGAAGGAAATCAAAAACCCATCTGGCACAGAGCCATGCACAAATGAATCTTTACCCAATACATTAGATATAATGGATAATCTGAGGGACAGCACTAACATGCCAGATTTTAGTAGTGGTTTATGTTTGAACTATTTATGTTTTTTATACTTTTGCAGCAAACTAACTGGCATGGCTTTCCGTGTCCCAGTTCCTGATGTGTCGGTTGTGGACCTGACTGTCCGACTGGAGAAAGGGGTAAGTGGTTGAATCATTTTCCCCGACACACAACTTCACTCATCATCATCATGTAGCAGGTTCTTTGCAAAATGTCGCTCTATCATAGTCTGCCTGAAAGAAACTCGGTATCTCGCCAGCTCTCTCGCCTCATGTGCTTCCATACTCAAGGAGTCACTTATATCCTGTGCCTTTCGTGTTGGTCGGCTCCTGATCCTCCTTCCTGGTACCATGCCTTCTGTTATAATTTTTTTTCCAATCTGTCGTGGCCCTTGATATGACCAAAATATTTCAGCTTCCGAGACAGTATGCTGTTTATTAGCCAATCCTCCTTGACTCCACAGCTTTACTAGCTGGTTGATAATCAGGAAGCACTGTGATTTGTATGCTTGCTGTAACGCAGTGACTTCCATTACATGCATGGGTGAAGAAGTTCAGGCTGTTGTTTTGTGCATAATTTTCACTAACACCAAATGATGCCCATTTGAATTATGGCTTGAATAAAAGTCCGCCCGGCTCTCTAGCGGAATTGGCTAAACCGGATTTCGCGGAGACCGGGTGACGTACTCCTTGTGGTCCGGGTTCAATCCCGGGGGTAGGCAGGAAAGCCACATTTTCTCCCAGATTTACGGTATTTACAATGGAATCAAGGCCGAAAGGTTGCGATATCCATAATACCGAGCCTAAGGGTTAACAACTCATGGCTTCTGGATACTAAAACAAACAAACGAATAAAAGTCCACTCGCTTGTCATATTTTATTAATTTTCTTTACAAGGAAAATCTGGTTGCCCATACAAATGTCTCTGAATTAAAATAAAGCACTGACTGCCTAAAGACATCCTAGAATGTCCATGTGAGGAAGAAAAGGTCACAGTGGAGAGAGGAGGATTAGACTACAGTGGAGAGAGGAGGATTAGACCACAGTGGAGAGAGGAGGATTAGACCACAGTGGAGAGAGGAGGATTAGACCACAGTGGAGAGAGGAGGATTAGACCACAGTGGAGAGGGGAGGGTTAGACCAGAGTGGTGAGAGGAGGATTAGCCCACAGTAGGGAGATAAAGATAACGCCACAGTGATGTGTGTAAAGGGGAGACACCCTACCTCACCCCAGGTGCCAGCAGGCTTTGGGCTGGTTTTTAGGAACCTCGTACAAGACTTTTGTCCCCCGTACTCGTTGTGCACCATGGACAGTTGCCAGTATCGGCCTAAACCGAGCTGGTGTCTCCCAGAGATGTGGTAACCATAAACCTCTGGCGTCAGCCCTGTCTTTATGCTTGGGTGAATATGTTCATTAAAAACTCAAGTGTTGTTGATCCCAAAGGGAAGCCAGGCCTGACGCATACTTCCCCTATACTGCCTTGCTAAGTGCCAGAAATGCCTGCATGACTGAAACCATTGGCTACGAAGAGAAGTATTACGTTTGTAGGAAGTGAGATGCTTTTTTGCATGTTGCATCAGTCTTAAATCTGCTTCCGTTTGAACTCTAAAAGCACCAGCCAATGTTAAATGAGAGTCACAGTATATGGCTGTGAGGTTAGCCTCATGTGCATGAGGTGACGATTCCTTAGATGGAGCCCAGTATCAGAGCACCATGTATTGGCTCTGCATTTTTAGAAACCTCATGGGTTGGTGGCGAATACCCTTATTCTGCCTCTACCTTTCCCTTGAGGGTCAGCCAGTCCTGCAGGGATAATGTTGGAGAAGGGGATAAAGAAGTCACCACACAGAGGCTGTAAAGTCTTTAAAGTGAATAACTTTTACAGAATAAAGTTCAGCAACCGGATGTTTAAACATTTGGTTTGTAGTTAGGTTTTATATGTATACCTTGTCCGCAGATATTTACCAAATTTATTTGTTTCTGCAACAGGCAACCTACGATGAGATCAAGAAGGCAGTCAAGGATGCCTCTGAGACATCCCTGAAGGGTATCCTGGGCTACACTGAAGATGATGTTGTGTCCTCCGACTTTTTGGGTGATGCCCGCAGCTCAATCTTTGATGCTAATGCTGGCATTGCTTTGAACAGCAACTTTGTGAAGCTTGTTGCCTGGTGAGTTGAGCATCTTTGGTTATTGTTACTTGTTGGTGTCAGTAGAGTCAATTATGCTTGCAGCTTGCACCTGTTCTGCTGCTCTCATCCGATGACGTCAGTGCGTCCATTTACAGCATGGCTGCAAAATTTCCGCCTTTTCAGCTAACATATTCCACTTCTGCAGACATTTGTTCTCTGGATTAGCCTTCCTGGTTACTTTTGTGGGACATTGCAGTCTCATTATTGTAAGGTCACACTTGCATATGTTCAAGATTACAAAAGCACAATATAAGGCAACTGCCTGAAGAGAATGGATGGGTTGGAAAACCAGCCTGCAGGTGGTTAGACAGGATAGAGCTGGTTTCTGGGCGTGTTGAGGAAATAGGCCTGATGTAATTGTATGTCAGCTTTGGTCCAAGGTCAGAGTTAATATCCAGGTGTGTTGCACTCTTCTTTTTAGTATTCACCCACTGTAACATCTGGTGGAAAGTTCTGGTTGTTCATCCATTTATGGACTTTGGTCTTGTTCCAGAATTCTCCATGCAAAAATTCTTTTCTTAATCTCCAATGACATGAATCTATTGCACAAAATAATCTTTATTTTGTAAAATGCAGTTTTAACCTCTATTCTGTTCTTTATCTCTGTGACACATCTTCCAACAGTAAAGTGCATCAGCTATGCACTGGTCAGTGTCAGAAGTAGAAACTGATTGGTGCTGAAAGAGTTTAAAAGTGAGAAGATGTGATCGTCAGAAATTGAAAGCAGCAATTATATGTATTCAACAGCTGTGTGGGTGCTGGGTCACTATTTTCTGGAGGGAAGAAGAGAATAGACTCACTGCCTCCTTAACAAGCATATCATACATGGTGATAGTTAGGGATGTTTTGTTTTCTTGGAGGTTTGTGGATCTCCCTGTGATGAACCTACCAAATGCATACAGATAAGCCAAATCTGTCAAATGAGTGTGCATGCAAAACTAAGTTCTGGAACAAGTCCAGAGGTAGACGAACAACCAGAACTTACCGCTGGAGCTTACAGTCACTGAATGCAAAGAGAATTTTTAAAAGCATGATGTGTCCGAAATTTAAAGTAGCATTTATATGTATTTTTTTTTAAACTTGACAACAGCCATTAAATAAATACCTTGTATTTTTTCTGCAGCATTTATGTGTATTCTGTTTTATAACTAGATTGTGCAGTGCGAACAGATGATGGTTTAATTTATTGGTGCGAAGGAGATACTGGAGTGCAACAGGGATGTATTTTATCTCCTCTGTTATATGGCATAACCTTTGACCGGGTGATTAACCCTATGTGACATACAATGGCACAACAGTGAATAAATGAATGTTTTGTAACTCTTGACAACAGCAATTAAATATCTTTGTGTTTTCCCTGACAGGTATGACAATGAATATGGTTACAGTAACCGGGTGGTGGAGCTCCTCCAGCACATGTACAAAGTTGACAACCAGTAAAAGAAGCCGACATCAGCGCTAGAGCACCTGGAGATCATTTTTGTGTCCCTACCCAAGCTTTTGCAATTTACAAAGTATCTTCTTCTCAACACTCGTCTCGATAAAGTATTAGTTTTGTAAGTGATGTGAAACCAGATCCACGTGGATTGCTGGTAATAAATGTATAGAACCATCCCTACGAGTTGAATTTTTGATTTATAAATATTTGTAGCTAGTAATTTGATTCTTAATAGTTATATGTCATGGTGGGGAGTTGAAATTAAAATACTCTGTTCATGCCAGTGGCGCGTAAGGCATATGTTGCTAGACACATATTTTTAGAGACCCATCTGCTCTCTGTGTTTGAAAAAGTCAGTGTCGCTCCGGTAATTTGTGGTGTGTCATAATCACAGTCGCAAGGTGGCTAGGAATTTTAATATGAAAAAATGTGCTTTAATTTATTTATATATATATATAAAATTTGGTAGAATGTTATACCTAATTCAGATTTAGAACATCCAGCTTAACTGATTACTTGGTGTTTAAACTAGAATGCTTTATTAGCAGTCATCTGGCTGTAATAATTTATTGCCCTCATTAGTAAACAGGCTGAAAATATCTTTTTGTATGATAGTAGATTTACTTTTCCTAAGATTTTTTTGTGGGTACCATGTTGATGTAGTTGCTTGTTAAAACAATCTTCAACATTATACAAGGGGATTTTGCTTTCATGTTGTGGAGTGTGCTCTCTTGTATGTGGATGAGACTTCAATCTTTCAAGTTGTTGGTTTATGTGGATGTTTGGCTGGCTGGGGGTGTGCTCTACACTCAACAACGGGAGATTGAACCAGAGGCCTGTAGAAGCTTAGCAAGTGGCCCGCGGATCATTGGCAGAACAATGAAATCGTTTGTTAAAAAATCTTTCTAAACTGGGCGATCTCCATTTTCATCATTTTGACCCATTGAGTAAACTTTGAGTGGCCCTTGCAGTGTGCTTCAATTCCTAGACTGAGATTGAAATGAATGAAGGTATTTCTGTCGTCCTCTCAAATCTGTTTTAACAGAAAGATAGTATAATCCTGTGGCTGATATTGTTTGTTTTCACTGGTTGAAGAGCATCAAGAAGTTGTCAGAGGTTGTGGAGGTTGGGCATAGTCTATTCAGCGAGCTAAGCAGATGCATCTCATCAGTCAGTAGGTCTTTTACATAGCGTCATTCTCTTCACAGCATTCCTGAAAGTCTCTTTCTCTAGCCAATGCTTACACCCTAGGTGCTTTCATATCCAGTGTGTCTTGTATCCTCACATTCAGTCAGTCAGTCTCTGGTTTGTTTTATAGGCCACCATGATATTGAACGTGGTTAAAATACCTAGAGGTAGTGAAATGGCCAAAATACCTTGAGTCAGCGACATGGCAAAACGGTGACGTGTCAGAATACCCAGAGGAAGTGACGTGACCACAAACCTATTGGCAGTGAAAGATAGATATGAATTTAGCTTTATCCATCAATATTATTTTAAGGTGGAAACCAGCAAGAGTGTTAGACTATATTGGCTACCCAGTGACTGAAGACTAGCTAGTGTTAGACTATATTAGTTACCCAGTGAAGAGCCAGTGTCGAATGAAGTTTATCCCCGTCCAGTCATTTCACCAGACAAAGTCCTACTTCGAATCTCCATCTACTATATTTACATTTGTTGCCACTGGCCAGGTGTTTTTTTCATTATCTTTAATACAGTGTATTATTTGCATGATTTGTCTAGTGATTTATTTCTCGATATAAATTTGCAACAATTCAGCAGTGTTGTTAACTGTTTATAAAACTTAATTCTTTTTGTCCGATTTTCCCTTTATTAAACATTTACATTTATAGCTAAACTACAGTATTCTGCATAATCAGTTTGCCCATGTGAGTTCTAGGGGCCCCATTGGTGGGGAGGGGGGGGGGGTATGTTGTTAAAGGTTACTAATTAGGGTTGTGTCCTTTTCAAGTCCAAGTGCATCTGCCTGAGAGGTTAAGAACCAACAGCCTGCATACAGTTATGCAAAAATATATATTTGTAAGCAAAACTCATGTTCTGAAACAAGACCAAAGTTTACGAATAACCAGAATTGTTTGTACCATTTGTGCATATGCAAGATAGTTTTCCTAATCTTACTAATTTTTACATAGTTTTCCTAATCTTACTAATTTTTACAGATGGCTTGCTCTCTCTTTTCTTTCTAGATATTTGTCTATCTCATTCTTCACCGTGGTTCAGTTCCGTGTTATTGCTTGTATAATCTCTCCGCTTCCACTCATCCTCCCACCACTCTCGTCTCATTCTTCAGTGTGGATCAGCCCCAAATTTTGCCTATACAGCGCTGTTAGGCTACTCTTTTCGAATTCCAATTGTCTGGGGATTCTTTTACGTGCGCAACAATACATGCGGGTGTTCGATCTTACTACCCAGAGACCACGTGAAAAAATCCCAGCCTTCACCCAGTACCAAAAGGGCCATGTGTGGGCTCTTCATTTTTGGGAAGCCTGTCTGAATGGCAGTGCATGCCTATGATCTGCCCCTGTCTTCCATTGAGGGTCGACCAATTCGTCTTGGGCGAGTCCTGTAGGGACAATACCTCGGGATGACAAAGCCACCACACAAATGAGGTTACAAATGTCTCATGAAAGTCACTAGGAAGGCAAACCCGGAAAACAAATTCCAGAAGTTGAAGATGCTCAAATATCGCAGCTATGCGCAACGCATTTACGTCACTCGGACGAACGATGGGGAAGAAGAGCTGAAAGGAATTATGAGAAAAAGGATATCACAATTCGAAACGAGTTTCCCGTATGGATTCCGGAACCCTCTTGTGTTGGGGAGGAAAGGTGGGGGGGGGGGGGGTAGAGAGTGAAATAGTCCACTGCTCCATAGAAAAGAATTGTTAGAGCAGACTCATTAGGGGTTGCTTCCGAAGTCGAAATGCAACTGCCTGCGGCAAGGAACCAACGGTCTGCATACAAATAATTAAAAACGGATGCCCACACAAAACAGGTTATGGAGTGTTCCAGAAGTGGACAAACAACCGAAATTTTCTGCTGGAGTTTACAGCCAGGGAACGCAAAGAAGAACAAGAGATGGCGTCCAGATGCCTAAGAGGTAAGGTGTTGTGTTGTGTGGTAGGAGCATGTTGTGACCACTAGAAAGATCTGTGGAAGGAGGGATAGAGGAAGACAACGAGAAAAGATCCTTTACAGTCTTGTTGCATGGCATGGAGGTGTGTCGACACACGAACTGATACACGCTGCAGAAGATCGCAGATTGAGTCTATGATTTTCACCTCAAACCATAGTAGGTATCAGGTCTTTACTTTGGATGTTGCCTCACTGTATACCTCCATCCCTCACAGTGATGGCCCCTCGGCGTTGCGTTTCTTTCTGGACAAACGCAGTAATCCAGCCATTGCCACTGAACCCATCATACGTTTAGCCGAGTTGGTTCTGACTCTCAATTCTTTTGAGTTTAACGGCAAGTACTTTGCCCAAATTAATGGTGTGGCTATGGGCACTAAAATGGGCCCTAGTTATGCCTGCCTCTTCATGGGTTTTCTGGAATACCAGGTGTGGCTACTATACACAGGTCGAGTCCCTGAATTGTATAGGAGATATATTGATGATGGTTTTGGTGTCACCGATATGTCAGTAGTGGAACTGGAAAACTTCATTGAATTCTTCTCGAATTTTCACCCCAGTATCCAACTAACCCACCATATTTCTTCCTCTTCAGTCAATTTCTTGGACCTTTCAGTTTCTATCAACCCTCGTGGTCTCACCACATCGGTCTACTATAAACCGACCGACTCCCATGCCTTTCTACTCTATGACTCCTCTCATCCTCAGTCTTGTAAGGACGCCATTCCTTTCTCTCAACTCTTGCGTCTTAGACGATTATGCCAGGATAATGATGACTTTCACAGTAGGGCCCACGAAATTATGAATTTCTTCCGATCACGTGGATATCCTGAGTCTGTCTTAGAATCTGCCTTCCGCCGCTCCCAGAGCCTCAGTCGGGTGGATGCTTTCATCCCCAGGCCTAAACGGCAGAACCTTAGACCCATACTTTCCTTAACCTACCACCCTCACAACATTGCTATCAAGAACATCTTATTCCGCCATATGTCTATCTTCCGAGCGGACCCAGTAACCAACGCTGTGTTTTCAGAGACACCTCTACTGGCATATAAGCGGGACCGCAACCTCAGAGATTTACTGGTACACAGCAGAGTACGGGGACCCGCCCCAACTCATCCGGGCACTAAGGCTTGCCTTAGATCTCAGTGCAACACCTGCCCATACGTGCTGAATACTTCAGATGTGACTTTTCCTAAAGGCACTTTTAGCATCAAAGAGGAATTCTCCTGCAATAGTAGGAACGTCATCCATGCTATCATCTGCAAACGGTGCAACATTAAGTACATCGGGGAAACCGGTCTTCGCTGAGCCGACAGGTTTCGCCAGCACCTTCATGACATCACTAACCAAACAGCCAGGCCAGTTTCCACTCATTTCAACAGCGCTGACAATCAGGGGACCGCTGACATTCAGGTCACGGCCATCAGATCCTGCTCGTCTGACGATCGACATCGGAAAACTTTGGAAAACCGACTTATATATTTGATGGGTAACCTCTCACCACTAGGCCTTAACACCCAACATAGCTTCGTATAAATTACCAGTGTCCCGGTAACGCACCATTATCCCCCTCCCCACTACACCCACGCCCATCCCACGTTAGTTTCTGACTGTCATGATATTCCAGTTACATAGCATGCGGGTTATCCCCTAGGTCTCGACAGATTATGTTGCTGGTTGCTTGACACTACATAATATACTTGGATACTAGTTTCTCTCTCTCTCTCTCTCTCTCTCTCTCTCTCTCTCTCTCTCTCTCTCTCTCTAGGTATATACCAAGTTTTCTCTGGTCTTCCCTCTCCTTACTCTTCTCCCCTTCCTCTCTTCCTTTCTGTTTTGTTTCTCCCCTACCTCTCCCCCCCTCTCTCTCTCTCTCTCTCTCTCTCTCTCTCTCTCTCTCTCTCGTTCTCTATCTTCTTCTCTTTTCTCTCCCCTATTCATACAAACTTTCATTCATCCATTCATTTTTCCTCGTTACATATGGATGCACTGTCCTAATGTGGAACAATTTCGTGATAGTGTTGGAACGCACTCCTCCTATACAGTGTACATATCTCGTTTTGACTACCGAGAGGGTAAGTATGTGTACACACTGGGGGTATGCAGTTCTGACTCGACAGATATTGGGTATAACAGTCATCCTTACTGTCTCTGTGTGACATCTGACAGTCAGATAGAAGCACTGCATCACTAGACCCTGGTTCACGCGATGTCAGATTAACATACATTTAGACCCATCCATTTATACATCCTTCCATCTACCCATCCATCCTCTCGTCCACCCATATATCATATCATTCATTCATCCCAATCAACTCAGCCTATTATTCGATGTGTCCATCCATTCATCGCTCCCCACGTTTCTTTGCACACATACCCGATTTACAATCCATCACTAGTCTCGGCTACCTACACAGCAGGTATCTCAGGCAACACGATGTTGTTGCGCGTGGGTTCAATTGATACTTTGTATAACAATCACCCTTACTGTCTTTACTTGCTTGATGACAGTAAGAGAGAAGCATCACAGTATGAGACCCTTGTTTGGACCTGTTTAAATCCCCGGCTCTCTAGCGTAGTTGGCTAAACCGGATTGCGCGGTGAGCGGGTGACGAACTCCTTGTGGTCCGGGTTCACTTCCGGGGGTAGGCATAAAAGCCACATTTCTCCTAGTTTTACGGTATTTAAAATGGAATCAAGGCCGAAGGGTTGCGATATCCATAATACCGAGCCTAAGGATTAACAACGCATGGCTTCTGGATACTAAAACAAAGCAACAAACCTGTTTTAATATATCAGCATACATATAGGCAGATACATCCATCCATCTACCATTGCATCTACCTACGAACGTAACCATCGTCCCGCCCATTCATCTACCCACACCATTTATCTCACCATCCACTCAATGCTATTTTTCACCGCTTCCTTCCATTCTGGCTGTTACCAGCCTTGCACTTGGGCTCGACCAATACTTTGTATAAAAATCACCCTTACTGTCTCTATTTGATAGCGGACAGTAAGAGAGAAGCACTGTGTTACTAGACTCATGTTTTTACCTCATCTCATATTTGGTCGATCCATCCATCCATCTACGATTCCATTCATCCACTAATTCAGTCATCCATCATTCCATCCATTCATCTACCCACCCATCCATCCATCTACCATTCCATTCATCCACTAATACAATCATCCATCATTCCATCCATTTATCTACCCACCCATCTATCCAGGACACACTCGCCTATCCACACCACCATCCACACATGTTGTTTTCCCATCTTTCCATTCATCGCTCCCTTACACTCTGGTTGTTACCAGTCTTACTCTCGGGCTCGACTGATTACTTTTGTATAACATGCATCCTTACTGTCTCTATTTGATAGCTGACAGTAAGAGAGAAGCATCTATCTATCTATCTATCTATCTATCTATCTATCTATCTATCTATCTATCTATCTATCTATCTATCTATCTATCTATCTATCTATCTATCTATCTATCTATCTATCTATCTATCTATCTATCTATCTATCTATCTATCTATCTATCTATCTATCTATCTATCTATCTATCTATCTATCTATCTATCTATCTATCTATCTATCTATCTATCTATCTATCTATCTATCTATCTGTCTGTCTGTCTGTCTGTCTGTCTGTCTGTCTGTCTGTCTGTCTGTCTGTCTGTCTGTCTGTCTGTCTGTCTGTCTGTCTGTCTGTCTGTCTGTCTGTCTGTCTGTCTGTCTGTCTGTCTGTCTGTCTGTCTGTCTGTCTGTCTGTCTGTCTGTCTGTCTGTCTCTGTCTGTCTGTCTGTCTGTCTGTCTGTCTGTCTGTCTGTCTGTCTGTCTGTCTGTCTGTCTGTCTGTCTGTCTGTCTCTGTCTGTCTGTCTGTCTGTCTGTCTGTCTGTCTGTCTGTCTGTCTGTCTGTCTGTCTGTCTGTCTGTCTGTCTGTCTGTCTGTCTGTCTGTCTGTCTGTCTGTCTGTCTGTCTGTCTGTCTGTCTGTCTGTCTGTCTGTCTGTCCTGTCTGTCTGTCGATATTTGTTTGCAAGCACAGGCACCACTTTTATTCCATGTGGATAGACTAACGTCATCCCCACAACCCAACCCCGGTTACGCCCTATAGGCCAACCCCTCCCTCCCTCCTTAGACACTCAGAGTACGCTGTTGGCGTCCAACCCGTCCCTTTTTTTGCCCCTACCTGCGCGTTGGAGGTATATAGGCTGACCGTCGTTTCATTGAACGAAGTTTTTTCGCCAGGGACACTAGATGAGTATCATTTATTCTATACATTAGAGTCCTATGTAGTCACTTCATAGTTAGAGCCTATTTGTACATGTGTACTGTGTTGTCCTTTATGTGCTGATGAAGGCTAATCGCCGCAACGTCCTTTGTTTGTTTATTGTGATCGATTTTGTAAAGCTAACATAAACTAATTGTAGTTTCTTACCAACTTTTTCTCTTCCTTATAATTTTCTACTGCTTAAAAAAAAAAGATTGTGGAGAGGCATGATCCCCACGACAGTCGGCAAGGCACCTGATGATGATGGTAGGATTGGAGGTCAACATGACACGTGTTGTGGTAGGCACGTTTCTTTGAAGGCCGCGTACACATTTGGTGTGCAGTTTTCCGTACGAGTTGACATTTTCAGGATGTCGATTGTGGTCTGTAGATGTTCGATTTCTGTACTGACAGACTGAAAACGTGATTTTTGCCTCTAATACCATATCTCTGTCATATGAATTTTCAAATAAGCTTTTAGTATTACAAAACATGAAAACGATATTAGATTGACCTTTAAATAGGCTCGTTGGTCTAGTGGTATGATTCTCGCTTCGGGTGTGAGAGGTCCCGGGTTCAACTCCCGGACGAGCCCAACCAATTTTTTGTTTATGTTTAAAAAAAAAAACATCATTCGTCGTATTTTATGCTAGACTATAATACTGCCTACTAGAAGAGATTAGCTTTGATCAGTGGAACCCGGAATTAGTGACCCTAAATGTCTCCACCTCTGACCCCAACTTGGCAAATAGGGACACCGAACCCAATTTATTGAATGTTGAATTAAGAATCTATATCACAGCACTCGGGACACCACATAAAGCGCTCCGTCGCCATCTTCAGCAGCAAGCGAAGAGTTCCAATTCCGATAGTACCAGTAACTGTCTGTATATCCGCCATGCCTTTTCCTTGAGTGTTGAACGCCGGCCATATCCCTTGGAAACTCCGCAGAGCCATTCTCCTCAGACCACAATGATCTATTTGTGCCCCCGCACTGTTCACTCGCTCCCAAAGGACCCTCACAAAATCTGGTCATACATCAGTTCACCTCCCAGGTGGTGCAGAACCGGGCCAGTCTATCTGCCTGCATTTCCTAACACACCGGCTGGCCTGGAAATATCCAAAGGATGCTAACTACCCTGACGCGCTGAGGTGATGCTTGCCTGTTTCTCAACATGCTCAGCGGGGTCAGTTGCAATGACGGCATGTGCGTACAGCTGATTCTTAAGCCAGTGGAAGGCAGCAATGACTGCCTCCATCTCCATTCTCAAACTAGACGTCGTGGTATCATACGCTAGACTTTGCTGCATATAGACTAGACCAGTTTGGTTAAAAAAAACATTCACAATGGAACACCTCAACTTGTTTCCACAGGACTGCTGGACGAGAAACTTAACAGATGGATCAGCATAGGGGGCGGCGACGAAAGTGTTGGGGCAGATGTTTACAGTTAACACCCAGATGCCACGACTATGTCCCTTCCAGCCGCCACCGGATGAACTTGCTCCAATTACAAGTAGAACTCTCAGCTCTACTGATGGCAGCACCGTTCATGAATAAGCTGCAAACCTCTGAAGGTAGGATGGCCTTCCTCACAGACTTACTGTCTGTCATTCAGGCCCTAGTTGCCAAATCTACTGACAGTATCCTGCGAAGCCTTCAAAGGAAACTTGCTGGTTTGTCAACAACAACAAAAAAAAGTTTACATGCAGTGAATCCCATATCAGTGTATAATTAGAGGCATATAAATCGTCGATGCTTTAGCCCAGAAGACAGTGCCGTGTTGAATTCAGATTCTACATCACAGCACTCGGGACACTCCCATAAAGGCTTTGTTGCCCCATCTTCATCGGCAAGTGAAGAGTTCCGATTCTGATGGCACCAGTAACTGTCAGATTTTCTATCCGTTTTGCCATTTCCTCGAGTTGTGAGCGTCGGCCAGATCCCAAAGCTACTCCTCGCAGCGACATTTTCCTCAGACCGCCATAATGATCTATTTGTGCCCCTTCACTGTTCACTCGCTCCAAATGGGCCCTCACAACATTTAGCTCGTCATACATCAGTTCACCACCAAGTGGTGCAGAACCGGCAGTCTGACTGCCTGCTCGTTTCCCATCACATCATAGGAAGCTAACTATTTGGGAGCTATGATGCGTTGCTTGCCACTCTGCACGAAGCATGCCTGTCTCCACCTTTCTCAACATGCTCTGTGAGGCAGTTACAATTACGACATGTGCATACACCTGATTCTGAAGCCAGCGGAAGGTAGCAGTGGTTGCCTCCACCTCCATTTTGAAACTAGACGCTGTGATACCATATGCCGGGCTTTGTTGCCCTGATAATCGCATGACCTGGGCAGCAATTGCCGTGAATCATTTGATGAACTTGATTCTGCATCACCATCTGGCCAGTCCCTGCACTCACGGCCCAAAGTGTATAGAACCCTACACAAGTCTAATTCTTGCTCGGACATTTAACCAACTCCACTTGTCTAAATTTATCAACAGCCTCTTCTTCTTCTTCTTCTGCGTTCGATATCAGTCATGCTAAACATTGAGTCCCGTCTGGGTCACAAATAGGATTGTGCGTTTAAGGTCGCCACCGGTCCCCCATAGCTTCTCTTGCAATGTGGCTCCTTCGGGCCAGATCCACAGTCTTTGCTGGGAGAGGTAAGGGCAGTACTGCAGTACGTGTTCAGGGGTTTGTCTTTCTGCTCCACAATCACAGGCAGCAGATTCTTTTATGCCTATCCTGTACATGTGTGCTCTAAGACCGCAGTGTCCAGTCCGAAGTCTAAGAATTGATGTTTGTTCTTTCCTGTTGAGTTTGTTTATGCTGTCACTCTCTGGTCTGTAATCTCCATTCTGCCTTCTCTACTCCCGCTTGAAAGACTGCTTTAGCGCTGTTTTGGTTTCCTTGTAGCTGTGTGGTGGATGAGGTTGTGGAAGATTACTCCCAGCTTTTGCCAACTCATCTGCTCTCTCATTTCCTTGAATACCACAGTGGGCTGGTATCCACTGCAAGACCAGTTCTGCTTCCTTGGAGAGTAAGCCAATGTTGGTCCTTAGATCAGCAATTATTTTGTCTTGTTTTTTGCTGGATAGTGCTTGGAGAACAGACAATGAGTCGCTAAGTATAACAATTTGGTGCCCTCTGTGTTCTTGAGTGATGAGATGTTGGACTGCAGAGAGGAGAGCAGTTGCCTCAGCTCTGAAGTTAGTGCAGATATCACCTGCTAGTAGAGAGAGAGTTTCTGCTCTACTGCTAGGGGGTTTAATGTAAATTCCACAACCCCCCTTTCTGACTGCATCTGTAGCAGAGCCGTCGGTGAAAACCTGAGTCCAAGTGGTGTTTGGATACTTCTCATCAAGCACAACAGCCTCTAATTGTGTCTTCGGCTAGTGCCATCCTCTTTTCAGTCTGTGTCTCTTAGCTCCATATAGGGCTTCATGCAGGAGGTGCTTCTTGTCTGCAGCTACTCTGAGATATGATTTTGGTAGCAGTCCATAACCTATCACTGGCAGGATCACATGCTGGAACATTGTGAACAGCATTCTGTGTTCCATGTCTATTGCTGCCATAATCTTGAGAGCATTGAGTCCTTCTTGGCGTTTAATCGAATTTGCCACCACATGATCCCCGAAGGTTAGGCTTCTATTTGTAACCCAGGAACCGTTAGGAGTAGGTTGCTGAAACCTGGCATGCAATCCGTTCAAAATAATGCCCTTGTAGGTAACTTTAAAAAAAATGTAAGCAAATATTTATTTTCCGTTTTGCCTTATTTGCGGTAAATTAAACAATTTAGAAAGATTCAAAGCAAACAATCGTGATGCTTACAGTGAGTTGAGTAGGGTCTTGTTCTTGTTCTTCTTCTTCTTCTTCGTCTTCTTCTCTTCCACCTTGTACCTCATCGAAGTGTCAGGGGGAGTTATAACATTTGTTGATGAGCTTCGTCAATAGCACTGTTAACTCTGATGTTCATTCTTGAGTAAGGTAACTTTTCAAAACATCACATTACACACGTGTCATGGACGTTTTACTCTCAGGTGGTCATCTTTTGCATAAGTTTCCTGTGGGTTACGAATTTTTAATTGAGTGGGAAAAATGCTATAAAAAATCACCACCCTGCATCGCTACTCAAGCGAACGGATTTCCAAACGATCTCCACGCATGTGTTAATTACTGTTTATTTTATTTTTCAGGGGTACAGAAATTATTAGTCAAACAGATAAAAGAAATTCGCCGTACAGACATCCCAATCATAATAAGTACTCAGTTGTTGAAAGTGACAATTTTTCCATACATTGCTGGACGTAGCAATTACTGTCGGTCTTGGTGAAACCTAATTGTTAAGGGCAATGTGTACACAAAATACACTATTATTTCGCAACACGCTAATTAAACCGATCATATAAAAAAAAAAATTTGGGCTCGTCCGGGATTTGAACCCGGGACCTCTCGCACCCTAAGCGAGAATCATACCCCTAGACCAACGAGCCGTCTACATCAAACTCCAAATAATTTTAGTTTTTCACCTTTTAGAAATACAGTCTGTAGAATAATCGTCTTGAGAATGAGAATGCAAATCCCGGAAACTCCATTCAACCTCATAGCCATAGAGCCCATTTATATTGGGGCAGCGTCTATTCCTGACAGGCGGTAATGAGAGCTTGCGGCACTCCTACGAACGGCTACCCTGGCGGGACGCAATCTAGTAATTAGTATCTACTGTTTGTTCACGGCGACCATAAGGGAGACAATCGGTTGTCTGTGTTTGTTGATATTTTGATGTTATTTTTTGTTATTTTGAAGCCACCCCCCCCCCCCCCCCCCCTGGCTATTGCCAGGGGCCGCAATATAGCCCGGCCATAAATATGGTCTAATAGTTTTTGGGAACTCTCCACGGTTATCCTCATCCACATTGTGGCACTTTGTGTCACCGGGTGTTTATCGCTTGTGTGATGTCCTGGTGGGGTACAATTACCTACCTACCTACCTTATGCGATCTTGAACTTCGAAAGGATTATATCCCCTACAGAAAATAGTTAAACCAATGTCAAGTTACAACAAATTATGTTTCCCCTAGAGTTGCCGGTCGAAGTAGTGCTAAGCTTGCTATACCCAACCTTCACATATAAGGGCTGGAACTTAGAGGCTCAGGTCCTCGACCCCCCCCCCCCCCACACCCCCAAAATGTACAAACCAGCAAGCCTTGTTCGATCGTAAAAGTCTAAAAGCAAATAGCTGCACAGCAGTGATATTCAGGCGTCATAAAACGATTCCGAAGTAAACCGGCGGGCCGGTTAACAGTCAGACCGCCTTGTGTTGATTTCGGCAATGGTAACTAGAGACAACTCTCAGAAATCAACGGTATCTGGGGACCACAGCTCAGTAACCAACGGAATATAGGGACCACAGCTCTGAAAGCAGTGGTATCTAGGAACCACAGCTCAGAAAGCAGTAGTATCTAGGGACCACAGCTCAGAAATCAACGGTATCTAGGGACCACAGCTCAAAAAGCAGTGGTATCTAGGGACCACAGCTCAGAAATCAACGGTATCTAGGGACCACAGCTCAAAAAGCAGTGGTATCTAGGGACCACAGCTCAGAAATCAACGGTATCTAGGGACCACAGCTCAGAAATCAGTGGTATCTAGGGACCACCGCACAGAAATCACTGCTCTCAATGGACCCTATACTCGGTGTTACCTTTGTGTAGTTCACTTCATGTTTGACAAAAGCTGCCCGGCCAAAATGTTACGTTATCTGTGTAGTTTTTCGCACGTTTTTCTGCTTCCCCATTTGATTAAGCATTTTAGTCAAATTTCCCTGGAATTTCTGCTATCATTACAAATTACTTTCAGTAAGCTTGCCTAGGGAAAGTCGCCGTGGTGTAGCGGGTAGACTCTCGCCTGCGGATCAGAAGGTTTGAGTTCGGGTCCTGGCGGAACCGGGCTTTCTTCAAAAATGACCTTGGCTCCCAGGTCGACCCAGCCTTGAGTGGTCCTGGGAGTCCTGGAAGGTAAAGGCGGCCGACATGATGTTGACCACATAATCCACAAAGTGGCGATAGGTCTGTAAAATAAAGGTCTAGCCCTATATGCTCAATACGCCTAATATCGTTTAAAAGGGCCTGGTTCTGCAGCTTCCCATTCAGAATACCCTTAAAAAATGTCCCTACTGTCTGTTTTACAACTTCTTAGGCGGTGTAGACAGGGGGTCGTGAGCCTGAGGTTTTAGGGCCGCATGGCTAGTGCTGTCGAGCAGGTTAGGATGTTTAACTTTGGCACCGATAGAAGAACTCCACCACCTTCCCGGGGTTCAAACCCGGGTCTCTCTCGTGAGAGTCGACGTTATTGCCACTTGGCCAATGGCTCCTCCAACTAACCTAATTCAAAAAGGTTTAAACAACGGATCAACATCCTGGCACAAGGGTATTAACCCATAAGTGCTGCGTACTACTTCTAACTCAAGCCTGAGTCTGAAGAATCTCACCACAGTGCACGAACTCCGTAGCACCGGCTAGGCTACTTTTTTCGATTTCAAACTGCCAAGGGATTCTTTTTACGTGCGCAACATTATACACGGGCGTCCAATCTTACTACCCATAGACCAGGGGAAATTATTAAAAGTCCACGTGAAAAAAAACCCAGCCTACACCTGAACCCAGGACCTCCAGCACTCGAGGTGAACGCCATGTCTCGAGACCTGGTAGCCCTTCTCCCCCGTACCTAATTCAATATTTCACCCCTCCCCCACCCCTCTTTTACCATTCCCAGCACATAAGTTGTGAGGATATAGTTTTTGTGTGTTTGTGTTTGCCAATGGAATGATGTTAATCAACCCACACACGCGCGCACAAGAGCGCGCACGCACACACACACGCACACACGCGCACAAGCATTATTTTCAAGAACTAGTGTTTTTGACAGATCCATGTACGCCCTTTACTAAGGTTAGTTAGTTGCGTATCCTTTACAAGACGTTGCAGAACCAACCCCCAACAGCCCCTGACTGTTATGTCTTTTTTTAAAGCAAATTTACGTCCAGTAGTTTGCCATTGCTTACTGGACGGTAGGCTTTCTTGATACCACTGTCGAAACCAGCGCATGGCCCGCAGCTGGGATCGAACCCGCAGCTGGGATCGAACCCGCATCTATTTAGCCACAGAGCCGACTACGCCCTTCACTACTAACATGAAATCCCAACAACCTGCAAAATTACCTCTGATATACGCCGCTGTCTTTTTATCACGATGCCTTACTAAGCAGACAAATTTGGACTGGATACGCACTTGACCATTGTTAGCAACCAACACGTTTGGTCCACATTCTTCTAGAGAGACTGTCGTGGATGGGCCTTATCTACGCCCCTGACTAGTAAACAGCTATAACTATAAGGAAGTAAAGAGTATTTTTAGACCGGCAAAGTTTCCCCCCAGCTGTGTGGAGAAACGGGAAGCTTTTTTAGACACATTTGGTTTAATGAGAATGAGAACATCCGTGTTAGGCAGATAGCTAACTAAACATGGCAGGACCTACACGAAACGATGTCTGCCTAGGCCTGGCTTTTGTGTTTGTTGGTGTTATTTATGCCTTAAGTAACAGGTGATTTTTTTTATGTTAACTTTATAAGTATTTGTTTGTGGGGCCCGTTTGTGGTTGTTTATACATTTCGTATTATTATTCCAAGTATATTATTATATTTATCTGTCATTCACCACAGCAGTAATCTTCTTCTTCTTCTTCTTCTTCTTCTTCTTCTTCTTCTTCTTCTTCTTCTTCTTCTTCTTCTTCTTCTTCTGCTTTGCGTTCATCAGCTGCAAACTTTGTCAGAAAAATTATGGGTTTTCGTCCACTTCTGGACTGCAGTCCTGTTCCAGAACCTGAGTGTTGCGTATGCATCAGTATGACAGACCTGACACATTTGTGTGCAGACTGTTGGTTCCTCGCCTCTCAGGCAGATGCACTTTGAAGGAAGCTCCCAAATAGTCCACTCTAACGACATGCTTTTGGATAGGCAATGGGTCTGTTCTTGTTTTTCTTATAATAGGGCCCTGGAACCCACAAGGGGGGACATCAATAATAATATTATTAAATATAAAAATAAGAGTAACAATAATAATGATATTATTAATAATAGCAATTAGAACAATGTGTTTGTTTTTGTTTAAAAATGTGTTTGGTCTCAAGGGACCAGATTCCGCCTACATTTTTGACTAGAAAAGGGCCTATCCATGTACCTCTGCGAATGGTCGCCAATTGGCTGGTCAGTAGACAACTTCCTCGCCGATTGCAGTAACAATGCAGGAATCCTTTTCATGACTCTTGGTGGCATGCAGTGCTAGGCTATTTTATATCGCTGACATAACTTGAGTCACAATTTTCTTCTTATTCTTCGCGTTCACCAGCTGTAAACTCTGGCGGAAAGTTCTGGTTGTTCATCCACTTCTGGACTGCAGTCCTGTTCCAGAACCTGTGTTGCTTGTTCATCCATTTTACAGATCTGACTTATTTGTATGCAGACTGCTGGTTCCTTGCCTCTCAGGCAGATGCACTCTGACTTTAAAGGAAGCTGCCAATTAGTTGACTCTTCCAAATTGCTTTTGGGTAGGCAGTGGGTCTATTCTTGTTTTCCCTAATACAGGGCCACAGAACCCACACAGGAAAGTCACAATTATAACCTAAAGCTCACCCTTCAGGGATGTTGGTTGAATGTGACAATTTTTCCCTCCAGCAAAACACCTACCTACCCCATGTTTTCTTTGTATTGGCACGCCTGCTACATAAATACTATAGCACATAAGCCCACATCCTTATGCTATCATTTGCTAAAAAAGATTAGGACAGTTCTCCCAATTTCAGTGAAACCGGAAATAACATTATCAGAGAAACCATTTGAGGACACTGAAGTAGCTGTAACACATGTAAGGTAGTTCGAAGCAAAACTATACAATGGATAAATTGGATGTTTGGGTTTGTGTGGGAACGTGTATGTGTGTGGATGTGAGAGAGAGAGAGCAAGTATGTGTGTGTGTTTATTTGTCATTATTTGTGTGGGGGGTTTGTGTGTGAGTGTAGGTGTGTGTGTCTGTGAAAAAGAGGGAGAGAGAGTAAGTGATGTTTGTGTATCGTGTTGAATGTTTAATTAAGAATCGCCATCACAGCACTCGGAACACTCCCATAAGCACTCAGTCCCCATTTTCAGCAGCAAGCGAAGAGTTGAAATTCCGTTGGTACCAGTAACAGTCTGATTGTATATCCCTCTCGCCCCTCCCCCAAGTGTAGAGCATCGGCCAGATCCCCTTGTAACTCCTTGCAGTGCCATTCTCCTCAGACCGTAATGATCTATCTGTTCCTCGGTACTGTTCACTCGCTCATAAAGGGCCCTCACAACATCCAGCTTGTCATATATCATTGTGTATTGTGTGTGTATGTATAAGTGTGGGTGTTTGTCAGTTTGTGTGTGTCTGTGTGAGAGAGAGATAGTGTGTATGTGTGTGTCTGTGTGTCTCATGCATGCATTTTTCGGCTATCCTCAGAATAACGGGCACAAAAGATGGCGGCCGCAAAAACACCCTAACAGCACCTCAGTCACATGTCAATTGCGCACCTCAGGCGACCTAATTTGCGGTTTTCCGGCGACTACTGCCACCGCCGAGAGTATCCCCCACGCCGCATGAGCGGCGTGGATTGGGGCTAAACTAGATGGCTGGGACTGACCAGCAGCAGCTTCCGCATCTCCTGCAGCTTTGCTCACGAGTCCCAGCCATCTAGTTTAGCCCCAATCCACGCCGCGTGGGGGGAAACTCTTGGCGGTGGCGGTAGTCGCTGGAAAAGGACAAATTAGGTGGCCGGAAGTGCGCAATTGACACATGACTGAGGCCCTGTTTTTGGCCACCATCTTTTGTGCCTGTTATTCGGAGGGTAGCCCATTTTTCTATAAAACATTCTTGAATGTGGTAACAATTAATTGGTATTGTCTCCAGATGGCAGCGGGAGTTGGTGGTTCAAGGAGTCATCACGAGAAAACCACACAAGTTTGATCACTTGTTTGTCATGGTATGCTTTTTCATTTCACATCCTCCTCCGCTTCTGCTTCATATGATTTGATTATCTTCAACTTGGGGGACGCAAGGGATTTGGGATAGGTGGGAGGGTCAAGCAATTGAGTGCCTTTGTATTCGTTGAATCTGTTAAAGTTAGCAGCATATCCTTTACAGGACGTTGCAGAACTAACCCCATCATTTTCTTTTTGCTGTTGTGGTTTTTCTAGGCAAATTTCCATTCACTTGTTTGCCATTGCTCTCTGAGCATTCGACTCTGGATACTACTGTCAAAACCAATGCAAGTTTGTTGCCAAATCACCTGCATCTAGGCTGGAACCCAGCAACCTTGCTTATGAAGTGCATTCACAACACCTAAGCCATAGAGCAGACAACAATTGTTTATGCTGACAGTGTTATTTTTTTTTTTTAAGAAACAAAACAATGCACCAGCTTTATGTGGATAGTGATCTCCATTGTGCCTTGTCCAACTTCAGACCAGAAATAGCTACTTGTAATGTTGTATTGTGCATTATTTCTCTCCACCATTGAATATGCCTTGGCCATCATGACACTCAGAACCACACAAATGAACAGACTGGAAACAAATTGAAAACGAGGCAATGCGTAATATTCTTGGATCCACTAGAGACACCTCCTGTAAATCCATGCGATACCTCTTGGATTTACCCACAATGGAAAACAGAATCAAGCTATCCAGGGCTATTGCTTTCCTCAAAGTGACGTCAGACCATCGACACCCACTTTATGAGGAATTATTCAAGCAAGAAAAGAGTAGACTCAGACGAGGCAAATCCTGGAAGGGTCGGGCTGAGGATGCCATTGAACATGTTTGCTACCTTACTGACATTAATTTTGGAAATAAATGGATAATTATGCCTCCCTCTCCAAACATTAATATTACAGTCCATATCACACTTGACGGAAGCTGTAGAGAGCAGATTCCTGACATTGTTGACACTTTAGTCAGAACACTGACTGACGAAAACACAGATAAAGGTGATGCTGTAGTTTACACAGATGGGTCAGTAAATCAGGGCAAGTGAAGTGCATGGGTCTTCACAGTAAGCTCAAGGGGGAAAACCATCAAGGAGATGAATGACACCTTTGCTGTTACAACTAGTAACCTTACAATGGAAACTATGGCTGTTACAAGGGCTTTGGCATGGCTTGGTACTCAAAAGTTCACACATGTATGCTTTCTTAGTGACTTGATGAATATGTTTTAAAAAAAAATCCTAGCTGGATTTATCAGGCAAGAATGGATTGATTGAAACACCAGGCACTCACAAATATCTACCCTAACTTTCATCTTTGTGCCAGGTCATGCAGGTGTTCAAGGGAACGAGTGTGCAGACTATCTTGCTGACACTGTGGTTGCTATGGCTGGCCCAGTACTGGACAGAAGTGATGTTATCAATGCTATGTGCTGCACTTACCGTACCGAGGAGCTCGCCAAAGGACATGACTCCACATCCCTGTCTAGACTGATTTACATGGGGGTGCAGCCTGGAGCTGCAAGAAATGAACATTTCACTAAGAGGACAAGACATTTCATTAACCAACACGGAATAGGCGTCATCAGTCGTTTTACACTTGTGGAGCTTTTGAGGAGGAGACCGGAGCACCTGTGGATCTGTCAGGAGTGTTGTGATGATAATCCTTTCTAACCGCTAATCACTAGACCAGAAATAGCAGATATCATCAAGACAGACAGTGTCAAACATCACATTGATATCTGGGCACTAAATTACCAGTTGTTGCTAATTGTTTCTTATATTTTATTTGATACTGTGATTTATGTGGATATTTTTCTCCAAGTTCTAGTTAATAATTCTTGTGACTTTACTTGTTGTCCTCATTTTAATTACCTACTCATTAAAGTTGTGTGGTGGGGGGGATGGGGGGGGGGGGGGGGGCTTGCCATAATCCAAGAGAACACCACTTGAAAAAGATTGAAAACCGCTGATCTAGTCCATGCAAGACTTTGCTTCTTCTTCTTCCTCTTGTGTTCACTTTCTGATTTTTCACAGACAGACAAGTTCTTGTCATGAACTTTACTGTTTTTAGTCACAGCCCACAAGGGCACAATGGTGAACTACTTAGACGAAGCCTGTGTATGCGCTTGTTAAGTTTGTTGTGTCCTGTCCTGGGGTGTAGAATAATGACCTGCCAATGCCAGTCAAGTATCGTCTCTGGCCAGACTGTGTTCACTTCTGATAGACTGGATGGCCCTTTTCTTCTCAGAGTGTGTTGCTCCATTCTCTTCCTGTTCACATTCTACCCCTTTCTTAGCAAGCTTATCATTCCTGCTATACCACAGCAGCATGGCACCTACTGGAGATTTTGAGCAGCCACCTTGCTAAGTTCAGATCTCAGGTGAGGGAGTTTACCACTTTTGTTGGTTTGGAGCACCGATAGCGCATCTGTGAACCTGGCCACTTAGTAGCGGTCAGAACTGGTGTTGTGTATCATTCCGGCAGCCTGCTCTAGTGCTAGAATCTCTGTTGTGTAGTTGGAACAGAATTTACCAGTGGCGGTAGTCGTCTGGGTATGTGATAAAGATGTCAGCACCCCTATTTATAACCGCAATGGTTGCTGATCCATCTGTGTAAGCGTGTATCCACGGATAGTTTTCCTGGATCATGCTAAGAGCAGCTGATTCTTTTTTTGATGTTCATTGGACTCATCGGCAGCTGTGAGTCAACTGACTGAAGTCATTGTCTGTACTGTGTCTTGCTCCCAGGGTACAGGGTTTAGGGTCAGTTTTAGCAGTGTTAATCTTGCTGCATCCGAGACACCCACATCTAAAACGTATGTGCATGCAAAACTCGAGTTCTGGCTCTAGACCAAAGTCCAGAAGTTGAGGAACAATCAGAAATGTCCACCAGAGTTCACTTGGAATATATTAAAGTCATTCCCATGTGGGGCACAATTTTTCCTTATTTTGAAGTCCCACCCAGCCTTTTGCTGGGGCTTCAATATAGCCTGAAGGCTGAACATGGTTTCTGGGACGTCTCCACAGGTGTTCTTCATCCGCATGGTGGCACTATGTGTCACTGGGTGTTTATCGCTCTGTGTGATGTCCTGGTGGGGTAAAATTTACTTACTTACTCCACCAGAGTTTACAGCCGGTGAACGCTAAGAAGAAGAAAAAAAAATCTAATCTTTGGACTAAATTTTCAAATCTCATTAGTAGATCTGAACTGCTCATTGCCATACTATTGTTTATATATATGATGATTTAGTTTTCACTCAGCCAAGCTGGTATGTATACATGAATGAATGTTATGTTAATCTCTGCCATCAGTGGACTCTGCAGCAACTGCTCCAGTTGAGTCTTCTCCTCGTGTGGAAGTTCATACAAAATGATTGGTTTGGTTGCTCTCGCTTCATGCATGGAGAGAGAAACCGAGGTATTCATTTTGTTGAAATTAAAAGAAATACTAAACTTAAAATGTGTAATTCTCATGTCAAATCAGTACTTTTGTATGGGACGGAAACATGGAGAACATCTAAGGCAATTACTAATAAACTACAGAAATTCATTAACTGGTGTCTGCGCAGAATAGAAGGGATTAAATGGTATAATAGAATAACTAATGTAGAGCTTTGGGAGAGAACTAAGCAAGCTCCAGTGGACCAAGAGGTGAGGAAAAGACGCTGGATTTGGATAGGACATACATTGAGAAAACAGGAGAACAGCATAACTAGAATGTCTTTGCATTGGAACCCACAGGAGCATAGGAATAAAGGAAGGCCAAAAAAAAACACATTCAGAAGAGAGCTGGAGAATGAAGTTAGAAAGATATGAAGGACATGGGGAGAGCTCCATGCGATAGCAAAGGATAGAACGACTTGGCATGAGTTAGTTGAGGGCCTATGCTCCATTGGGGGATAGAAAGGCAGAAGAGAGATTCGTTTTGTTTGATAGCTTTTTATAGTTTATGTCATAGCTAGAAGACAACATTCTTATGCCTTTAAGATAATGTTGCACTCCTCACCACTTTTAGATTATGAGCCTCTTTTTTCTATGCTTACCTAATTTAAAAAAAAAATTATTTATTAAAATTAATTGTAGCTTGTGTTAAGCAAGTTTAAGGTAAAGCAGCGGTATTTGTAAAATCACAGCTATCTGGGTTCACACCATGTACTGAAGATAAAAAATCGTCTGCAACACCTCCAGATCATTGTATGCTTTATTCTAGAGATGCAGAAATTCAGTTCTCAATTCCCTGTGTGGCTTCCAGGGCCCTATTATAGGGAAAACAAGAATAGACCCACTGCACTGCCTTACCAAAAGCATGTCACAAGAGTCGACTAATTGGGAGCTTCCTTCAAAGTCAGAGTGCATCTGCCAGAGAGGCAAGGAACCAACAGTCTGCACACAAATGAGATCTGTAAAATGGATGCACACGCAACACTCAGATTCTGAAACAGGACTGCAGTCCAGAAGTGGACGAACAATCAAAACTTTCCGCCAGAGTTTACAGCCAGTGAACTTGAAGAAGTCCTCAGTCAGTGTCTCTGTCGGCTATGACTGATCACATCTTCAGACATCTTTTTTCAAGATCATGGGAAGATCTTTTTTGCAGATTATGCAGGGTTTTGAGGTAATCGGCCAGCTGATATGGTGGTCTCAAGAGATTTTTGTCTAGGTTGTGCAGGAGTTCTTACAAAGAGCCATCTGATTTGTTGGCCTCAAGGGCTCTAGTTTTCAGGAAACAGGCTAATGTAGATGAAGATAATCACTAATAGGGGCACATTTTTATTTAGTTAAGAAGTCAAAGAGCATCTGTACTTACTGACATCTGACGAAAGCAGAGCATATATGGTTGTGTCCTGAGTAAGTAAAGTAAAGTAAAGGACCCTTTTCCACGCCTTTAGGCGTATAGGGCATATAGGGCTAGACCTATATTTTTAAAGACCAATCGACACAAGATGTGTGATGTGGTCAGCATCACGCCAGCTACCTTTACTTCCCAGGACTGCACCTAGTACCTACTCAAGGCTGGGTTGACCTGAGAGCTAAGGTCATTTTTGAAAAAAGTCAGACCTGATCACAGGACATTCTGATCCTCGTGAGCTACCACACCACGGTGGTGATCTAGGTCCCCATTGCAGTGAATTTATAGCTGATTTATAAACACATGATTGTCATATTATGAAAAAAAATTTGACAACGCTTGTACGATTCTTTGACAGGAAATGCACTTGCAGGAGTTCAGGCCATGGAGAGACTACCGCCAGCAAATGATCCTGCTGTTAGAGATGAGGTGGCGCCACCCCAAGATGAGGTCGTACGTAACAGACGCATCAACAAGAAGCCATCAAAACTAGTCTATTTCCCCCCAGCATTTTTTGCACTGGCACATGTACTCTTGTTGTACTTCGGGCTGAAGCTGACCTACAGTTCCAGCTTCATCATGCTGAAAGGTGAGCTGCTGGTGACTAGCACTCTGAACATTTCACAAAGAGCGTTTTTGCGTTTAAGGTTGCTGCCAGTTCCCCACAGCTTCTCTTGTAGTGTAGCTCCCTTGGGACCAGATCCGCAATATTTTCTGTGAGTAGTTAGGGCAGTCCTGCGGAATGTGCTCAGGAGTCTGTCTTTCTGCTCCACAATCACAGGCAGCAGATCCTTTTATGCCTATCCTCTGCAGGTGTGCTCTAAGACCACCGCGTCCTGTCAGAAGCCTAAAAATTGTTGTTTGTTCTTTCCTGTTGAGTTTGTTGATGCTGTCACTCTGTGGTCTGTAATCTAGATTCTGCCTTCTCCACTCCCCCTTGAAAGACTGCTTTAGGGCTGTTTTGGTTTCCTTGTAGCTCTGTGGTAGGATGTAAATATGTTGTGCCCATTTACATTTTGTTCTTCAGCATTTCGAGCCCTTGAGCTTAAGGTTCACAGCTGCAGATATCACCAACCTTTATCCCCTCTGTGGCTGGCTTTCTGTTTCCAGCTGGTGACACCAAGTGATTTTAGGTCGGCCTGGATATTATCGCTCCATGTTTTTCTTGTTCTACCTCATGGTTTATGACCATTCAGCTTTTGCCCCCATTTACACTATGACTGTGAACTTTGTGTCTTTCAGTCTACACATCTTTCTTCTTTCTCTCCTTCACCAGCTGTACACTCCAGAGGAGAGTTCTGGTTGTTCATCCACTTCTAGACTCTAGTCCTATTCTAGAATCTGAGTGTTGCATGTACATCCATTATACACATCTGACTCATTTGTCTGCAGACTGTTGGTTCCTTGCCTCTTAGGCAGATGTACTCTGACTTCCAGTTAGTCCCCTCTTACAACATGATTTTGAGTAGGCATTGGGTCTGTTCTTGATTTCCCCCACAGTAGGGCCCCAGAACACACATGGGGAAGACCAACACATCCACCTTCTGCAGACATCTATTGCACATGCAGCTAACTCTTCTTCAATAAAATTCGGTTCTATTCCAATATCTCCCCCCAAACAGACAGTCAGATATTTTAGGGGGTGGTCGATAGACTGCACTCAGTCGTGGGATCTAGACTGCATGCAGTCATGGGACCTAGGCTGCACTCTGTCGTGGGACGTAGGTGGGTTGGGGTTAGGCCCAGTTCTAGATGTGTGTTTTCACACACACACATGTTCATTCACTCTCTCTCTCTCTCTCTCTCTCTCTCTCTCTCTCTCTCTCTCACTCATTCACTCTCTTTTTCTCACTCATTCACTCACTCCCTCTCACTCACTAACTCTCCACTCTCTTTCACCCACTCACTCACTTTCTCTTACTCACTCACTCAAACTCACACTCTCTCTTTCTGAGTGTAGCTGTCAGAAAGCATACTGAGAAAGGTGAGGATAGGCATTCTTCATTTTGGAGGTCACAGCTGAAGAGCATTGTCTGGATCTGTTCTCCAGGGGATGCTGGTGTGTTGGAAAATGAAAAGGCAGACAGATTGGCTGGCTTCGCACAACTTCGTGAAGTACTGGTGAGTGATAAGCAGATGTGTTTAAGGTCTTATGGGAGCACGTGTGTAATTCAGAGGAGCAAATTGATAATTACAGTCTGTTGAGAGTAATGCAACGATAAGTTGCAAGGGGATCTGGCTGATACTCGACTCTCAGAGGAAATGCAAGACGGGCATATAATCAGACTGCTGCTTGTACAATTGGTTTTGGAACTCTGTGCTAGCTGCTGAAGATAAAGACTTGAGCGCTTATGTGAATGCTTTGCATGCTATGATGTCAGTTCTTTATTAACTCAGTTCAACTCCTGTATAAGCTGGAAAAGTTAGATTGCAGTGGATATTCCCAATAACTTGTTTTATACTATGAAATAATTATATTTGACTTTTATTACTTTATGTTTCTCTTTGTTGCCAGTATATGTTTTCTTTATTATTGTCTTACAGGTACTGTTGTATTATTTACGGCATTATTATCGCTGGCTTTTCTGGCACAACAGCTTCGATATTATGTTTGGTTTGGAGTTGTGGTGGCAACTATAGGCTTTGCTGTGTCTGGAATCTCAGACTACATTCATTTCCCTAGTGGTTACGAGAAATATGGCATAGCAGCTGGTGAGTATGGTTGATCAAAATCATATTGTCCCCATCATTATCATCATTCCCTGTGTATGTTTTGTTGGGGTGGGGAAGAAAAAACCCACCGCTTCCCTAACATGTAGGTCATAAGAGTTAACTTATTAAGGTTTTTTTTTCGAATTGTGCATCTGCCTAAGAGGCAAGAAACCAACAGTCTTAGGCAAATAAGCCAGATCTGCATCATGCCAAACTCAAGTTCTGGAACAAGAATAAAGTCTAGAAGTGAAGCAACGAAACCTAAACTCTCCACCCAAGTCTACAGGCAACTAAGCCAGATCTGCATCATGCCAAACTCAAGTTCTGGAACAAGAATAAAGCCCAGAAGTGAACCAACGAAACCCAAACTCTCCACCCAAGTCTACAGCTAGTGAATGCCAAGAAGAAGATGAAAAGCATCATCATCACACGCCCGGTAGACTGGTATGGGTGATGAAGGCTTCCCCTTTAAAGTTTAAAATTAAAAGGATCAGCTTCATTGCACCGGGTTTTGTCCCTTATGGCTCAGTTCTCCTCCAGAGAGTGGCAAAGTACAGAATGTATCTCCAAGGATCTCAGTAAACATTGCACTAAGAAACCAAAGACGTTTTACCATTAGTATCGGAACTTTTCGCTGGCTGCTGAAGATGGGGACACAGCGCTTATGGGAATGCCCCGAGTGCTGTGATGTCGGTTCTTGAATCAAATCAAATCAACCAAAGGCGTTTGAGTCAGTGAGATCATGATCTATGCAAAAACTATTAATGATCACTGATTTATTAGTGGTTTCCGGGGCCCTGTTATAGGGAAAACAGGAATGGACCCACTGCCTACCCAAAAGCATGTCGTAAGAGTCGACCAATTGGGAGCTTCCTTCGAAGTCGGAGTGCATCTGCCTGATAGGCATGGAACCAGCAGTCTGCACACAAATAAGTCAGATCTGTAAAACAGATGCACTCGCAACACTCAGGTTCCGGAACAGGACTGCAGTTCAAAAGTGGATGAACAGCCAGAACTTTCCGCCAGAGATTACAGCTAATGAACGCAAAGAAGAACAAATTAACTTACCGCCAAATTAGTTGCAGTTTTATACAATTCCAGACCCATGAAAACCCACAGTTTTTTTTTGTCTTTAAAATCATTAATGTTTTTTCTTTAGACAGCAAGAATCATATTTTTAATGAGAAATTAAAGCAACAGAAAGAAAATGACTTCAGTAAGGAATGGATACTGAAGCTCTTTATAAAATATACAATAATCAATGCTTAATTCTATGCTCAATTCATGTTTTTCAGGTGACCTGCTAATCTTGATGGCACAAATCATGTTTGCCACTAAAATCATTTATGAACAGAAGTTCATACGCAAACATTTCACCCACCCAATGGTGTTTTTAGGATGTGAAGGTGAGTGATAGTGAACTTGTTTGTTTTTATTTTAAAGGTCATCATAATCTTTGTGATGTGCAGGTGAATGATAATGATGTTTTATAGAAGGTCATCCTAGTCTTTGGGATGTGAAGATCAGTGATAGTGATGTTCTATAGAAGGTCATCATAATCTTTGTGATGTGAAGGTTGGTTACAGTGATGTTTTATAGAAGGTCTTTATAATCTTTGGGACATGAAGGTGATGTGATGTGAAAGTGATATTTTATAGAGAAAGTCATCATAATTTTTGGGATGTGAAGGCCAGTGATAGAAATGTTTACAGAAGGTCATAATAATCTTTGGGAAAGGAATGGTGGGTGGTAGTGATGTTTTAGAGATGTAGTCATCTTCTTCTTCTTCTTCTGTGTTTGACATCAGCCATGTTAAACATTGAGTCCCGTCTGGGTCACGAATAGTTAACATCGCCGCAGGTCCCCCACAGCTTCTCTTGTAGTGTAGCTCCCTTGGGGCCAGATCCGCAATATTTGCTGTGAGTAGTTAGGGCAGTACTGCAGTATGTGCTCAGGAGTCTGTTTTTTTGCTCCACAATCACAGGCAGCAGATTATTTTCTGCCTATTCTCTGCAGGTATGCTCTGAGACCACAGTGTCCTGTCCAAAGCCTAAATATTGATGTTTGTTCTTTCCTGTTGAGTTTGTTGATGCTGTCACTCTTTTGTCTGTAACCTCTATTCTGCCTTCTCCACTCCCCCTTGAAAGACTGCTTTAGGGCTGTTTTGGTTTCCTTGTAGCTCTGCGGTGGGTGAGGTTGTGGAAGATTACTCCCAACTTTTGCCAGCTCATCCGCTCTCTCATTTCCTTAAATGCCACAGTGGGCTGGTATCCACTTCAGCACAAGTTCTGTTTCCTTGGATGGCAAGTTAGTGTTGGTTCTTAGATCTGTAATTTGTTTGTCTTTTTTCTTGCTTGATAGTGCTTGAAGAACAGACAGTGAGTCACTAAGTATAACAATTTTGTGCCCTCTGTGTTCTTGAGTAATAAGGTGCTGGACTGCTGAAAGGAGGGAAGTTGCCTCAGCTATGTAGTTAGTGCAGATATCACCTGCTTGTATATAGAGAGTTTTTCAGCTCTGCTGCTATGGGGTTTAATGTATATTTCACACCCTTTTCTGACTGCATCTGTAGCAGAGCCATCAGTGAAAACCTGAGTCCAAATGGTGTTGGGATACTTCTCTTCAAGCATAGCAAGAGCCAGGGTTCTCTGTTGTGTCTCCCTCTTTTGAAGTGATCCCTGGTACTTTTAGGACTACATTTGCCTTCTCTGGCTTACTTGTCCATGGTTCTGGCCTAAGCTTTTCACACGATGTAACATCTCTTTGAGGCAATCTTGATGCTGTCTGTACAGCTCTCTAGCAAGGTGGTTGGGGCACTGACGCTTAAGTCTGTTTTTTGTTCTGTCTTGAAATTTAAAATGCATTGGGTAACTTTGTAATCTTTCTAATTTCTCATACTGTAGAAATAGAAGATCATCATAATCTTTAGGAAGGGAATGGGTGGTGGTAGTGATGTTTAATAGAATATCATCATAATTTTTAGGAAGGGAATGGGTGGTGGTAGTGCTGTTTTATAGAAGGTCATCATAATCTTTGGGAAGGGAATGGCTGGTGGTAGTGCTGTTTTATAGAATTTCATCATAATCTTTGGGAAGGAAATGGGTGGTGGCAGTGATGTTTTATAGAAGATCATCATAATCTTTGGGAAGGGAATGGCTGGTAGTAATGATGTTTTATAGAAGATCATCATAATCTTTGGGAAGGGAATGGCTGGTAGTAATGATGTTTTATAGAAGATCATCATAATCATTGGGAAGGGAATGGCTGGTGTTAATGATGTTTTATAGAAGATCATCATAATCATTGGGAAGGAAATGGCTTGTGGTAATGATGTTTTATAGAAGATCATCATAATCTTTGGGTAGGGAATGGCTGGTAGTAATGATGTTTTATAGAAGGTCATCATAATCTTTGGGAAGGGAATGGCTGGTGGTAATGATGTTTTAAAGAAGATCATCATAATCAATGGGAAGGAAATGGGTGGTGGTAATGATGTTTTATAGAAGATCATCATAATCTTTGGGAAGGGAATGGGTGGTGGTAGTGATGTTTTATAGAAGGTCATCATAATCTTTGGGAAGGGAATAGGTGGTGGTAGTGATGTTTTATAGAAGATCATCATAATCTTTGGGAAGAGAATGGGTGTTGGTAGTGATGTTTTATAGAAGATCATCACAATCTTTGGGAAGTGAATAGGTGGTGGTAGTGATGTTTTATAGAAGGTCATCATAATCTTTGGGAAGGAAATGGCTGGTGGTAGTGCTGTTTTATAGAATTTCATCATAATCTTTAGGAAGGGAATAGGTGGTGGTAGTACTGTTTTATAGAATTTCTTCACAATCTTTGGGAAGGGAATGAGTGGTGTAGCGATGTTTTATAGAAGATCATCACAATCTTTGGGAAGGGAATGGGTGGTGGTAGTGCTGTTTTAAAGAATTTCATCACAATCTTTGGGAAGGGAATGGGTGGTCTAGTGATGTTTTATAGAAGATCATCACAATCTTTGGGAAGAGAATGGGTGGTGGTAGTGATGTTTTATAGAATGTCCTCATAATCTATTGGAAGAGAATGGGTGGTGGTAGTGATGTTTTATAGAAGATCATCATAATCTTTGGGAAGAAAATGGCTGATGGTAGTGATGTTTTAAAGGTTATCATATTCTTTGGGATAGGAAGGTCAGTAATAGTAATATTTTATAGAAAGGTCATCATAATCTTTGGGATCTGTCATCAGTTGAACAAGACACTCCACCTTCATGTGGTGATCCTGGGAACAGGGAACATCACTGCAGTCTGGCCAAGATATAAAATTGTTCATTCATTCTTTCTTTGTTCTGTTGTGCCTTTATGTCACACAGGGCACATAGTCTATTTCTCCTTTCTATTCTATCTTGTGTAATCACTCGGATGGAATCCAGTCCGGCACCTTTGGCCTCTCTCATCCGTGTTTGCCTTCGTGTTTCTCTTGGATGTCCTCATTTTTTTCAGTCCATCTTTTTCCTTTTCCAGTGCCTGTTTGGTGATTCTCTGTTCTTCTATTCTCAGAATGTGTCCAGTATAGTTCTGTCTTCTCTGTCTTATAACTGTTCATACTAGTAGTTGCCCAGACATTTCTCTTATTTCTTTACTCCTTTTAAATTCATTCAGTTGTGTGTTTTTTCCTGAAAGTTTCTGTAGCAAATACAAGTGGTTTGAGCTGGCCCCCAAACCTAACCCTCCTCCTTTCTCATCCGGATTTGGGACCAGCAAGATATAAACTTACATATTTTTTAAGCATTGTCTAGTATATTGTAAGCCATTAAGAAAAACTTAAATTCACCACTTTAATAATAATTGTCTAGTATGCTATAAACATTTAGGGAGACATAAACATACAGATTTATTTAGTATTTTACAAGTAAGACACAGAAAATGACATTGTAATTACAGAAATGTTACTACCTAATGATGTCTTTGAGTTTATTTATTCAATTATTTTCTTCTTTTTTTTCTGTATTTTAGGAGTTTATGGTAGTTTCTTTGCAATTGTGCTTCTCTTGGCATTCAACTTTGCTGATGCAGTGCAGTACAGCAGCCTGCCAAATGGACGACTGGAGGATGTCAAAGATTTTGTGCTTCAACTTAGCAACTCGTGGCATGCGGTTCTGGCTGTGATTGGTAAGGTGGCCAAATAGATCATATCTGAGCAGACATTTCATGCTCTTCCAGCTCACTTTATTTTACTAAGCTCGGATAGAGAAAATCTGAATTTAGGGGTACCATTTCAAAGATAATGTTTCCCTTCCTTCACATTCACCAGCCTGTAAACTCTAGTGGAAAGTTCTGGGTGTTCATCCACCTCCAGACTTTAGTTTTATTCCAGAACCTGAGTGTTGCTGTACATCCGTTTCACAGATCTGGCTTATTTGTATGCAAACTCTTGGTTCCTTGCCTCTCAGACAGATGTATTCTCACTTTGAAGGATGCCTCCAATTAGTCGACTCCTACAACATGCTTGCTGGGGAGGCAGTCGGTCTATTCTTGTTTTCCCCACAATGGGATCCCAGAACCCACACAGGGGTTCAAAGATAATGTAAGCTTATATTTTCCCATGTGGGTTCCAGGGGGAAGCAGAAAAACGTGCACAAAACAACACAAATAACGTTTCAGCTGGCAGCCTTTGTCAAACATGAAGTGAACTACACAAATATTGCAGAGGAGAGTATTTGGATCTCTAAGTGGTGACGTGAGCATGTAAAAGGCCAATTCTGACCACAATTATATTTTGGGTTCCCTTGTGAAAAGAGTAGGTTCAGACAGTGTTATGACAGCTACAAGGAGTGATCTTCTTCTTCTTCTTCTTCTTCTTCTCTTCCACCATTTACCTCAGCGAGGTTATTACTGACTGTAAACTTCAGCAGAAAGTCCTGGTTGTTTGACTGTGGTTTTGTTTCAGGATTTGAGTTTTGCATGAACATCCATTTTACAGATCTGACTGATTTGTAGTAGTAGTACTTTTCAAAAATATCGTTTTCAATACTTAGGGTTATAATTGGGATATATAGTGTGATTTATGTTTGCAGAGTATATATATATATATATATATACTCTGCAAACTTAAATCACACTATATATCCCAATTATAACCCTAAGTATTGAAAACGATATTTTTTTAAAGTACTACTACTACAAATCAGTCAGATATAATATATCATTTAGTTATCTAAATAATCAGGATGTAAAATATATAATGTTGCACATTTTGCTTTGATTTGGGTTGTGATTATGAAAGAAGTTGTACTATAAAATGGTGTAGACTATGGTTCGTGGCCTCCTGGGCAGATGTGCTCTGACTTTCTTTGGAAACATCAATCCTACCTACTGGCCAGGTTTCTGGCTGAGAACTTTTTTCTGGGATGAGAAGTGTACATAGGTCTTTAAAAGCATGAACCTTGGTCCTGATGCACCATTAGGCATGGTTCAGGACCTCTCTACCCCAAAAGCAACTTGTCCTTCTTCTTCTTGTTTACCAGCTAGAAACTCTGGCAGAAAGTTCTGGCTGTTTGTCCACTTGCTGGACTGTAGTCCAATTTCGGAACCTGAATGTTGCATGCACATCCATTTTACAGATCTGTTGGTTCCTTGCCTCTCAGGCATATGCACTCTGACTTTGAAGGAACCCCCCAATAAGTCAACTTTTACGACATGCTAGTTGGGCAGGCAGTGGTTCTGTTCTTGTTCTTTTGCCCCAGAACCCACACAGTAGTCAAAAAGCAACTAATTAGGGGTGTTGCCTTCAAAGTCAGAGGGCGTCTGTTTGAGGGGCAGGGAATCAACAGTCCACGTACAGATTAACCAGATCTGTAAAACAGATGTGCACACAAAACTCAAGTTCTGGAACAAGACCAAAGTCCAGAAGTTGGCCAACAACTTTCCCCCAGAGTTTGCAGCCACTGAACTTTAAACAAAAAAGGAGAGTAAAAGATGAATTGTATCCTTTCTGGGAAATTGAAATACTTTGACCATATTAAACACTTAATGGTTTGAAAAGAAAAGTGATGACAGGAATTCTTTCAGAAAGAAGTGATAGGGTTCAGACTAGTATGGTGGTGAACACTAAATAAAACAGGCAGCCTTGGCATGAGAGGCAGTAAGGTTGACAGGGGTCCAACTTGATATCAGGTGTACTTTTGATTATAATTTTTAAAAAAAGGACCCTATTCCACACCTTTCAGGTTTGTTGGGTATATAGGGCTAGACCTATACTTTATAGACTAAGCGGCACTTGGTGGGTGATGTGGTCAGCATCAGGCCGTCCGCCTTTACTTCCCAGGTACCCACTTAAGGCTGGGTCGACCTGGGAGCCAAGGTCATTAAAAAAAAAAAAAATTCACCCCTTGCTAGGAAACGAACCCACAACCTTCCGATCAGCAGCCGAGCGTCTCATCGCTAGACCACTGCGGCTCCCTTTGATTAGAGTGATGTTCATTACAGGATCTGCTATGGATGATTAGTGTTGTCTTCCACTACATTAGTAGAATAAATTGTTAGTATTTCCTTCACCAGATTATTGAAATAAATTGTCTGTATCTGTATGTTTCCACCAGATTAGTACAATAAATTGTATATGTATTTTTCCACCAGATTAGTACCATAAATAGTCTGTATCTGTATGTTTCCACCAGATGAGTACAATAAATTGCCTGTATCTGTATGTTTCCACCAGATTAGTACAATAATTTGTCTGTATCTGTATGTTTCCACCAGATTTGTACCATAAATTGTCTGTATCTTATGTTTCCACCAGATTTGTACATAAATTGTCTGTATCTGTATGTTTCCACCAGATTATTACAATAAATTGCCTGTATGTATATGTTTATACCACATTAGTACAATAAATTGCCTGTATCTATATGTTTCCTCCACCAGATAAGTACAATAAATTGTCTGTATCTATATATAAGTACAATAAATTGTCTGCATCTATATGTTTCCACCAGATTAGTACAATAAATTGCCTGTATCTATATGTTTCCACCACATGAGTACAATTAATTGCATGTATCTATGTTTCCTCCACCACATTAGTAAAATAAATTGTTTGTATCTATATGTTTCCTCCACCAGATAAGTACAATACATTGTCTGTATCTATATGTTTCCACCAGATTAGTACAATAAATTGCCTGTATCTATATGTTTCCACCACATTAGTACAATAAATTGCTTGTATCTATATGTTTCCTCCACCAGATAAGTACAATAAATTGTCTGTATCTATATATAAGTACAATAAATTGTCTGTATCTATATGTTTCCACCAGATTAGTACAATAAATTGCCTGTATCTATATGTTTCCACCACATGAGTACAATTAATTGCCTGTATCTATGTTTCCTCCACTAGATAAGTACAATAAATTGTCTGTATCTATATATAAGTACAATAAATTGTCTGTATCTATATGTTTCCACCAGATTAGTACAATAAATTGTCTGTATCTGTATGTTTCCTCCACCACATTAGTACAATAAATTGTCTGTATCTATATTTTTCCTCCCCCACATTAGTACAATAAATTGCCTGTATCTATATGTTTCCTCCCCCACATTAGTACAATAAATTGCCTGTATCTATATGTTTCCTCCACCACATTAGTACAATAAATTGTCTGTATCTATATGTTTCCTCCACCACATTAGTACAATAAATTGTCTGTATCTATATGTTTCCTCTACCAGATTAGTCAAATATTTTGTCTGCCTCTGTATGTTTCATCCACCAAGTTATTAAAATAAATGAAGATCGTTGCTGGAGCTACAGAGTTTGTGCTGTGTGTGGTGCTGTCGACAGGCGGCTAGCTGTTCTGCGGAGAGAGGCCGAGCATACGGGATCAAACCTGGTGCAGTGAAGTCGATCCTCTCGACTTTAACCTTTAACTTTTATTAACTCTTTGAGTCCCAGAGGGTTTAGCATCACAGGCCCAGGGGGTAGTAAAGACAGTAATAAAATCCGTGCATCATGCGTTCATTGGGCTTCTATGCATGATGCGTTCCTTGGGACTTAAAGAGTTAAAGTAAATTGGCTGTATCTATATGTTTCCTCCACCACATTAGCAAAATAAATTGTGTGTATCTGTATGTTTCCTCCACCACATTAGCAAAATAAATTGTGTGTATCTGTATGTTTCCTCCACCACATTAGCAAAATAAATTGTGTGTATCTGTATGTTTCCTCCACCACATTAGCAAAATAAATTGTCTGTATCTGTATGTTTCCTCCACCACATTAGTACAATAAATTGTCTGTATCTTATGTTTCCACCAGATTTGTACCATAAATTGTCTGTATCTTATGTTTCCTCCACCACATTAGCAAAATAAATTGTTTGTATGTGTATGTTTCCTCTACCACATTAGCAAAATAAATTGTGTGTATGTATGTCAATGAATCGATCATTAGAAATGGCTGAAACTGCTGGGTTCTATTCATTGTTCATGATTCACATCTTTATGTCAAGGTTGGTACACTGTGTTGACTTGAGTTATGTACTGACGTACAGTATTTAGTACATTCTCATTAGCACTCTGTCCTCATCTTCAGCAGCCAATACAGGACTCTCAGTTTCAATGGTACTGGTAGCAGTTTGATTACATGTCCTGCCTGGGTTCTGGGGCCTCATTTGGGGAGGCAGGGTGACAATATACCAATTGCTTCCCAAGCATGTCGTTAATGATGACTTATTAGGGACTTTTTCTCTGAAGATGGGGCATGTAATGATGTTATAAATAGGGATAATGTCAGGGGATGATTGGCATAACTGGGGAAGTCCCTGAGAGCATGGGTTTCACGGAGATATGGTGAAACGACAGGAAAGAGTGAGTCACGTGTGAATGAGGAGATCTGGGGGATTGAGAATCAGGCGGGCATTCGGTGACTGGGCCCCAGAGAGAAAGGATGGAAAATGAAGCTGTGAATATGAATGGAGAATGACTAGAGCATGTGGATCTGAATCGGCGAGGAATGAATGATCGAGAAGGCCAGCTGTGATGGTACCCTGTTTGATTGTCAAAGCCAGCTGTGAATATGTCAACGTCTATTGTCCGAACGCTGTAAGTGGATTCACCTGTGATTTGTGTATTGAGCTAACGTGTAAATAAACTCGTGAAATGTGCCGCTGGTGTTAACCGTTGTTAGATGTTGTGTGACCATGAAGAGGATCATGTCTGCTTTGATTGAGTTGTGAACCTCTAGACATTAGAGCCAGTGTTAACTCTGCACCACAGATAGCCAGTGTGGAGGAGACACAAAAGGGCAGTCATTACAGGGCACATCTGTCAAAGTGGTGAGGAACCAGCAGTGTACATACAAGTAAGCCAGATCTTTAAAATGGGTGTCTACACAAAATTCAAAAACAAGACTTAAGTCCAGAAGTGGACAAACAACCAGAACTTTCCATCAGAGGTTACAGCCGGCGAATGCTAAGAGGATTAAATGTCTGTTTTTCCTTTCCTCTGAGTGTTAAGTCTCGACCAGATCCCCTAGTTACTGCCTGCTGCACCATTCTTCTCTCCAGACTGTGAAGATCTCTTTATGCTTGGTTCACTGATAGAACTCATTGATAGAGTCATTCTGTCTCTCTCTAGACTGTAAAGATTTATTTATGCTTGGTACACTGATAGAACTCATTGATAGAGTCATTCTCTCTCTCTCTAGACTGTAAAGATTTATTTATGCTTGGTTCACAGATAGAACTCATTGATAGAGTCATTCTCTCTCTCTAGACTGTAAAGATTTATTAATGCTTGGTACACTGAAAGAACTTATTGATAGAGTCATTCTTTCTCTCTCTCTAGACTATGAAGATTTATTTATGCTTGGTTTACTGATAGAACTCATTGATAGAGTCATTCTTTCTCTCTCTCTAGACTATGAAGATTTATTTAGGCTTGGTTTACTGATAGAACTCATTGATAGAGTCATTCTTTCTCTCTCTCTAGACTATGAAGATTTATTTATGCTTGGTTTACTGATAGAACTCATTGATAGTCATTATGTCTCTCTAGACTGTAAAGATTTATTTATGCTTGGTTCACTGATAGAACTCATTGATGGAGTCATTCTCTCTCTCTAGACTGTGAAGATTTATTTATGCTTGGTTCACTGATAGAACACATTAATCAAGTCATTCTCTCCCTCTCTCTCTAGACTGTGAAGATTTATTTATGCTTGGTTCACTGATAGAACACATTAATCAAGTCATTCTCTCCCTCTCTCTCTAGACTGTGAAGATTTATTTATGCTTGGTACACTGATAGAACACATTGATAGAGTCATTCTTTCTCTCTCTCTAGACTGTGAAGATTTATTTATGCTTGGTACAGTGATAGAACACATTGATAGAGTCATTCTTTCTCTCTCTCTCTAGACTGTGAAGATTTATTTATGCTTGGTTCACTGATAGAACACATTGATAGAGTCATTCTTTCTCTCTCTCTAGACTGTTTAGTTTTATTTATGCTTGGTACAGTGATAGAACACATTGATAGAGTCATTCTTTCTCTCTCTCTAGACTGTGAAGATTTATTTATGCTTGGTACACTGATAGAACACATTGATAGAGTCATTCTTTCTCTCTCTCTAGACTGTGAAGATTTATTTAAGCTTGGTACACTGATAGAACACATTTAAATTGTCATCCTAACAGGCATTCCTTTTAATTGTAAAGTTACCCAGGAATATTTAGTTTTGAGCACCAGTTTACTTTTCCTTGGAATGTTGCAGGTTCATTGGTCAGCTACATATTGTACACATACCTGGGAATGTTCTTGATCCGAGACCAGGGGGCCTTGCCCAGAATCGTCATAGAAACATTTACCTGGGGCATCTACTGGACCATCTGCCTGTTCTTACACTGGGAAAATTTCTTCATAGCTCAGGTTTGTGTACAACAAAAACTACAACATTACCTGTCCACTACTTGAACATTTATAATCACACCAGCCACTACCACAAATGTGGCCACACTCATCATTATCACACCTGTGGCCACACTCATCATTATCACACCTGTGGCCACACTCATCATTATCACACCTGTGGCCACACTCATCGTTATCACACCTGTGGCCACACTCATCATTATCACACCTGTGGCCACACTCATCATTATCACACCTGTTTCTACACTCATCATTATCACACCTGTTTCTACACTCATCATTATCTCACCTGTGGCCACACTCATCGTTATCACACCTGTGGCCACACTTATCATTATCTCACCTGTGGCCACACTCATCATTATCACACCTGTGGCCACACTCATCGTTATCACACCTGTGGCCACACTCATCATTATCACACCTGTGGCCACACTCATCATTATCACACCTGTTTCTACACTCATCATTATCACACCTGTTTCTACACTCATCATTATCACACCTGTTTCTACACTCATCATTATCATACTTGTGGCCACACTCATCGTTATCACACCTGTGGCCACACTCATCATTATCACACATGTGGCCACACTCATCATTATCACACCTGTTTCTACACTCATCATTATCACACCTGTTTCTACACTCATCATTATCACACCTGTTTCTACACTCATCATTATCATACTTGTGGCCACACTCATCATTATCACACCTGTTTCTACACTCATCATTATCTCACCTGTGGCCACACTCATCGTTATCACACCTGTGGCCACACTCATCATTATCACACCTGTTTCTACACTCATCATTATCACACTTGTGGCCACACTCATCACTGTCACATACAGAAAAATAAGGTGCCTGTACTCACCATAAAGTGAATAAAAAGTGTCTATTACAATAGCACTAAAAACATGATGCCTCTTGTGCCGGTATTGTGTACCATTGCATACAGCTAGAAAAAGACCCCCCAAAAAAATACCTGATCACACCAACCAGTTACTTCCCCTGTGGCCACACTCCCCACTATCACACTCATCATTATTATTACACCTGTGGTTATTGCTCAGTAACTTTATCACTGACAACCCATACAGAAATTGTTTGAGGGGCTGTTTGATAACTTTGTCACCGACCCACAGTTACAGGAAGTGTATAAGGGATTGTTCAGTAACTTTGTCTCTGACACCTCCAGTTACAAGAAATGTATGAGGGATTGTTTAACTTTAATAACTGTTGAAGTTAAAGAAAGTGTATGACGCAGATAGTTGAATAACTTTGTCACTGAGACTCCCAGTTAAAGGACATGCATTAGGGAATCATAGTGGTGAAGTGGGCAAGAGTAAGAAGGTGAATGGGCCACATCAAGATATGACTGGAAGAAGCTACCATGATGATGTATGACAAACGGTATTAAAACCTTGGACAGTAAACCTCCAGTGTAGTGGCACATTCTTTTTTTTTCTTTTTGTTCGTCTGAGGGATTAAGTGGGTTGTGCCTGTTTATAGCAAGGTTATGATATTTGAGCCTTTTGGATGACACGTCCCACTTCATCAGGCTTTTGTTGAGCGGGTTGATTTCCCAGATAGTTTCGTGAGACAAGAACATTTGCCCCTTATCTACAGGTGTTGCCCCTGGAGATCCCGCCCAGGGCATTCACATGTAGATAGGTTAGACCTCAAGAGAAGGTAGAGACAGATCACGGACATTCCCAGCCATCCAAGGAGGCTTCCATAAATAAAGAGCCAACACATAATGCTCTGAACCTGGGCTCATCCAAGGAATTGTCTTGTCCTACACATGACTACTTAACCTCATGTCCGAATGTTGAGCTTTCCAATCATCATGGGTTGCATTCACCGGAGATCAGCAAGGAGCAGCTCCCAGGTCTGGGACATCGATTGCCACACAAATAGGTACATTTTTCTTGGGCATGTTAGACACCTTTTCATGTTGTTTCATCTGGAAACATAGCAAGACAGTACGGCAAAGCATACATCTGGCATTGCTCCCCCTTTTAGGTCCTGCACTCTTGTGAGCTGGGCATGTGAACCTTTCCACCACTTAATAGGACTTTTTATTTAGGTCAGACATTCATGACTTTGTTTCTGTGCCATAAGACATTTATCATATGGACATTTCTGCCAGACCAGAACACTGAGAGTGGCAGGTTGTCATGGTCTAATTCAGTGCAGTGACAACGACGTTGAGGAACACAAAGAGATGTAAGGAGACAGAACTGTTTCATGAGTTACCACCTGTCAAAGATGATGCTCATTTGGGCTGCAAAAAGAATAAGAAAATGGAATAAAAATGTTAGTTTGATAAATTGTGCATTTATAAATGATTCTTGGACAGGCCCAGCAAACTATTGGTGGATTTAATTGTTCAAACACATAAGCTCAAGAAAATCTTAAATCAGATTATTGAAACTCAGGGCACATGATCTAGCCTGATACTCACAATGGCCATAGTTAACATCTGTGGTTTAGGGCAAAAGTAGGTAGAAATTGTGAATTTTATGAAAAAAACATCCTATAAAAGATAGAAAACTACATCAAAGTCCTCTCTGCTTTACAGCAGGTAACAAAGGTGAGCCCTTTTCCATGGTGCATGATGAGGACGTGTGGCAGGAGTCTTGCGTGAGGATCTATAAAAACCAATTCAACTAAATTTACTCAGGGGCCACAGTTTTGAAAATTAAGATCGTCACAGGCCATAAGCCCGAGCCCCAACATAGATCAATAATACAATACAACTGGTAATGATCCACTGGCCACTTGCTAGTCCTCCATGGTAAAAAAAAAAGTAAAAAGTAAAGAACCCTTTTCCATGCCTTTAGGCGTAAAGGGCATATAGGGTATGTATACCTATATTTTATTGACCAATTGGCACAAGATGGGTGATGTGGTCAGCATCATGCCGGCTGCCTTTACTTCCTGGGACTGCACCCAGTACCCACTTAAGGCTGGGTCGACCTGAGAGAGTCCTCCATGGACCACTTGTTAGTTCTCCACAGGCCACTTGCTAGTCCTCCATGGGCCAGATTTCAGCCACAGACTGTCAGTTGAATAGCCCGGCTTTACAGCATGAGCAGTATGCCAAAAGAAGAAATTGGTCGAGTGTCAAAGAACCCTTGTACTTTCAATAAAACTGATATTATTTGAATGTTACTGAATATAAACTATTGAATGTAACCTTTCACATTGCAGTGTATATACAGTTTTCTAGTTGTCTAGTGCAGTGTCCCTACATGCGGGAAACTTCATGACCCACCTGACAGTTAGTCAAACACAGAAACAAAAAAAAATACGTATATAGTGGTTTATTTGTTAAATTCAGTGTCACAAAATTAAAATTTTCAGCTAAGGCAACCTTTGAAAGTTTTTTATACATTGCTAAAGCTTTGTTTCTGATAGATCAAGCACTACAATAACATCCACTGGTTTTTATTATGACGTGGCAGAGAAGGTCTTTTCACACAAATAGGAATTTTGAAAAAGAAAAAACAAAGCGACCAAGAACATGATAGCTCTATTATTCAGAGGTTGATATTCTTTTCGTGTTATATGATTAGGCAGACATTTTCTTTGATTGTCTGCTTAGACTTTTCCATGGCCCACCAGTGGGCCATAGAACACTCGTCTAATGTATGCTGTGAAATCAATGCCAATCAGAAATAAAACCATTTTATCATTCACAGGTGCCCGGACTCTGTGTTATTGCCATTGGGGCTCTAATTTATGCCAACATATTACCTCTGCCATTTGCATCATGTTTGGAAAGAAGTGAAAACAACAATCCAATGGAAGGAGTAAACAATGATCATCTACACGCAGACCAACCGGATAATGATCAGACTGTGAGGCCCAATGGTGAAAACAATGAAATTATCCCAGCAGAAGACAATGACGATGTTCCCTTGCTGCACTGAGTGTTCAATGAAACCGATAATTTTTGTGTGTAAGAATTTCCCCAGATAATCTTGAAAGACATTTTATTTGCTTGCCAATACATATTGCACTAAGATCTATTAAAATAACTGGTAGAGTTCTACTAAACACGTCACTACACAGAAATCTGGCTATATAACTGCCCACACATTTTTGCTTGGGAGTGGATGGGATGCTTTTCTTTCTCAGGTAAAACCCACAAATTTGCACACTTTAAATTTACTTGGTCATTTTGGAAATCATAAAGTATTTAGTCAGCATATGCTGGAACCATTTCTAAACTAAGAAAAACTGCAAACAGTAGAATACTTGTACTTATTTACTAAATCGTTCCTCTTCTACATTAGGGTGTAGAGCAATGGTTCTCAACCTTCCTGTCCTTTCATACAGTTCCTCATGTTGTGGCGACCCTTTCATGCAGTTCCTCATGTTGTGGCGACCCTTTCATACAGTTCCTCATGTTGTGGCGACCCTTTCATGCAGTTCCTCATATTGTGGCGACCCTTTCATACAGTTCCTCATGTTGTGGCGACCCTTTCATACAGTTCCTCATATTGTGGCGACCCTTTCATACAGTTCCTCATATTGTGGCGACCCTTTCATACAGTTCCTCATGTTGTGGCGACCCTTTCATACAGTTCCTTATGTTGTGGCGGCCCTTTCATACAGTTCCTCATGTTGTGGCGACCCTTTCATACAGTTCCTCATGTTGTGGCGACCCTTTCATACAGTTCCTCATGTTGTGTCGACCCTTTCATACAGTTCCTCATGTTGTGTCGACCCTTTCATACAGTTCCTCATGTTGTGGCGGCGCCAAACATATAATTATTTTTGTTACTTCTTCATAACCTCAATGAATATGTGCATTCCAATGGTCTTTAGTGACCCCATAGAAATGGTGCTTTGATGCAAATGAGTGTTGCGACCCACAGGTTGAGAACCGCTGGTGTAGAGGTTTGCCAGAGAGATCACCAGACTTCTCCATCAGCAGTTTTAAGAATACTTGTAGCATGTGAAAACTCTCCTGTGGGCTGGGAGGTGGGCCACAAATGAAACCTTACTTACTTAGCCAATCCTCTTCTACCTTGGGGTTTAGAGGTTTTCTAGAGAGATCACCAGACGTCTCTATCAGCAGTTTTCTTTTAGGCTTTGTTCCATTCCAGTCCTTCATCAGTCAGGGACTGTCGGATGTTGTCTTCCCAGCGAACCTGGGTCGCCCTGATGGTCTGTTTCCCAGATTCCTAGCTACACATGCATGCCATGGTAGCTGATTCTCTCCCATTCTGCATACATGACCAAACCATTATAACTGTGGACAAAGGAAACCACCACATTAATTGCCAGTGACTAAGATAATTGGAAATTGCCAAACCAAATGTCTAGTAGAGGGATGTGTTTGATCTGATATTTTTGGGGTTAACATAAATGATTCCTTTAATTTCATTTGTTTATGAATGTAATTGTGATGTGCCTTTTTTATGACAGAACTGCAGTGTTTGTATGTTCAGGCAGACACCGTCAACTTTTGTCAATTGGATGAGGTTAGCATTCCTGGATTGTTTAACCAGCAGCTAAGCAGATTCTTATTGTTCTTTAGACTAATGAATCAGACATTCAACCATTATTAGAGGTAAAGTCGGGAGATGTAAACCAGTGTCATTGCACATGGTTATAAACCATAAGTGCCCTGCCACCAGTACAGACGGCTGATAAGAAACTGTCTACCTGTGTCGCCGTCCACATGCAACTCCGTAGCTACAGCGATGTTCCTCTATTTACCCCAGACCGTTAACTCTGGTACCCATTACCTAGAGGCTGGGTGAACACCGGGAACCGCCCGGTTTTGAACACTGGCCGTGGACTGCAGCTAGTTGCAGCTGGATTTGAAAGCGAGTCTCCTATCGACTGCGCTAACGCAGCCCCTATTTAACCATCATTGCAGTGCTTCAACATTTTTTTTCTTCTTCTTAGCATTCACTAGCTGTAAACTTTGTTAGAATGTACTGACTGTTCTTTCACTTCTGGACTTTAGTCTTGTTCCAGAACTTGAGTTTTGCATGCGCATCTGTTTTACCGATCCAACTTATGCAGACTTTCTCATATGGGTTCTGGGGCCCCATTTTTTTCTCCTTCAGATTCACAGTGCATCTGCCTAAAAGTTGTTGAACCAGCAATCTGCATACAAATAAGCTAGAGTTTGCAGCCAGAGAATGCTAAAAACAAGTGTGCAGATTGTTGGTTCCTTGCCTCTCAGAAGGGAACCTCACTAATTAGTCAACCTTTTACAATATGCTGGGGAAGGGGGGGGCAGTGAGTCTGTCCCCCCCCCCCCCCCCCCCCATAAAATGAGGCCCCCGAATCGACATGGGGATCTTCAAGATACAGAAAAGGTGTCTGTGTTTCTTGTTATTTTTCTTGTTGATTCTTCTAATACATGAAGTGTTCTATACAATTAGTGCAGTAGCTCTCAACCTTCCTAATGCCGCGACCTTTAATAGTTCCTTCATTTTGTGGCGACCCCCAAACAATTTTTTTCCTTTATAACTTTAATGAAAATGTGTTTCCCAATGGTCTTAGGCGATCCCTGTGAAAGGGTGGTTCGACCCAAAAAGGGTCGTGAACTGCAGGTTGAGAACCGCTGCATTAGTGTGTCACAACTTCTTACTCACACAGGACTACAGGGTACATTTGATGGTGATTGGTGTAGCCATTAGATGTAAAGGACCCTTTTCCACACCTTCAGGCATACTGGATGTTTAGGGCTAGACCTATATTTTATAGATCAGCTGGCACTTGATGGGTGATGTGGACAACATCAGGAGCCATCTTCACTTCCCAGGAATTTACCTGGTAACCATTTAAGGCTAGCATGGAGGAGAAAACAGACAGACAAGAATGCCCAAGTTATATACCTTCTGACTCACAGCTGTGCGTTCTGCTTTGATATGTCAGTGTTTAAGGACTGCTTTCTCTTGACAGATTCTATCTGTGGTTATGGGCTCCTTCTATTAACAGCCAGTAAATCTGTTGCAAATATTGGATTATAAAACTGCGTTGTATTTCCTGTATAATAAATCCTTTTTTTTTAAATCTCAAAAAATAACTGCATTTGTTAGTGTTTTGCTTATGCTTTTACTGTGATATTCATGCACATGGTATTTAATTCACACAGAATTCCACATTGTTTTACTGTGAAAATACATTGATTTTAATAAACTGGAAGTTGTTTTTGTACAATTATTTCTTTTGTTTTATTATTATAGTGTCATTTTGTCACATATTGTTTTAGCAGTAGAGTTCTTCTTCTTCTGCCATTCTAACCCCCTTATGGAGCATAGGCCCTCAACCAACTCACGCTAAGTCGTTCTATCCTTTGCTATTACATGGAGCTCTCCCCATGTCCTCCCCATCTTTCTAACTGCATTCTTCAGCTCTCTTCTCCATGTGTTTTTTGGCCTTCCTTTATTCCTATGACACTGTGGGTTCCAATGCAAAGACATTCTAGTTATGCTGTTCTTCATTTTTCTCAATCTGTGTCCTATCCAACGCCAGCATTTTTTTTTTTTGCTTGGTTCTCTCCCAAAGCTCTACAGTAGCGTTACAACAGACATTTTCTGTCATTTATACGTTTTCTTAAAATCAAAGCACATAATGATTTTGTGGGCAGTTTTCACCATGGAAATCTTTCTCATTAGACTCGAGTGGTACCCTTTTTTTTTAAAAAATATTTTCCCCATCTTCTTCTTTTTAATATTCACTGGGGGGGGGGGGGGGGGATTGAGTGGTCTCAAGGCATGGCATCCGCTTTGAGTGCTGGAAGTCCCGGGTTCAGGCCCTAGTGAAGGCTGAGAATTTTTTCATGTGGACTTTTAGCAATTTTTCCTGGTCTATGGGTAGGAGGATTGGACGCCAGTGTGTATTGTTGCGCACATTCAAAAATCCCTTTGCAGCTAGAAGTCAAAAAGAGTAACCTAACGTCTCTGCCCGGGCAAAATTTGGAGTTAAAAATCTACCCAAAAGTATTTCAAGCTCCTCGCCGGTGCATCAAAGTTTGTGCACTGCCCTGTGATTCTTCAGTCTCAGGCTTGAGTTTGAAAAAGAACAGAGGACTTATGGGTTACCCCGTGTGCCATGATATTGATCCGTTGAATAAACATATTCTTCTTTATCTTCTGCTTTTCGTTCGTCTAAGTGACGTAAATGAGCTGTTCCTGTTTATAGCAGAGCTGAAATATTTGTGCCTTTCGGCAAGCACATCAATATTTATTTAGCATTTGTTGACCAGTTTAACTTCCGGACAGTTTCGTGGGATAGGGACATGTTGTCGCCTTATTTGTGTGTTGTTCTTTTTGTCCTGATATCTACAGGTGTTGCTCCTAGAAACCCCGTTCAGGGCATATTCCATACGTCCTTCTTAGGACGTAATTTTTTGTTATTTGAAGCCCCACTCTGGCTTTTGCCAGGGGCTGCAATATAGGCAGGCCACCAATATGGCCAATTGTCTGAACGCGGTTTCTGGGACCTCTCCACGGCGATCCTCATCCGCATGGTGGCACTTTGTGTCATCGGGTGTTTATCGCTTGTGTGAGTGATCCTGAGTGATGTGCACTATCCATCCAGCTTTATCTACGCCTTACTTCCACCCTACCCCAAATGATGTATCGAGACCCACATGGGAATATGATTTTTAGAGTTTTAGAGATGAAAAGTTTACACATGGAGAAAATCCTTATATACAAGGTTCGACAATTAAGTAATGAGACTAATTCCATAAAAATTAAAATCATCAACAGTTAAAAGATATGACCAGCATGTTTTTTTTTTTCAATGTAAGCCCTTTTTGCATTGATAAAGTGAGTGTCACGAACTAACAAACACTGGAACGACCTCCATAGTTCTTATGTTGTTATCTGATGAACGCGGAAGAATAAGTAGATTTATCTGACGTGAGGCTAACAGTGTTGCCACTTTTCTTTGACAAAAAATATCCAAAACGGTGTCAAAAAATATCTAAAAAGATCTAAATCTGCGTGGAAAAGATCTAGAAAAAATATCCAAATTGAAAAAGTCAAAAATTACATAGCTTTTGTTATGACTTACCCTACATAATCATGTCCTCACCTTTACTGATGTCTGCCTCACAAGATCCACAGGATAAACTTAGCTTGGATAATGAAGCTGAAGCTTCAGATCCAAAATGACCCTGGTATGCTTTAGCTGTTCAAATTTCTTTATAAGTGGAACAGTAGGCTTATTTCTCTAGTCTCATCAGGCCGAATTGTAATGGCACGATAGCATTTAAGAGACAAATGATTTGGAAAACCAGTAAAGTGTTTCAGCAAAAAGGTATTCCAAATTCCTTGGTAAATATTTAGATGAAGCATGTGATAATGCTAGCTGCAATGAATGACGCATACATTTTATAAGTATTAACAATGGGTTAGCTTCCTTCAACTTGGCATAAACGCCATTGTTTATACCAACCATCACTGAGGCATTATCAGTACCAATTACAGCCAAATTCTTCAAGCCTAACTGTTTGCTGATTAAAAGGTCCTTCAATTCCTAAACTATACTTTCTACATCACACTTTTCAAATTAAACTAATCCAAGATTTTTTACAAATCGATCAAATGGTCACAGTTTGAAATTGCGCAGTGACAAATTAAAAACATTCCGACTGATACTTCAACTTTTGATGATTCATTTATCAGTATTGTTCTGAAAACAGATGTCAGCGGTGTAATATCTTTAAATGAAACTGCAGTTTTATGCTTTTTTTAGTCTCTGCATTACTCTGAGTTTTGTATTGTCGCTTTAATTTCACACTTGCAGTACTTACAACAAGCTTTGGTTATATACACAGTTTTTAATTTTGTCATCATGCAACCACTCTTTCCAAATTGTTTGCTCATACTTTACTTTTGGCATAATGAAAGGTTTTTTCAAAGTGAAAGCCACATAAGAAGGTGAGCAATTATTTTTTTTAATCACATGAAAAAAGAAACGCAAAGTCAACACAGTGAGGATACGGTTGAAACAAAGTTAGTATGATTTACGCGCGTTTTTATTAATCAGTACCGGGGCTGCCAGATATTTATTTTACACAGTAATTATTAAATTGACAATGAAAGAAGAAAAAATCTATAAAATATCTAACTCCATATGAAAAGTATCTAGAAAATTATTTACGATCTAAACGTCAAAAACAGTATCTAAATGCAATGAAAAAGATCTAAATTTGGTTTTAAAAGATCCAAAGTGGCAACACTGGAGGCTAATTTAACTGGGTTTGAGCAGGCGATTCCCCCCCCCCCCCCCCCCCCCCCGGTGTGACTGCATGTCACTTCTCCAGGCGACTCAGAAAATCTGCAAGACAACTGACATGCCAGCTAGACTCTCAGAAAACAGTCTAGTCGTTCTTCTCAGGATCCCAGCTCATATCAAGAAATGAGTTGGTGGACAGACTTGCAAAAAAAAAAAAAAAAATTGGAACAAAAGAGAAACAACACACCAATTAACTGTCATTACCAGACATGAAAACACTTATTAGGGAAAATACAATGAATTGTGGGGCGAACAAAACAACAGTAAACATCCACAAAATCCCATTAGCAGACTCAACAGAAAGCAACCTACAACTATGTGTATTTTCCGTCTAAGAACAGGACACTGCAGGCTCAATGGATTCGTGCATATAATAAAGACTGTACAGTCCCCACAGTGTGCCTGTCAGACGGGACCACAAACACCTGAGCACATTCTGCTGGTTTGCCCACTCTACCTACAACTACGAAAAGAAACCTGGCCTCAAGAGCAAAGTGTGCAGAGCAAGCTATGTGGAACTAAGAAGAACCTGCAGCTGACGTAAGTTCACAGGGGCAGCACGTGACAAATGATTCTCTCTGAATACCCACATCGTTAGTACACCAACGCCAGTCGTAAGCATGTGTGGTGTGGACACCGAGAGAACGGACACCATGAAATACCTGGGCATGACATTTGACAGTTGCTTGTCATACAAATGCCACGTAGACAACGTCATACTTAGAGCCAGGAAAGGTCTGACAGCACTCAAGGTGCTAGCGGCAGCTGATATTAAACAACGCCTACTTTTCCTTCTTTATCGAGGGCTTGTATTAAGCGTCACTGCCTATGATCTTGGCCTCCTCACTGTCAGCAAAACCCAAATAGAAAGACTGGACCGAGTACAGAATGAGGCCACGAGACTCATACTCGGCTGCAAAAAAGACACCTCATGCAACACCATGCATTATGACCTGGGTTTGCCGACGATAACTAGCAGATACAAAGTCGTACAGGTCAAGGTGTATCAGCAGACGTTAACCACCCCCTGCACAAAGCTATACACGACACAAAAGGAACGCGTCTCAAAAGAGGCTGCTCCTGGATGGCAAAGGCTGATGATTTAATTCAGCAGGTATGTGACCCAGGCGTGATCAATCACGGAAAAGAATGGACGAATACACCAGTAGACATGCATGGCATCTCTAAGGTTGTCATCACACTCGGAAGGTACAGCAGAGATCAAATTCTTGCTGCCGTAGACACAGCGGTAAGGGAACTGATAGATCAGCATTCAGACCCAGAAGATATCATCATATACACACATGAAGGGAGTCGGAACGGAAAGTCGTAGGTTCGCTCCCTGGCGGAGCCGTACTTAAAAAAAAATGACCTTGGCTCCCAGATCGACCCAGCCTTGAGTGGGTACCGGGTGCAGTCCCGGGAAGCAAAGGCGGTTGGCGTGATGCTGACCACATCACCCATCTTGTGCTGATTGGTCTATAAAATATAGATCTAACCCTATATGCCCTATACGCCTAAAGGCGGGGGAAAGGGTCCTTTACTTTTTTTTTTTTACTTTACACAGATGGATCCATGAAGCGCGGATCAAGGGCATACACAGCGCAAAGAAATGGGAAAAATATACAGGAGGACAGCGGCGCTTACTAGACAACCACGTCAAGCATGACCATGGAAATAGCCGCTGCTTCTAGAGCATTAGCATGGGTATCCGAGTAAACCGCTTCAGAGGCAGTAATTGTATCATACTCCATTAATATGCTTCAGAAGATAGCATCAGGTGGTATGCGCATTCGGAAATCGAACTTAATCTCCCTCACCTGGATCTACACACCTGGTCATACGGGCCTAAAGGGAAATGAGCTAGCGGATCAAATGGCAAGCATTGCACTAAGGCATGTCGGAAGAAGCATGGACAGAGCAGATACAGTCAAGGCTGTACGGACTGGGCTAGTGGATAATGAGGAATCCCTGATACTAACACGATTGCGTGACCTGAGAGTAAAGCATGGTGAAGCACGTTTATGCCGTCTTCGAGGCCTGGATAGCAGACAATATAACCAGCTTCTAATGGCAACAATTAGTAGAAGTACTTTGGAGTGGCTGCTGCATCTGAGGACTGAGCCCGCATGGGAATGCCTATTGTGCAATGACGTCGATTGTGATATAAAATAGGGGCAGCCCATCTGACCTGAGCATACGGAAACGGGGGAAAAGAAAGAGGAAAAAGACTGAGCCATATGGGATAAAACTCGGTGCAATGAAGTCGATCACCTTATCTTCATTCTTCACCCTCGCCTTTCGACACGGCACATAATGATGCTGAAATCTCGCATGGTATCACGTGGTGTGAGGCACAGTCTCGCGAGGTTTGCCGGTCAACTTCCTTTCCCCGACACGCTGACAGCCATGCCTGTGGTAGGTGCACCGACTTCTCCATGTTTTTTTATTTATTTATGTACTTTACTTGAAGCTTTCGCGCCCGTTACAGCGTGTAAGTGCAACTGACTTTTAGACTTCAGAGTTTGCCATATAGAAGCGGCATGTCTAATGCGTCGAAATGGTAACAAAACGTGTCTGAAGTGGCGTAATCTTCTCAAACTTCTGTTGATATGATTGGCGTGGAGTGCTGGTGCATAATTGTTAGCTTTTGCGGTAAACATATGTTAGATATCACAAATAAGATAGGACAAGAAATTAGACAACATACTGAAAAACGAGGTAACTTTGACTTTGGCAAAATACAGCAAGTAAAATGGACAGATTGACATAAAAACCACACTATCGATATTTGGTCATCTCAAGAAGAATCTGATTTGTTCAAGTTTACTATGATGATGATGATCATATAATTATACTGACGGAAATACAAGAACTGAATGTCTGCGAGAGTCAGGTGATAAAGTAAAAAAGAAAATAATTTTGTGATCCTACCCCAACAACAACAACAAAAAAACATAATTAATACAATATGCAAATAAGAGTGCAGTCATTAGTAGTATTTAATTAAATTTTCATAATCTGAATATTCATATTGTCTGATGATACATTTAATCCACATTGTGTACAGTGCTTTACTTAATAAAATAATTTTACATCACATGTCCTTGTAATTTGCAGCAAAAAGCAGTGAAACGAGTGGGTAAACCCCAAGGCAAAGGTGGCAAGAAAAAGAAAACCACCCTGAAGTACACAGTGGACTGTACTCACCCCGTGGAGGATGGAATCATGGACGCTGCAAACTTTGTAAGTGTAAACTGTAGCTCTGTCTGATGTTTGTTTTTGTCCTGTTTACATTTTGTGTGGGTGGTCATGATAGAATAACAGATTTAAATTGCTGCCAACTGCCTTTTAAGCAGGCAGTATCCAGTTTTGCTAAGCTAAGGCAACTTGGCTATCTCCGAATAATGAGCATAAAAGATGGCGGCCACAAAAACACCCTAACAGCGCAATTGACACGTGACCAAGGCCCTGTTTTTGACAGCCATTGACCGCCATCTTATGTGCCTGTTATTCTGAAGATAGCCGGCAGCTTTACTAAACTCAATCATCTGGTCTCTTCCTGGTTTTTAATCCCTTTTCACGTTTTCTTGACTTTATGGCTTCATATAGAACTGGGGGGTGCTCTCAGAACATGCTTTGGCAGACAATTTTGCAAATTTTAAAATGTCACATGGACATAGAATATAAGCCTTGTTTTGTTGAGTCCAGATTTGAGATCCAGTCACTGGGGATATAGAAAAAAAAAACGCTTTTCCTATCAGCTTCGGTCGGTAGACAACAGTTAACAGCCGGTTAGTAGAGTTCTGTCCCCTGGCTGCAGTGCGATTACGGAGTGGAAAAGAGGGAACGAAACAAATGACATAATTGTTGTGTGTTGGCGATAGACAGCGTGCAGTGACCTGCTGTCATACGGTTAGGGTTAGCATTACAGTTAGTGTCGCCGCATCTCGTCTTCGCAGAAACTTAATGTAGCAACCCAAACCCTAACCGTATGATGACAGTAGGGCACTTGTTTCCTTCCCTCTAATCCACTCCATAATGCGTCGCAAAAAGCGGTAATTGAAGGCGGTCGCTAGTCGCAGCACGGGTTCTGTCAGGCATGTTGACTTTAGATTTGTGCCTTCTCCAGTCCGTAATTGCACTGCAGCCAGGGGACAGAACTCCGACTAACTGGCCGTCTACTGTTGTTTACCGGCTGTAGTTGAAAGGAGAGCCAAAAAAAAAACTGTTAGTCTCTTGATTTTCTCTTTAGCTTTTGTGTTTGTGCATTATAGGCTTGACATCTCCAGCAGGAGAGATGTTTAAGTAAAAGTATTCCTCTACTGTTCATAAAATTGATTCATCGCAGATTTGTTTCCTTAGTTTTTTTTTCACCGAATTTTCTAGTTGCATTTAGTGTTGTTTCACTCATTGTCCGCTTATCTTGTATGTGCGTGTGTTCCAGTTGTATTCAGATGCATGAATACTGCTGAGAAAATTGAGTTTTTTTTATACAGCCAGCAGACCTAAGAGCAGTACCCATGAACTGAGTCAGTAACCAAAAGACATTGAAGTTAGTCTCAATTCAATATATTTGTGTAATGCTGACAATTTCCCTATGGCTTGGATCAGACTTGATGAAAGGCTGAAGTTTAAATGGTGACCATCATATTTTGAATAAATTCCCTGCATAGGTTCGAGGGGGGGGGGGGGGGGGGGGGGGGGGGGACTAACTAGGTCCATCTTCATTGAAGTTGGAGCACCTGAGAGGCGAGGAACCAAGTCTCAAAATTCCAATGTTCTGGAGCAAGAAGTGGGGATAACTTGGACTTGCAACCAAAGATCACTTAAGAAATGAAGGTTCTTAAACTTCATTAGTGTTTGGGTAATATTAGTCAAGTAATGGAATAACTGATGCAGGATTTTGGTCCATTGTAAATGTAATCATATAATGGATTGTTTTTATCTTTCTAATTTAACTTGGTTAAACAAGACTTTGTGCAGCTTGCCCGGCTCGCTAGGGTAGTTGGTTAAACCTGACGTGGTGACCGGGTGACGAACTCCTTGTAGTCCCGTTTCACGCCTGGGGGGTAGGCAGAAAAGCCACATTTCTCCCAGATTTACTTGTATCTATCATGGAATCAAGGTTGCAATATCCATAGTATCGAGCTAATGGGTTTTACAAACTCATGGTTTCTATTTAAAAAAATACACCCTGCTTGAAATAACTAAGCATTATATCTGTGAGAGATCACGTTTGCTGCTTTGTATTACCCCGAATGTTTTTTTGATTATGTCACTGATTTTTTTTTTTGCTGTTTGTCATTTTCAGGAGAAGTATCTGAAAGAGCGTATCAAGGTTGACGGCAAGACTGGCAACTTTGGAAATAATGTCTCCTTGGAATTGCAGAAAAACAAAATCAACCTGACTAGTGAGGTTCCCTTCTCAAAGAGGTGAGTACAAGCAATAGTTAGCACTCTCATATTGGTATTTAGTCATCTAATAAAGCTCAGAAACACAGCAGTCATTGCTAAACTGTTTCTTTTTTCACTGTGGTTAGGAATATTAGACTTACTACCTCTCTAAGCTTGTCGACTAACTGAGGGCTTATAGAAGTCGGTGCATCTGCCTGAGGATCAAGAAACCATGTCTGGATTCAAATACGCTATATCTATTAAATGAACGTACATGCAACACTCATATTCTGAAACAAGACAAGTATAGATGTCGAGGAATGCCGGAGTTTACAGCTGTTGAACACAAGAGTATTATATGAGGGATTTTTTAGAGGGCTGACCTGGTTAGCATAGTTGTGTGCCAATGAAGATCCCATTTAAAAACTAGTGAACCAGACCAGTTCTACAAAATAAATGTTTGCACATGCAGAAGACAGGGCAGTCTGCAGCTAGAAGTGCAATCCTAGTGGATTGAAGTAGTCTGCTAGATAACCGGTACACTATATACTGCACTGCATGAGGTTCTCTGCGAGACAATACGACCACACCTATATCTAAACATGCAAAAAAACATTTGTAGTGGAAGAAATACAGACAGAAAATGGTACTGAGTTTGCCTTAAGCGATCTGCACTGTAATTTGGTAAGTTTGTGCAGCTGCATGTCATTATAGATTTTGTTATATATCACAACACATGGGAGGAAATATGTTTGCATTTTGTCATTTTTTCTTTTTTAACAAATGGAATATCTGCTCATTAATATTTCTTGTTCAACATTTTCACCACTAAATCCTAGCTCAATTACAAAATTAAACAATCTCATAACCAGTGTCAGACTAAATTGATAGTTTATTTCTCCATTAGTCTACTTATGCGTGGTATTTTTTCTTGTTTGTTCCCTCAGGTATCTCAAGTATTTGACAAAGAAGTACTTGAAAAAGAACAACCTCCGTGACTGGCTGAGAGTTGTAGCATCCTCTAAGGAAGCTTTTGAGCTCCGCTACTTCCAGATTAACCAAGACGAGGAAGAGGAGGAGGAAGATTAAATACTTGTCAATAAATTCAGTTTATAAAACTGTTCTGCTATAAATTTTGCTTTTGGTTGTTTAGTTATTTTTGTGTGTATTTAAGTTTGCTGTTTCATGCTGCATTAATGTTTGAGATAGCTTTTTTTTAGCAACAGACTGAAGCAACGAAATACTGTGTCTGTCTGAGGCATATGGTCAATTAACAAATGGAAAGAATAAACAAATCAACCAATAGTTTTTCTCCAAAGACAATAACAGATGTGAGGCAGGAAAGAGTTATAGGGGTGACCTAATAGAAGTGAAGTAGCATCTCAACAGGTACCGTGTTTCATTACCAGTTGGAGTATGGGACCACAAACAACTTATGCCATGCTTTTTGTAGGATGTAAATAGTGGTAACTGTGGTTTAGCTGTCAAGGACTTAAATACTATATGACTTGAAAGGGGGGTGGGTGTAAAAGCTATACAATTGTAACGTGTTTATTGCAATTATGGACGCCTGTTTTTGGATGGCTGACACGTCTTCAGAAGAGAGAGGGGGCATAAATCATCAAATGATTTCAACAATGTGTTGCATCGCCTTGACAAAATCACAACTCGGGCACATCAAATTACCTACCCATAATATTTAGGCTACTTGAGAAAAGGGAAACGAATTTCTTCATGTAATTATTGCTTTTGCAAGGTGAGAGGGGGTGTTGCCGTCACGATCTGCAGGCTGGTATAACTTAATCACTGACAGGGAAAAAAAACCTGAATCTTGCCTAGGATACCCTCATTAGAGCCCTGTTTCCATTCACCTAAATCAGGTCTATTTATCTTAGGAGTTTTTAGTTCAGTCAAGAGCTAAATAGTTAAAACCAGAGCCCAAGCGAGAAATGATCATTTATACAACACAACTGGTAAGATTCTGATCAGGGTCACCAGTAAATATAACTTTTCATGTCTGCGAGGCCATGTTCTTCAGTACTGTATTAATGGTTAGTTGTCAAGAATTTCAGCATACGGGACATTCCCATGTGTGCTCCGTCCTCATCTTCAACAGCCAGCTCAGAGTTCCATTACTGATGGTATCAGTCACAATCCGTCTTGCCTTTCCTCTGAGTGTAGTGAGCTATCCAGACCCTCTGTTTACACCCAGGTGCCTCATTCTCTCCAGGGCATAATAATCTTGTTTCGCTTCTGACTCTGATGCTTGTTCCCAAAGTGCCGGCCTTGACCACATCTGCTTTGTTAAGTATCAATTCACGCAGTGGTGCAGATTCAGCCAATCTGTCTGCCGGCATAGCCTGGAAAAAAGATCTAAATTAGGCTTACTACCTGTGACTTTACCAGTGAAGCTTGCCACTCTGCCTGAAGCATCCCTGTCTTCATCTTTCTCAGCATACTTTGTTTAAATTACATGTTAATGCATCTTGTTCTCTAGCAACTGGAGAGCTGCAATAACCGTTGAGGTTTAGGGCAGTGGAGCACACCAGCTGTTCCCTCTTGTGTATTTCTGGGTCCAGCCTCAAAGGGCTCACTCAGGTGGTAAGTCCTCTGACCTGGTAAACCTTTCTACAGTCAAGACCGAAGAGGCGCATCCTTTACAAGATGATCCCGTTAACCAAGGCTTTGCTGCCCTGGGACAAAAAACATCGGATCTAGAGGAGACCTCGATTTAGAAAACCCAAGCCTGACGTGGATCTACATGCTGAATGGCTGCTTGTTTCAGTATCTAGAAGCCATGAGTTGTTAACCCTTAGGCTCGGTATTATGGATATCGCAACCTTTCGGCCTTGATTCTATTGTAAATACCGTAAATCTGGGAGAAATGTGGCTTTTCTGCCTACCCCCGGGAGTGAACCCGGACCACAAGGAGTTCGTCACCCGGTCACCGTGCAATCCGGTTTAGCCAACTACGCTAGAGAGCCGAGCGAATGGCTGTGAGATAGTTGGCCGTTTGGGAAGGGCAGCGACAGGCGTATCCCCCATAAAGACATCCATTGCCCGTTCCCTAGCAGGCTCTACTAGGGTGACCGGTTACTTCCTGCTCCCTAACAACTTAAAAGCAATTGGATTTTTCATTTTATTAGAATTGTCGCAGGAGCTACGGAGCACGTTTTCTGTGCTTGACGTCATCTTCAATGAGCAGTGAAGATGAGGAAATGGTGAGAGAAGAAAGCAGAGAAATATGGGAGAAGAAGATTAGGTGAAAAACAGAACGGCTGGGGTGCTTTCATGTAATACTGTAGTATGTTTTTGGAATTGTAGTGCCAGACAGAGAGGTCCCATGATAAAAAGGTTGATTTACGACTTTGATGTAATCATGCTTCAAGAGCCGAATGCATACACATATGTCAGTATTATAAGAAAAGTACCATTATACATTAAGCGCGCGAGACAAGTCTTATATTTTCATACACCAAAATGGGTAAAAAGGTGAAGTTGGGAGATGTGAACCAGCGTCATTGCACAAGGTTATAAACCATAAGTGCTCTGCTACCAGTACGGACAGCTGATAAGAATCTGCCCGCCTGTGTCACCGTTCATACGTAACACTCTAGCTACAGTGACGTTCCTCTATTTACTCCAGAGTGTCAACTCTGGTACCCGTTTCCTAGAGGCTGGGTGAACACCGACCGTGGCTGGATTTGAAAGCGAGCCTCCTATCGACTGCGCTAGCGCGGCCACCAAAATGGGCGGTGTGGTCTATTAAGGCTGGAAGCCAAGATCATGTTTGAAAAAAGATTAAACAGGATATCTCTGTTAACGTTTGCTACGGTTATATTTTCTTCTCCTTTATATTTACGAATACAAACAAAAATTCTCTAGGATATGAATGGGAGAGGAGGAAGCGGCTGATCGTGAAACGTCATGATGGCTAGCTGAGAATGGATATAAGGTTAAAGTCGAGAAGTTTGAATTCACTACATCGGGATTTATCCCATATTGATCGGTCTTTCGCCGAGAGCGTCGACCAAAGTGCGAACACCGTGGCTTCGGCGTCGATACTATCCCCCACTGTTTTTTACGAAAACTGCACTCGTGAACCGAATGACCCAAGTATGAAACGAACCCACGACCTTTAGCAAAGTAGACATATAATCGAAATAATATTACTGGCACCATCGGAATGGGACCTCTACGCTGGCGGTTAAAGATGCGGACAGAGCGCCTATAGGAATTTTCGATCCGTTTTTGAGGAAATAAAAATTGTTACGTTCAACTAGCATCCCCGAATGGGGAAAGTTTGGATGCAATTATGACTTGGGTTTTTTGTGCATTTAAAATTGCATAACACTGCACGTCATAAAGTAGCTTAGAAAAGGACTCCTGTAGTGTTGATGCGATCAAGGGAGACAGACACAAATGCTGTGCCCGCCCGGTCGCCGATATGTGTGAATGTCCGGATTGCTGTGCTGTGATGTTGTCAGTTCTTATTCTAAGCAAGATATTCAATCAGACAGTTGGTGGTACCATCGGAATTTTAACTCTTCACTTGCTGCTGAAGATGGGGACCGAGCGCTTATGGGGGTGTCCCGAGTGCTGTGATGTCGATTTTTAATTCAACACGCAAGAAAGGAATGTTGACATGGTGTCAAACAGACTCTTCACCGGTGGCAAGAAGTATGTTACAGTTGTAGCAGTTGAAAATGAAAACATAAGCAGACGAGCAGAGGACGTGGAATCTTGGACATAAACTATTTTCATGTCCTTTCGTAGCTCATGTAAAACTTCAGTAAAACCAGGAGCTGGCGAAAATCGTTTGGCCTGGTCTTTCATATACACAGAAGCATGCCATTCTTGTGTACTACAGTTATGTTAATGTCAGCCTGCACACATTGAGTGCTGAAGACAGATGAATAGATCAGACAGGGATAGTATTTCAAATACAATTTGGAAATTTAGGGAAAACTCTTGAACACATCATATAGATTTCGCTAATGCCAGGTTATGAGGATTGCAGATTTCGCCAAAAATATAAATTGCAATGAAGCATGATGTAGAAGGTATTCCCTACAGATGCTGACAAGAAACGAGGGAGACATAATGAGCGATATATTTCAGTGAATACTTTAAGCAAGAAGGAAGGTATTCATTCTGATCTCATTATAAGGCAACAAATTCGCCTATATATCATTGTACTAAAAGATTACCAAACAAGAACCACAGAGGCAAGTTAGATTTTAAATCACTATTTCTGTACCCGAGATTATTGCTGCAGTATTTTTTCTTTATCTCCACCACCACTTGTATTTGATTTGATTCAAGAACCGACATCACAGCATTTGGGGCATTCCTATAAGTGCTCCATCCTCATCTTCAGCAGCCAGCGAAGAGCTCCAAAACTAATGGTGCCAGTAGCATTCTGATTAAACGTCCATCTTGCCTTTATTCTGAGCTTTGAGCATCTTCCAGAACCTCTCGTCACTCCCCGCTGCATCAATCTCAGCAGACTGTGGTGATCCATCTGCTCCTCCGAACTGTACACGCTCTCCCACAAGGCACTAACCACGTCTGCCTTATCATGTATCAGTATTTCACCAAGTTGTGCAAAGCCAGCCAGTCTGTCCGCCTGTTCATTCCCCAACACACTGGCGCACCCTAAGTGAAAAAACCCAGACAATACTCCTCAACCGTGTCCTCGTCAGCGAAGCATGCCACTCTGCATAAAGCATACCTGTTCTGATCTTCCTCAGCATGCTTTCTAAAAAAGTTACAATCATGATGTGTGTGTTGTGTTCTCTAGCTAGCGGAAAGCTGCAGTGACCGCCTCCACCTCTATTCTTAAGCCTGGATGTTGTGGTATCATATGCTAGGCTCTCTAGCACCAAACGTCGACCATTAACTTTTACTAAAAAGCCCCAAGCACTTCTTTTGCCTCTTGACACTAAACCGTTTGTGTAAATGATCAAATCCTCTGAGCGAGCATTATCTTGAATTAATTGCTGAATTTCCACCTCTGTGGCACCTGCTGGTCAGTCTCTGCATTCCCGGCTCAGCGTGATTATGACTGTACACAAATCTGACTGTTCAGGTGGCACTTTTACCCACTCTTCTCCTCGCTTAATGTTCTCAAGGATGCAAACCTGTCTGATTGTGTTTTCTGCCTGAGCCATCCATGACCTCCCTCTTATCAGCCGCTGACCCTTAACTGCACCAAGAGGTTCATGCAGAGGATGGTCTGTGTCTGCTGCTTCCCTGAGAAATGACTTCGCCTGCAGCACCTTGTGCCTACCTGCAACCGTCGGTAAACCAAGGATGTATCGCATACACACACCACTGGGGTGTCTGTGGTGCAACCCAGAATGACATGCATAGCTGCGTTCTGTATGCGCTCTAGTTTGTCCATCTGACTGTTTGAGACGGTAAGCAGTCCCAGGCCATAATCAACCACTGACAGGATCAGGTGCTGATATAGTGTGAACAGCATTCTCTGTTCTATGTCAATAGTATTTGGATAATAAATGTTTACATGTGAGAAAGTTAAATATCTTGTTGAGAGAGCAGTTGAACTTATTCACTCTTGGGGTAAAGATAATAAATATGAACAACTGCTAGGACAAGAGTGAAGACACACACACACTGTGTTGGGTAGCAGTATACATATGTTTGGTGTAACACAAAGAATTGTATGTAGCTTTCCTGTGTGGGTTCTGGGGCCCCATTATGGGGGAAAACAAGAATAGACCCACTGCCTCTCCACAAACATGTCTTAAGGATCAGCTAACTGGGAGCTTTCTTCAAAGTAAGATTACATATGACTAAGAGGGAAAAACCCAACAGTCTGCGAAAAAAAAAGCCAGATCTGTAAAATGGAAGTGCACATGACACTCAAAGTTCAGGAACAGTATTTAAGTCCAGAAGTGGACAAACAGCCAGAACTTTTCCACCAGAGTTTACAGCTGATGAACACAGAAGAGGAGAGGAGATCTGTCATAGATGTAATAGACTCAAACATATTCATGCTGCCATCTGTCATGTTACATGATAGGACTGCACATATACTAGATCACTGACCCTTTACCCTCTTTCTGAGTTGTACAAGGCTGAGTCAGTCCCACATCTGGGAAATCACCTTTAACTAATACCTGAACCTCTACCGTTGTTCTAGTAACACATGGCTCCAGGGTTGGTGGAAATTAGGTTTAAAAAAAAAAGGGACAGTGTATGTGTAAACATAAATGGTTTTTAAGTTGTTATCTTAGTTTTTTGTTTTTGTTTTTTTGTTTTAAAACAACCATTAATCACTTACTTATTGATTTTCCCTTGTATGCTAAACAATTCAGGAAACATACCCCTATAGTATCTACCATAGGATGACTAAATGATATTCAGCAGAGGACACCCTAAATGATGATAATGTTTTAAATATACATGAATTCTTGGAAAGCTTCCCAATCAGTTTGGATTGATCGTGTCAAATATGGTATAGTGACAAATAAATGTCTTGAAAACTATAATCCTTTTAGGCTTTGTTTGCCCCAGTTTTGGAGGAAAGAGAATAGGCTATCTGCCACACCCCCAACAAACGTGATAAAAGTTGATTAATTAGGGGAGTTACCTTCGAAGTGAAAGTGCAGCTGCCTTAGAGGCAAGGAGGCAGCATGTTGCAAACAAATAAGCCTACCTGTAAAATGGATGTGCACGCAAAAATGAAGTTCTTGAACAAGACGAATGTCCAGAAGTGGATGATTAACCAGCAGTTTTTGCTGGAGTTTACACTTACTTGGTGAATGCTAAGGAGAAGAATAATTAATGTAGCATCGCTCTCATATGTCACATATGCTGGACTTATCAGCATCTTTGCTAACAGACCACCATGAAGTCATTCTCCAAATTACAAGCTCGTCTTGGACATCTAAAGCAGCGGATGCTTCGTCACAAAGATTTTGGAGAGCACTGCATGAAAACTGAACTCAGGAGGTGCCTGACCACTCCACAGCTTACCCTTCTGGGTATAGGTAACACAATTGGTGTTGGCATCTACGTGATGCTGGGAGTGATGGCCAAGGAGAATGCTGGTATGATTCTCTCTGTTGTTGCGTCACCATTAATGTGCGTTTTTTAAATCTTTTTTTATCTACTCCTGGAATGCCTCATAGCGTCTGGGCAGGATGAAATCTCAGGAATGAGCCCGTCAGTTCACTTTAAATGTGATGCTTTTCAGTGTCTGCTACATTTCTGTGGTCGACCTCTGGCTCTGTAACTGCGGCATCTGTATAACTATATTACTGTCTCTGGTGTCCAGTCTGTTGCCAATCTTGTTACATGGTCAAATCATTTGATCTGATAAAGTTTACTATTGGTTCTCTGCTAACTTTCCTCCTTATATCACCGTTACTAAATCAATCTTTCCTGGTTATACCTAACATGATATGTAAACATTTAATTTCTGGCATAACTGTTTTTCTTCTATCTCCTAAAGACAATGTCCATATTTTACACTGATAGCGTTGGTAAGAAAACTGATTTGAACAATGATCTTATTAATGTTCTTATTCACTATATTCAATCTTGGTGCAATTTGTCTTATAACTTGATTTGCTTTATTGTATCTTTGTTGTATTTTCTTTATTCATTCTTCCTCTTTGTAAACACAATACTGCCTAGATATATAAAGTCCTTTGCTTGCTTTAACAGGGTTTCGTTTATTATTGTCTGAATCTTCTGTCTTCTGTGCCTGTAGCTTATTTATTAAAGCAGATATATCTACAGTGATCCCTAGGGATTGTCACTGGAGCTACAGATGTCGCAGTTTGTGCAACACTTTCATCTGGTGGCTAGCCATTCTGTGAAGAGAGACCAGGCCATGTGGGATAATGACCGGTGCAGTGAAGTCGATTTTGTTGATTTTAACTTCACTTTAAAAAAAAAACTTTATAACTGAAGCATATCACAATGATCCCAAGAGCTGCACTGACAGTAGCATATCTGCTGGCATATCTGTTCTTTTGCACTGTCTATTTGATCTCATAGAGCAGTGGCTCTCAACATTCCTAATGCTGCGACCCTTCAATACAGTTCCCCCATGTTGTGGCGACCCCCAAACAATTATTTTCTTTAATTAACTCAATGATCTGGTCTTGTCAAGTGATGTTGAGCCACTCTGCATATGGGACACAGTTTTCCTCTTGATCTGGTCTTGTCAAGTGATGTGAGCCACTCTGCATATGGGACACAGGTTTCAGTTTTCTGTCTTTGAGTCTGTTAAAATCACAACATAAGGCATAGTTAATGACTAACAAAGAATATACTCCTTGCTCACTAACTGTACAAAATTTGACATGAAAAAAAAACACCTCAAAAACTGACCATAGGAAAGAAACACAGTAAAGTAAACATAAAGATCAATGACATACAATTAGAACAAGTTCAAGAATTCAAGTACTTAGGATGCATATTTTCAGAAGATGGAAGACTCGATAAAGAGATACAGGCTAGAGTTCAAAAAGCCAATGCAGTCAACTACCAACTGGCCCCACTTCTTCGTCATCCAGAGATCTGGTTACCAGCCAAACAACGGATGATCAACAGCATTTTCATCCCTACGTTATGTTATCAGTGCCAAACGTGGACAATGAACAAATCACATATGCAAAAAATAACTACGTGTGAAATGCGATGTCTCCGAAGAGTCACCAACAATACACGAAGAGACAGAGTCACAAAGGACAGCATTAGAGACAAAGTTGGAACAGAAGCATGCATGAAACATATTGAAAGACAGAGAATGAATTGGTTTGGCCATTTAGTAAGAATGCAACCGGATCAGATTGCCTAAAAGGCCTTTTACAGTAGAACATCTGGAAGAAAGGCCAGAGGAAGACCCAGGAAAAAATGGATAGATGGAGTAGCTGAATACGGCCAGAAGATCCAGAAAACTGTCACTCAAATCACACGAGAGGCTCAAAACAAATATTTTAAACCACGACACTGGGCTACAACCCGGTAAAAGTGAAGAAGACAATAGATAGATAGAAAGAATATACATGGAAAAGTGTATTTAAATATTGTTATTAATTTTATGCAGACACCTGTAAAAAAAAATACAGGCACATTGTAAAACAGACATTTTTGCAACAACAGACTGTTGTTGCTTCCTTATCTTTCAGACTCCTTCCCTTCATCAATCTTCCAGTCTTCCTGCAACAGTAACAACAATCTCCGGTCTCCAGATAATGAGAAATCTGTTCTATCCATATTGACAGGTCCCTCAGTGGTGTTATCCTTTATGGCGGCTATCTTTGTGACCATGATGAATGCCCTGGTGTTTGCTGAGTTTGCCACGTTTGTTCCCCAGACTGGAGCTTGCTACGTCTACATATACAGGGTCAGTAACTGGAACTACATTGTTTCTGTTCATTTGTTGCTTTACACTTAGCTTGCATGCGCACGTGTGCGCTTGTGTGCATACATACACAGAGTCTTGCTTCTACTCACCGGCCTTTTCCTTTCATCTTATTGTATGGCTTTAACCTCTTGTGTTCAGTGTTGCTTCCAAGCTGTTGTAGCACACAACACCCTCAAATTTATAGTGTTTTAGCATCTACTAACTCTTACATTTGTAATGTGCTGTAGCATAACTGACTCTCACATATGTAGTGTGTAGTATCATGCACTGACTCTCATGTTTGTAGAGTGCTGTAGTATGAACTGACTCACATTTGTAGAGTGTTTTAGCATGTGCTGACTCTCACATTTATAAAGTGTTGAAGCATGACTGACTCTCACATTTATAGTGTTTTGTAGCATGTACTGACTCACATTTGTAGTGTGTTGTAGCATGGGCTGACTCTCACATTTGAAGTGTGTTGTAGCATGCGCTGACTCTCACATTTGAAGTGTACTGTAGCATGTGCCTACTCTCACATCTGTAGTGTATTGTCGCATGCGCTGACCCACATTTGTAGCCCTAGGTGCCAAATGTGTTGTTGCTGGCTCAGGCTAACAGTTGAATGTGCTAGGTCACTGTGTGCTGAGTCACCCATATTGAGTGCTGCAGGATGTGAGTTGTTGGTCAAGCTACACCCTCTCCTCTCTGTAAAACTGAAATAATGTAAATACTTCCAAGTTGTCAGGGCAGGGTTCTCAATTGCATTGATGCAAAAAGAGCCAGATTTGCTTCTAAGATAGGCATAGACAAGATACTGGGGATAGAGAATATCACTTCAAGTCAGAACTATATAACTAAAAACATACATTTCTTTTTCTTGGTCACATCACCAATGATAAACTTTAGGGGGAAAGTTCTGGTTGTTTGTCCACCTGCAGACTTTAATCTTGTTCTAGAACCTGGGTGTTGCATGCACATTCATTTTACAGATCTGGTTTATTTGTATGCAGACTGTTGGTTCCTCACCTCTCACGCAGATGCACTCCAACTTCAGAGGATGCCCCCAATTAGTCGACTCCTACATCATGCTTGTTGGGGGAAGGCAGTGGGTCTGTTCTTGGGTACCTAATTAATATCCTACCCCAGATGACGTCACAGGGCAGTCCAACATTTTAGAGGGTGGTAAGACTGATCTTCCCAGCTTTCTGATGCTTTTAACGACCCCAAAATATCTAGAACTGGCCCTAACCCCAACCCACCAACGTTCCATGACAGAATGCAGCCTAGATCCCACGACTTCATGCAGCCTAGGTCCCACGATTGCATGCAGCCCATCTACCACCCCCTGAAATTTTAGACTCCCCTGAACTGTGGATTCCCCCCGTATGGGGTAGGATATTAATAAAGCACCTGTTCTTGTTTTCCCCATGTGGGTCCTGGAGCTCCACATGGGGAAAAATATACATTTTAACTGTAGCACTTTAGTGGCCAGCACAATGGCCTAAGAACGTAGTAGCTTGGGTGTTGGGATTTGGTTTAGTTTGACTGAAGTCAAAATGATAGAACAGCTGCTGTCTCTCTCCCATGTGCTCTAGGAGAATGACAGAACAGCTGCTGTCACTCTCCCATGTGCTCTAGGAGAATGACAGAACAGCTGCTGTCACTCTCCCATGTGCTCTAGGAGAATGACAGAACAGCTGCTGTCTCTCTCCCATGTGCTCTAGGAGAATGACAGAACAGCTGCTGTCTCTCTCCCATGTGCTCTAGGAGAATGACAGAACAGCTGTTGTCACTCTCCCATGTGCTCTAGGAAAATGACAGAACAGCTGCTTCACTCTCCCATGTGCTCTAGGAGAATGATAGAACAGCTGCTGTCATTCTCCCATGTGCTCTAGGAGAATGACAGAACAGCTGCTGTCTCTCTCCCATGTGCTCTAGGAGAATGACAGAACAGCTGCTGCCTCTCTCCCATGTGCTCTAGGAGAATGACAGAACAGCTGCTGCCTCTCTCCCATGTGCTCTAGAAGAATGACAGAACAGCTGCTGTCTCTCTCCCATGTGCTCTAGGAGAATGACAGAACAGCTGCTGCCTCTCTCCCATTTGCTCTAGGAGAATGACATAACAGCTGCTGTCACTCTCCCATGTGCTCTAGGAGAATGATAGAACAGCTGCTGTCACTCTCCCATGTGCTCTAGGAGAATGATAGAACAGCTGCTGTCACTCTCCCATGTGCTCTAGGAGAATGATAGAACAGCTGCTGTCACTCTCCCATGTGCTCTAGGAGAATGATAGAACAGCTGCTGTCACTCTCCAATGTGCTCTAGGAGAATGACATAACAGCTGCTGCCTCTCTCCCATTTGCTCTAGGAGAATGACATAACAGCTGCTGTCACTCTCCCATGTGCTCTAGGAGAATGACATAACAGCTGCTGTCTCTCTCCCATGTGCTCTAGGAGAATGACATAACAGCTGCTGTCTCTCTCCCATGTGCTCTAGGAGAATGACATAACAGCTGCTGTCTCTCTCCCATGTGCCCTTGACATAACAGCTGCTGCCTCTCCTACTTGTCTCCAGCTTCTAGTGGTAGAAAGGCTGCATGGACAGCTATACTGACTGGAGGCTACCACTGTTAGCCTTGCTGGCTCAGTGGACAGGGATCAGTACACAAAAACCTGTTGTCTTACAGGTAGCCTGAAGCAGTGGGGCACAAATGTGTTCCCTCCCCCCCCCCCCCTACCCATTTCCCCCAATAAATATAGAAAGGATAGTCATATTTTTCTTTGGTGTGCAACCTTGCTGTTAAATGTCGCATTGTCAGACTAGTGATTGGTTTGTTTGACCTTCTGGAACAGGTTTTGGGAGAGTTCCTGGCTTTCCTGGTTGGCTGGGTGATGTTGATCAGTAAGTCTGTTGTCTCAGTCTATGTGCAGTTTTCTTTCCCGTTTAAAGAAAATAAAAAGTATAGGACCTTGTTCATACCAGAGTCACAGCGGGCATGTAGTGCTACAGAACCGTCAAAATTAAGTGGATGATGTGTGTTTATTGTTATATCTCTTTATTTTTCCATGTTGAGCACAGCACTGCTGCTGGAAAGAACTTTCATCAAAGATCCACAAATACCCCCCACCGCCCCTCCCCCTTTCCACCATTTGTGGTTCATAGCAGCGTCATGATGACAGCATTAACAATATTGTTTTAGGGTCAGATGAATGATGAGACAGCTTACCCAATTTGTGACCCTTTGAAACTTTAAACTAAAGTTACTTTGTTCTGTTCACAATGATACATGTAGGTACACAGATGGAGACTCATCCATTCTTTCATGCTGTCACTCCAGCCATTGTATTTGTCTTCCTTGTCTCCACATGCCTTCAGCTGTCTCTGCAAAGACTATTTTAGTTTAAAGGTGTTTCCCCTGTGTAGGTTACGGGGACTCGTTTTAGAGGAAAACAAGAATAGACCCACCGCTTCCTTAACAAGCATATCATACAAAGTTACTAGTTAGGGATGTTTCCTTCGAAGTCAGCATTCATCTGCCTGAGATGCCAGCAACCAACAGTCTGCACACAGATAAGCCAAATCTGTTCATCTAGCTTGCTCTTCTCTCTAGTATAGTTATAATAAGCAGCTATACAATTCTAAAAATTTAACATGTATTTCTGCCATTGCTGACCCAAGCCCAGAGGTTAAAGGAAGAGGATTTGGTATGTGGCCAGATACACCAATGAAAACAGTCTTGCTGCAGAAGCTTGCAGAAAAGGATAGCAAAGAATGAGAGATGGGGTTAGACTGCAAACCCTGTGTGATGTGTAAACAGCACAGCATAACAATGAGTGATGAGGAGGTATTATTTGTTGGCAATGGTCAGCTGATACTGCCACAGTGTAGCATTTTTACTAAATTTGGTTTGCATAACTATAACTGTGAGGTAGTGGGTTTTATTGGCACAGTTGTTTGTTGATTCACAACAATTGACTCCCAGGTGATCTGATTATCTATACAGATTGTTGGTGGTGAGAGGAAAGAAAAGTGTCTGGGGGTTTGTAGCGAAAGCCAATGGAAAATCTTTAGTCCAAGACAGCCTAGCATACGACACCACAACATCTAGCATGAGAATGGAGGTGGAAGCGGTAACTGCAGCTCTCTGGTGGCTAGAGAACAAGATGCATACACATGTCGTAATTGTAACAGACTATGAAATCATGCTGAGAAAGGTGAAGACAGGGATGCTGCGAGCAGAGTGGCAAGCTACACTGGCAAGGTCAAAGGTAGTGAGCATAGTTTGGATCTTTTCTCAGGGCCATGCTGGTGAGGTGGGTAATGAACAGGCAGAAAGATTGGCTGGATCTGCACCACTGGGTAGTGAATTGATACATGACAAGGCAGATGTGGTCAGGGCCCTTTGGGAACAAGCAATGGAATCAGTAGCGAAAGAAGATTATTATAGCCTGGCGAGAATGAGGCATCTGTGTGTAACCAGAGAGTCTGTCCGGCTCACTACACTCAGAGGAAAGGCAAGACGGAATATAACCAGATTGTGACCGGTACCATCAGTATTGGATCTGCGCTGGCTGTTGAAGATGAGGACGGAGCATGCATGGGAATACCCCGATTGCTGTGGTGTCAGTTCTTGACTCAACTCAACTCAGTTGTTAGTGAAGATGTTACTATACTGGACACATTCTGAGAAGAGACTAACAGAGAATCATCAAAAGGCACTGAAATGGGAAATAGAAGGATGAAGACAATGAGGACTTCCAGGTGAAACCCTAAGGCATACGTTGATGAGAGAAGAGAAAGGTGGTGAACTGGATACCAGCCATAGTATCAAAGTGATTGCACAGAATAGAATAGAGGAAGGCCCCTCTGATGTGTCTCCAAACTTGCTAGGGTAGAGGAGCTTGTGTGTTTCAATGACTCTAAGAGCTATGCCGACGGTAGCTTAGCTAATGTTAGGATCTCCCATGCTGGACAGGTGGAAGGAGAGGAACCGGATGAAGAGAGACACGCTTACATTTTATGATGACACAAATGAAAATGAATCGATACGGTGCTCATCTAATGAAGCCAGGCAGAAATAGTGCCGGGGCCCTTGTTTTGATGGGTTCACCCAACACTACTGGTGGGCACCTACCCTTGTGCTGTGGAGTCAAGGCATAGGGCATTAGGGTGAAAACTTTTGACCAGACATCCAGAATCCCCAGCATACTACAGTGGAATGCTAAAGAGATCTTAAACACATACAAAAAGACGCACACAAATAACAGGCTCTAACTAAATACCATTATAAAGACAAAATTAATGTCGCATGCAACAAAGAGACACACCTTAATGCACATTGCAGATTTTTAGTCAAAGGATCTCAAGCTATAAGCTACGACAGAGAAGGGCACAAGGGAGGAGTTCTAATACTTATTCAAAACTCTATACCAAACAGCAAAGTACCTGTGAACTCTAATAATGAATCAGAAATTGAAGGTGTTAATATCGTGATAAAGGTGGGGGGTGGGGAGGGGGGGAGGGTACCAAAATACTGAGGAAATGAAGTGAAGAACTGTGAAATAGACTGTAATCTCCATGTAATCAACAAACCAGAAAACTGATTCAGCTTCTCCTCTAGAAGATAGTGTAATACGTCCACTCCTGACTTAAGACGTCTGCACAGGAGACATTCTTCTGTTCACATAGTACTAGGTCAGTTAACAGGCAGTGATCATAGACCAGTAAAGTTCAAAGTTTGAGGTTTGAACAAGGGATCAACATCATGGCTTACGGGTAATAACCTATAAGTGCTCCATTCTTCTTCTTACTCAAGTCAGAGTCCAAAGAAGCTCAGCACAGTGCACAGGCTCTGTAGCACCGGCGAGAATCCTGAAATTACTTTTGGTATATTTTTAACTCCAAATGATTCACGGGCTACTTTTTTCGATTTCCAACTGCCAAGGGATTTTTTACGTTCGCAACAATGTACACGGGCATCTGATTTCACTACCCAATGGGAATTACTAGAAGTCCAAGACCACGTGAAAAAATCCCAGCTCTTACAGGGATTGAATCCGGAACCTTAAGCACTCGAGGCGGACACCATGCCTCAAGACCACACAGCACTGGGAGACCAGTGAAACTTGTAAATATGAATTATATCCCACAGGAGAACTGAACAGATGGCATTGACTTAGTGCAAATGTTTCCACCCAGAATGAGAGTTGGGAATCCATCAGCGAGTAAAGTAAATGACCCTTTTCCACGCTGTCAGGCATATTGGACAGATAGGGATAGACCTATATTTTATAGACCAGTCAGCACTTGGTGGATGATGTCGTCAGCATCACAATGGTCACCTTTACTTCCCAGGACTTCACCTTATACCCATTTAAGGCAAGGTCAGCCTGGAAGCCAAGGTAATTTTTTGAAAAAGGTCTTGTGGCCATTAAGATTTTAACCCATGACCTTCAGATCCGCAGGCAGGCATCTATCCGCTAGACCTCGGTGGATCCCAAATCTGTTAGTGACTGTGTGCAAATGTTTTCACTTTCAGCATTTGCACTATCCAGTTCTGTCGGTGCACGTGCCTGGAGTGGCATGGTGGACTCATTCTTCAACCACACTATCCAGGTGAGTGCACTGATGTCTGGTTGAACTGTGCACCCACTATCCAGGTGAGTGCACTGATGTCTGGTTGAACTGTGCACACACACTATCCAGGTGAGTGCACTGATGTCAGTTGAACTGTGCACACACACTATCTAGGTGAGTGCACTGATGTCTGGTTAAACTGTGCACACACACTATCCAGGTGAGTGCACTGATGTCTGGTTAAACTGTGCACACACACTATCCAGGTGAGTGCACTGATGTCTGGTTGAACTGTACACACACACTATCCAGGTGATTGCACTGATATCTAGTTGAACTGTCCACACACTATCCAGGTGAGTGCACTGATGTCTGGTTGAACTGTGCACACACACTATCCAGGTGAGTGCACTGATGTCAGTTGAACTGTCCACACACTATCCAGGTGAGTGCACTGATGTCTGGTTGAACTGTGCACACACACTATCCAGGTGAGTGCACTGATGTCTGGTTGAACTGTGCACACACACTATCCAGGTGAGTGCACTGATGTCTGATTGAACTGTGCACACACACTATCCAGTTGAGTGCACTGATGTCAGTTGAACTGTCCACACACTATCCAGGTGAGTGCACTGATGTCAGTTGAGCTGTGTACACACTATCCAGGTGAGTGCGCTGATGTCTAGTTGAACTATCCACACGCTATCCAGGTGAGTGCACTGATGTCTAATAAGGAGAGTAATCAACAAATAAAAAGGAATCAACCTGCCCTACTTCTCTTGGGGCCCATAAACTTATTATAGCATGACACTTACCTGACCTGAAAGCCACTATAGTGTAGTGGCTAGATGGTCGCGTGCAGATCTAAAGTTGTGCGTTCAGGTCCTGACTGAGCCAGACTTTTTTTTAAAATAGCTTCGGCGCCAGGTTGACCCAGCCTTTAATGGGTACCTGGTAAAGTCCCGGGAAGTAAAGATGGTCCGCATGATGCGACCACACCAGCCACTAATTGCTGATTGGTTTATAAATTATAGGTCTAGCTCTGTATACCCAACACGCATACAGGTATGGAAAAGGGTTCTTTATCTACTTATTTGACGTTGTGACCTGGTCGCAGTAACCGCTAGAGCTAATGGGATAGCTAATGAGCTAAAAATATGTAGTAGAAATGACAATAAATGAAGCCATGTTCCTAATAGAAAACCCCCCCCCCCCCCCCCACGCTATTTTTAATAAATGTATTCACCCCTGTCAAGCTGAAGTTTATGCAGATGCAACGAATTCTGTTAGCTAGACATCTCAAATACATGTGAGTCAGGAAATAGTATCAGCCAGAGGTGTTGTTGCTTTTGTGGCTTCATGGGGCAGAAGTGTTGAGGTAGCAGCAGATTGGAAGGAAGGAAGGATCAGAAGATCGTGGGGTTTGGGTCCTGATGGAGCCGGTCTTGGCAAAAAAAAAAAAGAAAAGAACACCAGCTCTCATGCCGACCCAGCTTGAGTGGGTACCAGGTACAGTCCTGGGAAGTAAATGCTGTCGGCATGATGGTGACCACATCACCCACCCATTGCTGATTGGTCTATAAAATATAGGTCTAGCCCTGTATGGTGTGGAAAATGGTCCTTTACTTACTTTTAACCCTAATATTATAATTTGGCCACTAAGCTTTTTTTATTTTTAAAAACCTTCTCTTAATGTGAATGGTAGATTTTGTTTAGATTGTAACGGCATTGCACCTGTTTACAGTGGAACTAGAATATTTGTATTTTGTCCAGCAAAACTAAATTCTGTGGACATTTGTTGACCAAGTTAGATTTTCCATCACATTGAATGGCCTCATTTTTTTTTTTTAATTGTCATCATTACCCCTTTGCAATACAGGTGGTGCCCCCTAGCAGGCTTGTCAAGAACAGCCGCATGTAGGCTGGTCAGCCTCAAAGGAAGGCAATGGTAGAACAAGGGTGTTCTGCACAATCCAGCTAGACATGGTGTCCGGCTTCAAAATAAACGCCGACATTTTGACATTTTTGAAATATTTTGTTACATGTTTTTTAGGGAAGCAGTGGGTCTATTCTCAGACTCCCACACCCCCTTAAAATGAGGGCCCCGGATCCCACTCAGGCAGAATCATGATGTCTGTACCATTGTGTTTTTTTATTAAAACTTTTTATATTGTTAATTTCTTTTTTTTTTTAGGAGAAAACAAATGAGATTTTTGGAAAAATACAGTTTGGGCTGCCATTTGCAGAATCCTTAGACATTCTGGCATTTGTCTTTCAAATCATTGTCGTGTGTATTATCTCCTGCAATGTTTTCTGCTCGTCGATCATCAACACAATCCTGGGCATTATCACATCGTCAGTGCTTATCTTTGTCTTCATCGCTGGCTTCATCTACGGAGATGTACACAACTTCACGAATGCTGCGCATGGAGGCTTCATGCCTTTTGGTTTGGCTGGTGTTGTCAAGGGCGCTTCAATGGCGATATATGCTACCAGTGGCTTTGAGATTGTCTCTCTGTCTGCAGAGGTAAGTGCTCTGTCTTATTGTATGACATGTCTTTCTCTGTCTGCAAGGGTGATTGACCTCTCTTGCTGTATGTCATGTCTGTCTCAATCTGCAGAAGTGAGTGGCCTCTCTTGCTGTATGTCATGTCTGTCTCGGTCTGCAGAAGTGAGTGGCCTCTCTTGTATGTCTTGTCTGTCTCTGTTTTCAAAGGCGAGTGGCCTCTCTTGTTGTATGGCATGCCTGTCTCGGTCTGCAGAAGTGAGTGGCCTCTCTTGTTGTATGTCTTGTCTGTCTCTGTTTTCAAATGCTAGTGGCCTCTTGTTGTATGGCATGTCTGTCCTTTTGTATTACACGTCTGTCTCTGTCTGCAGAAGTGAGTGGCCTGTCCTTTTGTGTTACAAGTCTGTCTCTGTCTGCAGAAGTGAGTGGCCTGTCCTTTTGTGTTACAAGTCTGTCTCTGTCTGCAGAAGTGAGTGGCCTGTCCTTTTGTGTTACAAGTCTGTCTCTGTCTGCAGAAGTGACTGGCCTGTCCTTTTGTGTTACAAGTCTGTCTCTGTCTGCAGAAGTGAGTGGCCTGTCCTTTTGTGTTACAAGTCTGTCTCTGTCTGCAGAAGTGAGTGGCCTTCTTGTATGACATGCTTCCTTGTCTTTCTGCAAAAGTGTGTGACCTGCCTTCTTGATTGAAACAGAGGGTTGCATGATTACCTTTAGATAGAGATGCCTAATATGAACATCCCAAACGTTGTATTGGTTTTAGTTTTGGATACTGATGGTCATCCCTCTCTTTTCAAGCTCTTCCTTCCAGGCTAGTAAGTTGGACTGAAGGTGTGCCTCTGATTTAGCTATCAGGGCCACATCATCTGCAAATGCCAGCTCTGATATACAGATTGGTCTCAACTTCCAGTACCCTACAGAGTACTTCTTTGTCTTCTCCTTACAGGTCTTGATGACATCATCCATAATAAGTATAATCCATCATTCCAGTAACCTCTGAGCCAGATTGTATACTCTCTCACACTTGAATAAAAATTTAATGTTTAAAAAAATGTCTTTTCTCTTTTTCTTGAAGGCACATTAGAAAGTATACCCTTCTAGTGTGGGACATGTGAAGTGAACAAACACTAACTGCCTTCAACCATTATATGTTAGCTACCACTCATTGTCATTAGTGTGTGCCCCACACTGAAGCCTCAGCGGTGAAGTGGTCAAGCTGTTTGCCTCACACTCTGAAGGTCCTGGGTTCATTTCATGTCTGTGTTGTTTGGTTAATGAGTGATATTTTTATGAAGAGCCCTGGAGATCGTTGTCGGAACTATGGTGTTGTTCAAGCTGTTTGCCTCACACTCGGAAGGTCCTGGGTTCATTTCATGTCTGTGTTGTTTGGTTAATGAGTGATATTTTTATAAAGACCCCTGGAGATCGTTGTCGGAACTAGGGTGTTCAAGCTGTTTGCCTCACACTTGCAAGGTCCTGGATTCATTTCATGTCTGTGTTCTTTGGTTAATGAGTGATATTTTTATGAAGACCCCTGGAGATCGTTGTCGGAACTATGGTGTTCATGCTTTTTAAAATTAAATGAGCTTCCAGGTCAGCCGTCTGAATTAGGGCCATGAAATATTGTGAAAAATAAATAAATCTTCTTTTTTTTTTTTTTTTGCGTTAGCCGGCTGTTAACTCCTGAAGAAAGTTCTAGTTGTTTGTCCATCTCTGAACTTTAATCTTGTTCCAGAACTTGAATTTTGCTTGCACATACATTTTACAGATCTGGCTTACTTGTTTGCACCTCTCAGGCAGATGCACTCAAATTCAAAGAAAAATTCCCTTAATAGTCGCCTTTTATGAGATGCTTTGAGGAGGGGGGGGGGGAGGAGGTTTGTCCCCAACAGTGGGAGCCAGGAACTAAGAGTGGGAGTAATTCTAATATTGATATATTTTATTATGTTATCACAAGCCGATGAACATAATATTGCTATATTAATATATATATATATATATATATATATATATATATATATATATATATATATATATATATATATATATATATATATATATATATATATATATATTAATATAGCAATATTATGTTCATCGGCTTGTGATAAATGATATTAATGATATGTTAATGTTATGTGAAATACCCTCACTGTTGGCATTGATATGTGTATGTTATGTGTGTTACCCTCACAGTTGTCATTAAAATAAGTATATTTGCTACCCTCACTGTTGGCATTGATATTTGTATGTTATATGTGTTACTCTCACAGTTGTCATTAAAATGTGTATGTTATATTTGTTACCCTCACTGTTGGCATTGATATGTGTCTGTGTTTGCCTTTCCCAGGAAGCCAAAGATCCAGCAAAGTCTGTGCCAAGAGCCATTATTTTGGAACTACTACTAGTGGGAACCATATACATCGGAGCTGCCATTGGCATGTTGTATCTCATCCCTTATTACCTGATAGACCTGAGGGCACCGTTGCCATCTGCTTTTGATTATAATGGTGTCACTTGGGGCAAGTTCATCGTCACCATCGGCCCTCTGTTTGGGATTACCAACTTGCAAATGCTGGGCTTATATGGGCTCTCCAGAATTCTCTACAGGATGGCCAAAGATGGGCTCTTTTTCCAGTGGTTCTTGAAGGTGAACAAAAGAACAGGTATACCGCTCAACAGCGTGCTGTTTGTGGGTGCGATTACATCAGTTTCTGCTCTTCTGTTTGACCTGTCGTATATAGTGAAAGTGACTGTGCTATTAATGCTGCTTAACTACATGGTTGTAGGGTCAGCTTTGATCAAGCTGAAGATTACAGAGTGCAACAAAATGAAGCTGATTCAGACAGTAGAGAAGCCAACAGCAGATGAAGCCCAGTCAAAGCTGCTTGAAAGTTTCTATGACCATGAGGTGGTTGTCAGCGAGTACGAGACCTGTGAGAGTGCGGAAAGTCCAGAGGTAGAAGCAGCCGAACCGGAGGACCCTGGTTCAAAAGTTGATGAAGTTTTGATCGACTTCACCAGTGACCCTGATGTCAAAGGTGACATCCTAGCAACCACATTTGATTCTTCCGAAGAGGCTGCAGCAAGCAGAGGAGAGAAATATTTGCCCGAAGCTAATGCAAAAAAGAATATTTTGATCGACTCTAACTCTAAACCAGATAAAGGGACAGCTGTGAAAGATCGAAACTCTGTATCCGAAAAAAGTCAGGCACCTCATTCAGCTGGTAGTAGTAGAGAGGACCTTGTGTCTACAGATGGCAGTCCTGCTAGTACAGCTGCTGCTGTCTCCAAACAGATGCCTTTGTGGAAGCAAGGCAACAGTACAAATATAAGTAACAATTGTAATGATAACGACAGTGACGATCAGCAGACACTTTTCCAGAAAACATGTGGCATTTCCTCCAACAAGAACAATGCTCTCCGAGAGTCTGACAATCAGAAAAGGACCAGCAGTGCCACAGCCACCCCTGGAGAAGTCACCCAGTCCTGTAAGAACAGGTGTGCAAAGTTCATGGCCCCATTTGTGCCAGGTGTCATTTCTGTGAACACTTTGTTAGCTTTTCATTGGATTTGTTGTGTGGTCATATCCTATCAGTTGAACTTTGGTTGGCAAGATCTGACTGCCGTCAAGCCACTGGCCATATCGTCACTGGCCGCCTTGGCTAGTTTACTGGTGATTTTCTCATTCCTCTTGTGGACACAGTGTGGAGCAACAGCCGTCACCGGATTCCAGGTTCGTATATACGTCTCTGGGAGCATGTGAATATTCTCTAGTATCTGGCTGACCAGTTAAGATGTAGTCAGGACTGCTTTTTTTTTCTTCTTTTCAGGTTGTACTCAATGGTACGCATTACCTGCACCTTTGTTTAAGGCATCATTTTCTCATTGCTGCTGTAATAGACACTTTGTAATGCGTACCAACCCTTTTTCTAGGGAAAAAAGCCTAGATATAGTGCACAGTGTGGTCATTTGTGTGATACAGAATGTGAGACATAATTAATCTGTATTGATGTGTGGCTTGGCATCAGGTGGGTCCAGAATGTCTGTTCAAGAATAAATAAGATATCTAAACATATAGAGAGTGATTGATTAGTATCCAACAATCAATCAAGAATAAAATGTCTAAATGTATAGAGAGTGATTGATCAGTAGGCAATAATAAATTAAGAATAAGAATAGTCTAAATGTGTAGAGAGTGATTGATCAGTATGCAATAATAAATTAAGAATAAGAAGATGTCTAAATGTATGTGTAGAGAGCAATTGATCAGTAGGCAATAATAAATCAAGAATAAGATGATGTCTGAATGTAAAGAGAGTAATTGATCAGTATGCAATAATAGATCAAGAATAAGATGATGTCTGAATGTATAGAAAGTAAATTGATCAGTATGCAATAATAGATCAAGAATAAGATGATGTCTGAATGTGTAGAGAGTGATTGATCACTATGCAATATAAGGGACTGAGCCTCGAGAGGCAGGGGGTGAGAAGTGTTGGTGTTGTGGGTAGTGGGTTCCCCCCCTTACTTCACCCTAGGTCTAGTGAATATCTGTTCACGAAAGGAGCGTCCATTGTGGTGTCAGCCTCTTGACCTAGCAAAACCTCTCTTACCTCAAGACCATTGTGCGTGGCGAAGAGTCACAGCCTCCCCGAGGTAGTCCCGGTAACTGGGGGTGCGAATCCCCAGGCAAAACACAATGGATCTAGAGGAGCAAACCTCGATAATAAACCCGGTGCACCACACCGTACTGCCCCCTGTGGGAGGGAAGGAGCCAGAGGTGTGCTGAACAGTCTTAGGAATGGAAACAAGTATGCTAGCCCCCCTGAATACCGGAAACTATCGTGAAGGCACAGGGACTCAGGACGTGACGATCCAGTTGCCCCAACTACTCATGCTTAGGCCATGCTTAGAGACATGAAGAGCTCAGCGAAACCTGCAGGCAATCTGGTGGCGGGGAATGAGCACACTGTGAGCCCCACCTTAGCTACGTGTTAAAGGGAAAGGCAGAAACACAACCCATATTTCCTTTAGAACTGGTACAGGGCATTTCTAGCTGCTGCCCGGGGAGGTAGGTAATCCACAGACACCCCAGCACCACAATGCCATGAATATGTCAAAATTTAAGAATACATACGAGATCGGTCGTCGCCTCGTCTATCAAGGCCCGCGCCAGACAGTGGGAAACCAGGCTGTCATGTGCGAAAAATTGGCTACTGGAATATTTGAAATAAATAGGGAAAACAGACACCCCAGGAAGAGTGGGAGGGAGAGCAAAAAGAACTCAGACAGCACAGCAAAAAAATACACAGATGCTCAATATTCTGCAGCTGAACATCTGTGGAATAAGAAATAAGAAACTTGAACTTGCCAAACTGCTAAACAACCACAGGGTACACGTGGCTGCCCTACAAGAAACCCTGCATAAAGACTCTGATCTGCATCTCACTGGATATACTAGTTATGCCTGTAAGTGCAATGACTGCCGGGGCATAGTGACCTATATCAGAAATGACATACAAGGAGATGTAACAATGCTGTCGACATCTCACCCTACAGATGTGCAAAAAATAACTATCTGGCACAATGGAAGCAAATACACGATATACAACGTGTACAGCCCACCTCAGACAACATGCAACATACCAGAACTATACAAGACACAGTACCATAAAACCCTTCTTGTTGGTGACTTCAACGGACACTCGCCACGTTGGGGTTACCCTGACTACAATAGCACAGGGAAGTACATCGAAGATACTTGTGAAACAACTAACCTATTAGTGCTGCAGGACACAGAGTCTACACCTACACTGTTACACAGGGCCCACCTATCTCTCAGCAGACCAGACCTGACCATCTGCTCATCCGACTTAGCAGACGCAAGCTATCCCCAAGTCCTGGACGACATAGGAAGTGACCACAAACCTATACTCACAACTGTAAGCACCACCCCTAAATTACGCTTCAAGCAGAGAACCCGTTGGAATTTCCGAAAAGCAAACTGGAAACTATTTCAGGAAACATCTGACTGCCTCCTGGGAAGAATTGACAACAGCTGTGTGGAAACTTTTTGTGAAGACATAACACAAGCAATCCTGAATGCAGCGTCGAAAGCCATCCCAAGGGGCAGCCGGAAGGCATATAAACCTTTTTGGAATCAAGAAATTCAAAATACTATATCTGAAAGGAATAAAGCAAGAATATTTCTCGAAACTGCACGTTCAACAGAAGCAAAGATCCAATACAATAAAGCATGTGCCAGAGTAAAGCTTGTAGTTAATAAGGCTAAAAGAGATAAATGGACAGAAACTTGCTCCAACTTAGACCTTAGACAGAATGGAAATAAAGCATGGACTTTAGTTAAAAACCTCTCAGGAGAAAGTAGAAGGGTGAACCCAAAACCAGTGACAGATGGGAGTAAGACAATCACTGAAGACAAGAAGAAAGCAGAACATTTCAATCATTATTTTGCCTCGGTTAACAGAGCAGGTAAGCTGTCAGAACTCGATAGAACACAGCTCTCTCAGTTGAAGAAACAAGAGAGAGCTCCAACAGCCAGCGACTCCCTTTTTGAAAATGAATTTAGCATGGATGAATTAGAGCAAGCCCTGAAGAAATTAAAACCTAGAAAATCTCCAGGCCCAGATAAGATCCACAACGAAATGCTGCTACATCTTGGCTGGTCTGGGAGAGAAGTAGTTCTCAGGCTTATTAATAAAACTTGGAGGTCAAGCAAACTTCCAAGGGCATGGAGGAATGCATATATCGTCCCCATCCTTAAAACCAAAAAGCCTCCAGATGACCCCAAAAGCTACCGCCCGATATCCTTAACATCATGCTTGGGCAAAGTTGCAGAAAGAATGATAAACAGGCGCTTATATTGGTTCCTTGAGAGTTCTGGTGTTCTATGCCATGAACAGGCAGGCTTCAGAACCAACAGCTGCACAGAAGACCAGCTGTTCAGACTGACACAAAGAATACATGATGGCTTCCAGAATAAGAAACACACAGTGGCAGTCTTTGTCGACCTCCAGCAGGCCTATGACAGAGTATGGAGAAAAGGTCTCCTGATGAAGATGATGAGCATAGGAATACATGGCAGATTGTATAACTGGGTGAAATACTTCCTGATAGATAGAACAATCCAGACTAAGATGCACAACGCAATCTCTTCTAAAGAAGTCTTGGAGGAGGGCTTGCCACAAGGCTCATCATTGAGCTGTACACTATTCCTAATCTTTATCAATGACCTGCCAGAACAAATCAAGGCCGAAAAAGCCTTGTACGCTGATGACCTAGCAATATGGCAGAGTCATGAAAATGTGGAAAGTGGAGCCCAAAGACTGAATGGAGACCTTAGAAGACTGCATGATTACTGCCAAAGATGGAAACTCAAGATTAACTGTGCAAAGACGGTCTACACAATCTTTACCAAAAGCCACCAAGTAGCAAGGAAGAATATTAACCTGAGGTTAGACAAACACCAAGTGATGAAAGAAGAGCATCCCATATACCTTGGAGTCACACTTGCCCGCAGCTCAGCCTCAAGAACCATATTGAAAACATCAGGAATAAGGCATTGAGGCGGTTACAGTTATTAAAGAGACTTGCAGGTACATCATGGGGATCAGACAAGGAAACTCTGAGGGGCTTATACCTAGGATATGTTCGCTCTGTGATAGAGTACAACAACTCACTGCTTACAACTTGTTCCAAAACTAACCTAGAGACTCTTGACAGAGTACAAAATAATGCCCTCCGATTAATCTGCGGAGCTATGCAGTCTACACCAACTGCTGCATGTGAAATCCATACAAATGTGGAACCCCTCGGGTTGCGGAGAGAAAAAGCCACTTTAGAAATTTATGAAAGATGCGTTAGGAAAAATCGTAACCATCCTAATAGACATCTTGTAGAAAACTGGGAGTCCAAACAAAGAATAAAGCACAAATCGGTTTTACACTGTGTTAATGAAATTCAGGACAGATACCACCTCCCAGAAAGACGTCAAGGAATTCAGAATGTTGCAAAAAACCTACCACCACATGCTCGCTTTAAAGCTCCAGAAGTCCAAACTAAATTGGTAGGCGAGGAAACCAAACAGTCCGACCCAATCGCTCTTATGAACTCATCACTAAAGACCGTTGATTCTTACCCCCAAAAATGGATACATGTCTATACTGATGGATCAGCATTTAAAGCTACCATTAAAGCAGGTTACGGAATCTACATAGGTTATCCCGATGGATCTGTTGAAGAGATTTTTGATGCATGCGGGGAATTCTGTTCAAACTATGAAGCTGAAATAATTGCACTGGAAACAGCAGTATACCACCTAAAGACTGTAATGGATGTTTACCCCTCAAAGGTCCAAAATATTGTCATCTTCACAGATTCAATGTCTGCCCTTCAAGCTCTGGAGGGCAATGAACGCTGCAGAACTGACATAGCCAAGATAATCCTGGATGCCGATCAGCTTATTACCTCATACAACATCAGAATAGTGATGCAGTGGATTCCAGGTCACTCCGGCACACCAGGTAATGACAGAGCTGACAGATTGGCAAAGAAAGGAGCAACACAAGAACAACCACCTACAGCGACAACCCTCCAGACAGCAAAAACACTGATAAGAGCTATAAACAAAGAGACTTGGTTGAACAGATGGGCCATGGGAGACACTGGAAGAGAGGTTTATAGACATATGTCTGGCCCTGATCCTAATGACAGCATTAACCATCTAACAAGAAGGGACCAGGCCACCATCTTCAGACTTAGAACGCAACATACTCCACTCAATGGACACCTAAACAGAATACAGCCACAACACTCCCCAGAGTGCCAGCTATGTAACTACCCCTACGAAACTGTTGAACACCATCTCTTTGAGTGCCCAAAACTCAGTGAGACAAGAAGAACGCTACTCCCTCCGAGACCAGACAAGTGGAACACCTTGTACGGAGGAAAAGAACAGCTTGTGAAAACATGCAAATTCCACTACATGGCATTGGGCCAAAGGGCGAAAGCTCATGCGCCGCTGGATCGATAACAACAACAACAACTATGCAATATAATAAATTGAATAAATAAAGAATAAGAAGAAGTTTAAACATCTAGAAAGTGATTGATTAGTATGAGATAATCAATTTAATAAATCAAGAATAAGATGTCTAAATTTGTCGAGAGTAATTGATCAGTAAGCATTACAAAATCTAATAAATCAAGAATAAAAATATGTGTCATTGTACATAGATAAACTGATCAATATGTGATGAAAAATTGAATAAAACAAGAAAAAAAAAATGCCCAACTGTGTGATTGCATGAGCTGTCCTGAAAGCCCATGTAATGTTTTGTTAAGTGTCTGTGTTTCATGTTGCAGACGCCACTAATGCCTCTGGTACCAACAGCCTCCATCTTGTCAAGTTCTGCTTTGTTGCTGTCAGGAGGGGAGCTGGTGGGATTCATGGAGGTCATCATCATTGTGTCCATTGGTGAGTTCATGAGTCTACATCATCATTATCATTCTCTTTGTGCTCATCAGTGAGTTCATGGGTCTACACACTGTTTGTTATCTGTGAGCTAGTGTCATCATCATCATCATCCTTGTACTCATCAGTGAGTTCATGAGTCTAGACACTGTTTGTTATCTGTGAGCTAGTGTCATCATCATCATCATCCTTGTACTCATCAGTGACTTTATGAGTCTACACACTGTTTGTTATCTGTGAGCTAGTGTCATCATCATCCTTGTACTCATCATTGAGTTCATGAGTCTACACACTGTTTGTTATCTGTGAGCTAGTGTCATCATCATCCTTGTACTCATCAGTGAGTTCATGAGTCTAGACACTGTTTGTTATCTGTGAGCTAGTGTCATCATCATCCTTGTACTCATCAGTGAGTTCATGAGTCTACACACTGTTTGTTATCTGTGAGCTAGTGTTATCATCATCCTTGTACTCATCAGTGAGTTCATGAGTCTACACACTGTTTGTTATCTGTGAGCTAGTGTTATCATCATCCTTGTACTCATCAGTGAGTTCATGAGTCTACACACTGTTCTTTTAAATCTGTGAGCTAGTGTCAACATCATCATCATCATCCTTGTGCTCATCAGTTAGTCTCTAAGTTGACGAGTCCACAAACCTGGGCGTGTCCAAGTAAAAGGTAATAAACCAGCAGACCAGCTGGCATACATGCGGGGAGGATGCACGGGCAGAGCAGATATCATCAATGCTATATGGACTTGACTGGCATATGGTAACGGATCTCCGACAGTAACCCGATCGTGTGAGCTTGGAGTGAAGCCTGGTGAAGCACATCAGTGCTGTTTTTGAGGCCAAGACAGGAGACACTATTACCAACTTCTAATGGGAACAGTCAGTAGAGATACTGTGGGGTGGCTGCTGCAGCAGAGGACTGAGCAGGCATGGGATTGCCTAATGTGCAGTGACGTTGATTGTGATAACATAATATAGAGTAACATAATAAATGGTTTTCTGAATCTCTCCTTTGTCCAGTTTGTGTAGTAGTCACTTGGTATCCAGTCATAATTTATGATAGAAAACAAAATCACTTTTGGGGTATCTACGTCCCTATATGTGTTCTGGGGCCCAATGTGTGGAAAACAAGAATAGAACAAGAATAGACCTGCAGCCTCCCCAAAAAGCATGTGAAGTCGACTAATTGGGAGCTTCCTTTGAGGTCAGGGTGCTTCTGCCTGAATGGCAAGGAACCAGCAGTCTGCATACAATTGAGTCAGATCTACGAAATGGAAGTGCACACTGCACTCAAGTTATGGAACCGGACTAGAGTCAAGAAGTAGACAAACAACCAGAACTGTCTGCCAGAGTTTACATCCGATGAATGTGGAGAAGAGGAAGAAAAATAAGAGGTATCTATGCATGCAGTGAGAGTGCTCTTTACAGTCCTCATATGAAATATAGTAGAGGAGTTTCATCATTAGTGTATTTCTTGTTCTTTTTCATCACCTGCAGGTGCTGTGGTCTACATAATAATGGTTCTAGTCGGCTATGAATCTGAGCTCCAGGTGCCTCACTCGGAGGACTGTGAGCAGAGAAAGGCATTGGTTGGTGGCAGTGGAGATGATGCTGATGATGAAGTAGACTCTGAAGATGAACTTTGAGCATCATTCAGCAGTCATGTGTATCATTTGTAACTGCATTCTTTATTTGAAAGCTTTTGTTCACTCATCAGCTATGTTCAGTGAGCTATGTTCAATCTGTAATATTTTAATTGGTGCTTTTCACAGGGTGATCTGGTCTCTCAGATAATGAAAAAAAAAAAAAAAAACTGGCAAGCTGTGCATGTTACAACTCGTAGTTAGTTAACAGGTGCAAACTGTAGGCCACCAGGTGGCAGCTGTGGCAAATTTGATATACCACACACTTCAATAATCTACTTCTTCAAAAAGTTGGCCCATATACAAAATTAGAGAAAAAGGCAGTTTTATTTCAGTGTTTAAAATATAGCCCTGATTAATTAGGCAGATTACCTGCTGACCTAATCAACTGTCCAGATTACCTTGTGGCTTAATCAACTGTCCAGATTACCTGGTGACCTAATTAACTTGACAGATTAGCTAGTGCCATAATTAACTGTCCAGATTACCTGGTGACCTAAATACCTGGACAGATTAGCTAGTGCCATAATTAAGTGGACAGATTACCTGGTGACCTAATTAACTGGACAGATTACCTGGTAGCCTAATTAACTTAACAGATTAGCTAGTGCCATAATTAACTGTCCAGATTACCTGGTGACCTAATCAACTGGACAGATTAGCTAGTGCCATAATTAAGTGGACATATTACCTGGTGGCCTGATTAACTGGACAGATCACCTCCTGACCTAATTAACTTGACAGACCACCTGACCTAATCAACTGTCCAGATTACATGTTGTCCTAATTAACTGGACAGATTACCTAGTGCCATAATTAGCTCGACAGATTACTTATCATCATGTGCTATATCAGTATGGGTAGGCTTTAATATTTTGCCTTCTCACACAATCACCAGGATCCCAGATGAAGTCAGTGTTCTTGTCTCACACCCCCCCCCCCCCCCCACCCATATGGCCATACCATCCAGGTATTTATCTCTTTGTCTTCTTCTTGCTCTCTTACCATCAATCTTGCCAGTTGTCACCTAGTTCTTGAGTCCATCCCTTCTGATAACGTCTGAAAAACATTAACTGTTTACATTTCCATTTTTCGAATCAATGACATTCATTTGTCTCAAGGAGGGTTGCCTTGTTTATTTGTGCATCATTCCATGATATTCTTTGCATTCTTCTCAAAAAGCACATCTCTGCTGCGAGTAAATGTTGGTTGTTTTTCAGCTCCCCATGTGGGTTCGGGGATCCCATTGTGTGTAAAACAAGAATAGACCCACTGCTTCCCCAACAGGCATGTCCTAAGAATCGACTAATTAATGAGCTTCCTTCAGAGTCGGAGTACATCTGCCTGAGAGGCAAGGAACCAACAGTCTGCATTCAAATAAGCAAGATCTGTAAAACGGATGCACACACAAAACTCAGTCATAGAACAAAGCCAAAGTCCAGAATTAGAGAAACAGCCAGGTGTTTCCTCTGAGGTTTACAGCCAGGTGTTTCCTCTGAGGTTTACAGCCCAGGTGTTTCCTCCGAGGTTTACAGCCCAGGTGTTTTCTCAGAGGTTTACAGCCCAGGTGTTTCCTCCGAGGTTTTCAGCCCAGGTGTTTTCTCAGAGGTTTACAGCCTAAGTGTTTCCTCCGGGGTTTACAGCCCAGGTGTTTCCTCCAGGGTTTACAGCCCAGGTGTTTCCTCCGAGGTTTACAGCCCAGGTGTTTCCTCCGGTGTTTACAGCCCAAAAGTTTTCTCCGAGGTTTACAGCCCAGGTGTTTCCTCCGAGGTTTACAGCCGGTGAATGCAAACAAAAAACAACACTTTTCAGCTTGTCATCTTTTTGTCCATATCCCACAGGCATATAACAACACAGGTTCTCTGTAGCAATGTTTCTCAAGCTTTCTACACCTGCAGCCCACGCAAACAGGAGAAATTGTTTCCCAAACACAAAAACAAATATATACTGCAGTTTATTTGTTGAATCCGGTGTCACGTAATTACCATTTTCAGCCGAGGCGACATCTTTTGATTCTCAGAATAGAAGTGTTAATCCCCCATACTGCAATCCTGGAAGAGAACTACCTGCCATACATCGTTTTATGATTAGGCAGATTTTGTTGACAGCCCAGCTGGACTTTTCTGGGGCCCATTTGTGTGCTGTGGCCTGCCAGTTGAAGAACACTACTCTGTAGCACTTTAACACTCTTTTTTTTTTTCTCTAACCCTAAAACTAGCAGAATTATTAGATGTTCTGCTTAACTGGCTAGATGACCCGGTGCCCTCATTAGCAAGGATCCATTGTGTTCTTCTATGTTCAATATGTATTCTGTATCAGTGGTTCCTAATTACTGGTCCATGGACCTGCTGGGGGGTCCACGGAACAAATTTAAGGGGTCCTTGATATCATTTACAAAAACAAACGGACCCCCCCCCCCCCCCCCTCATGCAAAAACCTAAGCCCTTTTTGTATGATTCTCATATAGCTTTACTCCTTTTTGCTTTAAAAAAATATGATTATTAAAAAGTATAAGGTTCATGGGAGATCTTCGAAAATAAGAGAGGTTCACACGAGCCTTATCTAATATCAGAACCACTGTTCTGTGTGAGAGATCTGATTGTATGTGTTTTTATGTGTATCATTTTTGTTTTACATTATTGTAAACTTTGGCAAAGGGTGCATGTGAGGTTTTCCTGCATCTTATGTTAGATGGTGTGTCTTCTCTATATCACAGTATGGGTATTGAAGTGTTTAACCAAACCTACAACATCAAACTTATGACAATCACATGATGAGCTGTGGTGGTGTTGTGGCTAAATGCTTCACCTGCTGTGCCGAAGATCTTGGGGTTGAATCCGCAGTGAATCTGACTTTTTTTTCCCTTCTAAAATGATCTTGGCTTCCAGGTTGGCTTCCTTGAAATAGGTAGCAGGTAATGTTCTGGGAAGTAAAGGCAGTTAGCAAGATGTTGATGACATCACCCATCGAGGATTAATTGGCCTCTAGCCATTAAGTCTCACATTATATGCATGATGAGTCACGGTTGTAAATTGGTCCATTACTTTATTTTTACTAATAACAAATTACCAGTTTGTCATTTCAGATTCTTCCTGGCACATTTCTGGGGAAAGATGAATATATTTTTTAAATAGACATTGTGTGCATCTGTTGAAGATTATGTGCATCTATTGAGGGAGTTTAGTGCATCAGTTGAGGGAGATTGATGTACCATTTGAGGGAGATTGTGTGTGTGTGTGTCATTTAAGGGTGATTGTATGCATTTAGTAAGGGAGATTTGGGGATCAGTTGATTAAGATTTATGCATCAGTTGAGGGAGACTGTGTGTGTGTGTCATTTGAGTGAGATTGTATGCATCAGTTGAGGATATTGTATGCATAATTTGAGGGAGATTGTATGCATTAGTTAAGGGAGAATGTGTGCATCAGTTGAGAAAGTTTCATGCATAAGGAGGAAGATTTGTGTGTGTCAGTTAAGGGATATTGAGTGCATCAATTGACGGAGATTGTGTGCATCCTTATAGGGAATCTGTGTACGTCAGTTGATTGTATGCCTCAGTATTTTGTTTCATAAAATTGGTACTTAAAATGGAAGAGATCAGACAACAGATAGAAAATATAACACCAAGCGGCAAATAATTGAGACAGATGATAATATTTGTAGACTTGCTGTAGCAATGCAGAGATTACACAGCATGAAGAACCGTTGGGTTAAAGGGTTAAAGTAACAATTTTGAGATCATGTATCATGTGTCTTTCCTTGACTCTTACTCAATCACTGAAAAAAAAAATAATAATCATTGTTTCTGAAGTGAAATGTTACAGAAATATTCACAGAATATCATAAATGAAGAAGAGAAACACTGACATTCTACATCATCTAAACATTGAGGATAACCAGCTCATAAATAGCATCCTGTCCCCAAAATTAAGGCATGTTTCATTATGTTAAACATCATGGTGGCCTGGGGGGAAAAATGGTGATGGAGGTGACAGTTTCCTTAAAAGGAAGCAGAGGCCAACATCCATAAAGGTGAATACAAGACATTGAAGATGCATTAGCTATGAAACTGGTATGTATGATGCATTGGCTAGAGAATTGGCTAGAGACTTTCTGGCATGCCGTGAAGAAAGTACATACAGTAAAGAACCTGCTGACTGATAATGATGATAGTGTTTCTAGCTATGGTTTTCTGATAGCTGCAATACCACTTCTTATTGGGGAGGCTGAGTGGTCTGGAGGCATAGTGTCAGCCTCGAGTGCTGGAGGTCCTGGGTTCAGGCCCCAGTGAACTTCTAGTAATTTTTGCTTGTCTCTGGGTAATGAGACAACAATTTTGAGTTACAAAATCTCCCAAAAGTAGTTCAGGATCCTTGCCGGTGCTACGGAGTTTGTGCACTGTGCTGAGATTCTTCAGACTCAGGCGAGCTAGAAGTAAAAAGGAGCACTAATGAGTACTTTGTCCCATGATGTTGATTCCTTGTTCAAACCATTAAACCACTTCTTATGTGTAAACAAACTCTGTACAACCAACACCACACAGTTGCAAGCAAATGATATTTCTGCAATTATTTTACAATGCTTGTGTATATTTACCTGAACTGTACATTTGTATCATGTATGTATATATGTGTGTATATTATATTTAAGTGTTATTTGTGCTTCCATGTTGTGCGCACTTTTGTGGTAACCAGCCTCTTCATATTGATGCAAAGGTTGTGGTGGAACATGGACTAACTGTAATTGTTAGTTCTTCCCAGCCATCTTTTCTCCACATGCGACCAGCTGCGTTAAATTAGGCGTTTTTCTTGCTTTAGATATTCAGTTACTGATTGAAAACTGAGGTGGTAGTTACTGGTGTGTAGTTGAGGTGATATTTGCTGGTTCGTAGCTGAGGTGATATTTACTGGTGTGTAGCTGGGATGAAATTTACTGGTGTGGAGATGAGGTGATTTTTACTGGTACGGAACTGAGGCAACATTTCCTGATGTGTAGCTGAGGTGATATTTACTGGTGTGAAGCTGAAGTGATATTAACTGATGTGTAGCAGAGGTGATATTTTCTGGTGTGTAGCTGGGGTGATATTTAATGGTGTGCATCTGGGGTGATAATTACTATTGTGGAGCTGAGGTGATATTTACTGGTGTGTGGCTGAGGTGTAATATTTACTGGTGTGTAGCTGGGGTGATATTTACTGATGTGTAGCGGAAGTGATATTTACTGGGGTAAAGCTGGGGTGATATTTACAGTGTGTGTAGCTGAGGTGATATTTATTGATGTGTAGCTGGGGTGATATTTACTGGTGAGTAGCTGAGGTGATATTTACTGGTGTGTAGCTGAGGTGTAATATTTACTGGTGTGTAGCTGTGGTGATATTTACTGATGTGTAGTGGAAGTGATATTTACTGGTGTGCAGCTGGGGTCATATTTACTGGTGTGGAGCCTGAGGTAATATTTACTGGTGTGCAGCTGGGGTGATATTTACTGATTTGTAGCAAAGGTGATATTTACTGGTCTGTCACTGAGGTTATTTTTACTAGTGTGTAGCTGGGGTGATTTTTACTGGTGTCTAGCTGGGGTGATATTTATTGGTGTGCAGCTGGGGTGATATTTACTGTTGTGCAGCGGAAGTGATATTTACTGGTGTGTAGCTGGGGGTATATTTACGGGTGTGTAGCTGGGGTGATATTTACGGGTGTGTAGGTTGGGTGATAATTATTGGTGTGTAGCTGGGGTGATATTTATTGGTGTGTAGCTGGGGTGATATTTACTGGTGTGCAGCTGAGGTAATAGTTACTGCTGTGGGACTGGGTTGGTATGATGGCTGTTAAACTTACTGAGCAAGACAGTGGTGCAGGTTCAGTCTCCTTTAAAGGCAGGATTTCTTTTCTGAAGACATGTACAGTTCTGGGATGATCTGTTTCTAATACGTTGATTAGCAGCTAATTTTCAGATTAGAGTGTGAATTGTTTGGGAATGAAAGATGCTGCAGAAAGTAACTGGTCACCTCACTTCATGATGCAGTGTTCTAGAATGGGAAAAGACCTAATACTTCACACCCCTAACTGCAGTGTCTGTTTTCTTCATCTTTTTCCTCATAGCGTTTACTAGCTGTAAACTCTAGTGGAAGGTTTTGGTTGTCCACACGCTTCTGTTCTTTGGTCATGTTTTACAGCTTAAGGTTTGCTTGCACATTTGTTTTAGGGATCTGGCTTATTTTGTATGCAGACTATTGGTTCCTCACCCCTAAGGCAGATGCACTCCGACTTGGAAAGAAACACTTCTAATTCGGATCTGTCATAAGACTACCACCACTGTGTTGCTTGTATTACTTCCAGTCAAGCTGAATGCATTTTGATAATCAACTTGAGATACTCGTATTGTTTTGCTGCCATTGAATACTCAAGTTAACTTTGTCTGCTGTATAACAACGTATAATGTTTTTATGGCATTATAATACTTCATAGTTAACTTGTCTACTGTATAACACCATATATTGTTTTCATGTGAGTACTTAACTCATCACTAGTTTCATGACAATAAATGCCCTATACTTTCCCAATCACTTGTTCCATGACAACAAATTTAAACTAAAGTGGGTCATGTGGTTAGTGCCGCAGCGGCCACCTTTACTTTTCAGGACTTTACCTGGTACCCCTTTAAGTTTGGATTGACCTGGCAGCCAAAGTCTACTCCATGACAACATGTACCCTATAGTTAACTAATCATCTACCCCATGACAACATATACCCTATAGTTAACTCATCATCTACCCCATGACAATATATTCCCAATAGTTAACCAGTCACCTGCTCTATGACAACATATACCCTATAGTTAACTCATGGCCTGCTCCATGACAACATATACCCTTTAGTTAACTAATCATCTACCCCATGACAACATATACCCTATAGTTAACTCATCATCTACCCCATGACAACATATACCCTATAGTTAACTCATCACCTGCTCCATGACAACATATACCCTATAGTTAACTCATCACCTGCTCCATGACAACATATACCCTATAGTTAACTCATCATCTACCCCATGACAACATATACCCTATAGTTAACTCATCACCTGCTCCATGACAACATATACCCTATAGTTAACTCATCACCTGCTCCATGACAACATATACTCTATAGTTAACTCATCACCTGCTCCATGACAACTTATACCCTATAGTTAACTAATCACCTGCTCCATGACAACATATACTCTATAGTTAACTAATCACCTATTAACTATATTACCTGCTCCATGACAACATATACTCTTTAGTTAACTAATTACCTGCTCCATGACAACAAATACCCTATAGTGAACTAATCACCTGCTCCATAACAAGTGATACCCTGTAGTTAACTCATCGCCTGCTCCATGACAACAAATACCCTGTAGTTAACTAATCACCCTCTCCATGACAACTGATACCCTATAGTTAACTAATCACATGCTCCATGACAACTGATACCCTATAGTTAACTCATCACCTGCTCCATGACAACATATACCCTATAGTTAAGTAATCAACTGCTCCATGACAACTGATACCCTATAGTTAACTCATCATTTGCTCCATGACAACTGATACCCTATAGTTAACTCATCACCTGCTCCATGACAACATATACCCTATAGTTAAGTAATCAACTGCTCCATGACAACTGAAACCCTGTAGTTAACTCATCATTTGCTCCATGACAACAGATACCCTATAGTTAACTCATCACCCGCTCCATGACAACATATAGCCTATAGTTAACTAATCACCTGCTCCATGAAAATTGATACCCTGTAGTTAACTCATCATTTCCTCCATGACAACAGATACCCTATAGTTAACTCATGGCCTGCTCCATGACAACATATACCCTATAGTTAACTCATTGCCTGCTTCATGACAACATATACAATATAGTTAACTCATTACCTGCTCCATGACAACAGATACCCTATAGTTAACTCAACACCTCCCAGTAGAACTGACAACTAAGCTTTGGGGAACCTAAGAGACTTTAAAAAGACATCCCAGTTTATGACCCCCAGTGGATTATGCGCATGACCAGAGATCGCTGAAGAAGAAGAACTCATCACCTGTTTCATGACAACTGATACCCTGTAGTAAACTAATCACCTGCTCCATGACAACTGATACCCTATAGTTAACTCATCACCTACTCCATGACAACAGATACCCTGTAGTTAACTCATTGTCTGCTCCATGACAACAGATACCCTATAGTTAACTAATCACCCCCTCCATGACAACAAATACCCTATAGTTAATCATGCTCTATGACAACAGATACCCTATAGTTAACTCATCACCTACTCCATGACAATCTATACACTATAGTTTACTCATCACCTAGTCCATGACAACAGATACCCTATAGTTAACTCATCACCTACTCCATGACAACAGATACCCTATAGTTAACTCATCGCCTGCTCCATTACAACATATACCCTATAGTTAACTCATCGCCTACTCCATGACAACAGATACCCAGTAGTTAACTCATCACCTGCTCCATGACAACTGATACCCAGTAGTTATCTTATCGCCTACTCCATGACAACAGATACCCAGTAGTTAACTTATCACCTACTCCATGACAACTGATACCCTTTAAGTAACTCATCACCTACTCCATGACAACATATACCATGTAGTTATCACCTGCTTACAAGACAGTGGCAGAATGAACTGACTTGTTGAATCTGAGTTGTGTTTACAGACATGTGTTGTGCAATGATTTACATTCCTGTAGCCAGCAGCTGAGTTGCTTATGTTCTCACTTGTTCCTGCTTGTTTTACATGTACACACACATGCACGTACATGCATACATATGTACACTCAGGTTTGTACTTGCACACAAACACACATACATATACTCTCGCATACGTCCACACAAATACACAAGCATGTATATGCACATGCACACATTTGGAGATGGGAACAAAGACAGATAGAGCTTAGTGAAGAATGGCTTATGAAGTGGCTGATCATTCCAGTTTTATTTAATTATTTCACTGTGTTCTTGTACAACATAATCCACTATCTTTTTGTTTGACAATAAAAGATGTGTAACTATCAGAGTTGTCCAGCTTGCTTGTGAGGACTCAGTCCTATTTGAGCTGTGTCGTGTGCTGCAGGACTACGTGGTCCTGTATTAAACTAAAAGAGGCCACTGATAAACAGCTAGGGGATCAACAGGCAGGTTTTCAGCCAAACAGATCCTGTACTGACCTGATAGCCAAACTACACATAATTGTAGAGCAAAGCATCAAACTGAATTCATTACCTCACATTGGATTCATAGATTACGAAAAAGCTTTTGACTGCATTTATAAGGAATCGCTCGGGAAATTATTGGAGCATTATGGAAATCCACAGAAAATTATTAACATAGTAAAAGAAACATATAAAGACATGAAAGGTTGAGTTCTTTCTTCATGAGGAGAAAGTAACTGATACATTTGAACTAAGTAAATGTGCTTGTGGGAAAGTATTTTGTCATCTGTACTAATTTGACTGGCAGTAAATTGGCTTTTGAAGACAACAACAGCTACCACCAGGAGTGGAATGCAGTTGACTACTACAAAACAGCTTCATGACCTGGACTTTGCTGATATTTCTCTTGTATCCCACTCATGGAATCAGATGGAAGATAAACGTACTTGATGCGAGATCCCAACAAACTGGTCTAAAAACCCACAAGGGAAAAATAAAAATGATGAGAATAAACCAGGCAAACAGTAATGTGGTTCTCATAATGATATCCTACTCCAAGATGTGTAGTATTCCATCCATTTGGGCAGAAATATAGACAAAGATGTAGGAACTGACAGATATTAAAATGTGAATACAAAAAGCCAGAGGAGTTTTCGGAGCACTAGGAAAATTGTGGAAGTCATAGGAAATGAAAACTAATACTAAATTTAAATTTTTAAAAATTCTTATGTCAGATCGGCACTGCTTTAGTGGAGCGGAAACATGGAAAAAGAACAATTACAAACAAACTACAAACGTTCATTAACTAGTGCCTACACAGAATTAACAGAATCAAATTGTATGGAAGAATCACGAATGTTGGCCTCTGGGAGAAAACTGAACATATTCCAGTGAATCAAGAGGTGAAGAAAAGACACCGATGTTGGATAGGATCTGGCGTTATGTTGACCACATCACTCACCGAGTACCTACAGGTCTATAAAATATAGGTCTAGCCCTATATACCCCAGGGCGTGGAAAAGGTTCCACTTTACTTTATTTGGTTCTCCTTGCAACTACGGCCACATATTGGGGGAGTACGCCGGAGTGGAGTCCCCTGGCCGCATTGCAATTACGGAATGGAGAAGGAGCGAGTCACACTACATGTGTTACCCTAACCCTACCCCTATGATGACAGCAGAGCACTGCACGCTGTCTATCGCCAACACACACTAATTGCGTCATTTGTTTCGTTCCCTCTTTTCCACTCCGTACATGCAATCGGCCAGGGGACTGAACTCCGGCGTACTCCCCCAATATGTGGCCGTGGTTGTAAGGAGAGCCCTTTATTTGCGCTAGATCCCACAGGGGCATACAAATAAAGCCATTAAAGGCACACAAAGAAAGAGAATGGAGCTTTAGAAGGAAGTTAAAAAGATAGGGAAGACCACCGGCAGTAAGGCCAAACCACGCCCATCTTTAGGCTATTTATAGTCCTTCTAACTAATTTCATAACAAAGCGGAAGGGAGTCCCTACTTCCTTCCTTCTTCGACTGATGTGTTCTTTGTTCGGATGTTTTGCGTGTTGAGGATACATACTTCATTAACTATATTTAACTGTTTTGCGTGTGATTATATAAATAAAAATGCCTAGGAAATGTAGTATTCCTTTATGTAAATCTAATTATAGATCGATGAGTGAATATGTAACTGTATTAAAATTCCCAAGGGATTCTGAAATGAGAGATAAATGGAAGAAGTGCATACCACGTAAAGATTGGTCGCCTAATAAATACAGTGTGGTGTGTCGTCATCATTTTCTTCCCCGTGATATTATTGTATCGAACAAATTTACAGATAAATCTGGTGTTGAACATGAGGTACCCAGAAAGTATCCTGGTTTAAAATCAAATGCATATCCATCTGTGTTTCCAGAACTGCCAGCCTACTTATCAGTTGAAGTACCACAAGCTCGCAAAAATCCTAAAAAACGAGCATCAGAAATTGTCAGCAGATATGAAAATAATAACAGCGAGTGGCTATCAATGGATATTGTAGAGGATTTTGAAACCGTGCAGTGTCAGATTACCACCAAATTAAAAGACTTGTTAGATACGAACTGGAAAATTTATACTGTCACAGAGGGTACATTATGTTGTCTTGTATTGTACACAGTCAGTGTGAAAGCAGACACTGCACAATCAATATCAGTAAGTGTAAAGATCTTACCAGATTTGTGTGAAGAAGTGTATCTGGAAAGTAAACAGGTTGCTTGTCAAGATCTTGATTGGGTTATTACTAAAAGTAAATTGGAAAGATGGTTGCAACTAGAAAATCTACTGATTCGTTACAAGGAGACTGACTCCGCAACATCTCTGAAGAGTTTCAGTGATTTGTTGGAAGAAGCTTGCAGTAACTTAGATATTGCTAGAGAACTCCTGTTATCATCTGAGGACACTAATGTACAGACAACTGAAAAGCAATTAATGTTTATGACAGAACAGATTCAACTGATTAATAAGAGCAAATATGCCAGACGCTACAGCAGTTGTACATTGTGTTTTTCCTGTATGATTTTCATCAAATCTCCTGCATGCTACAGATTTATCAGAAAATCTTTGTTATTGTGTCTCCCCATTTATATCTCAAGATGGCCGTGGTCAAACAGGTCTAGGGGAAATTCCCGTTTTGTTAGGCCAGTCAGGACCGTGGGTAGAACTTTGTGACAAGAAAAATAAAACCGAACACACACTGAAACAAATGTGTTATCCATTTTGAATTCGACCAAGGAAGTGACGTCATCATATGTGTGCCAGGGCCTGTACTACCGACCAGGGCTGCCAATGGGATTTTTATCAAATCCCAAGCTAAGTTGGCCCAAAAAAACAGCAATACAAAAGCAAAGAACAATAAACAAACACAAAAAACCCAAGATTGATAAAAAGTACAAATTTTATAGTTGCGAAACGAAACATTAACTCACTTTTATATAAGGATATATTTTGTAAAAACTCAAGATTCCAAAATCTGAACCCAAGGCGTCAAATAAAAACCCAGATCTGGGGGTAAAAACCCATCATTGGCAGCCCTGCTACCGACTGTCCTGTGCGAGTCCACGGCCAGTCTGTGCTCACCACTGTTATCGAGTAAATTTAGACACAAATTAAACTACAGTTTAATTAACTTGCAACATATTTTATGTTGGAAGACTTAGGGTGAGCTACATGCAACAGCAAAGTATAGGACGACTTGGCGTATGATCTCATCCACTGCAGGATAAGAACAGAAGAAGAAAAGAAGAGGACGCTACCGGCATAAAAAAGAAGTGTATTGTCTTCATAGAAATATACTCACGATTACCCGCATCATAAGGAGACATTTTTTGAGGTCATATTGTAAGAAGAGGGTAACTTGAGTGCGTGGTGACCATAGAATAAATTTGGGGGGGGGGGGTGGGGGCAGAGAGGAGGAGACCAAAAGAAAAGATACTAGGAGGTTTGGCAGCATGGCGTGGAGGATCCTTAGCGTCAAGAAATAACACACAAGATAGAGTTGTGGGAAGACATAAAGACCAACCTCAATACAACATGAAGTATGAGAAGATTCATTATGTTTTTGTGAACTTAGCCTTTGCCTTCTATTGTGTTATCTGTATTTTCAAAGCTTTAATGTAGGTACCTCACGTGCAACTAATGTTTAAAATTTAATGTTTAATAAGGGTCGACATCACAGCACTTGGGACATTTCCATAAGCGGTCCGTCCCTATCTTCAGCTGCAATGGCAGAGTTCCGATTCCGATGGTACCAGTACAGTCTGACTGTGTATCTATCTAATCTTTCCTTGAGTCCTGATTCTCGGCCAGATCCTCTAGCCTAGTCACTCCTCGCAGCAATATTCTTCTCAGACCGTGATGATCCATCTGTGCTTCCGCACTGTTTACTTATTGATTTTTACGGAGCATACCAGTCTATGCCCAACTAATAATAATTAATATAATATTCAGGCATTGATCAACGAAGTCTCATATATTGTTTCTAGAGCAGATTTTTGTGAACTCTTAATCCACTGCCGATTTGCTGGACCTGACACAGATTCATCCTTAAGAGAACACTGGAAATAAAATGGTTTGGTCACCAAATGAGAATGGAACCAACGATGCCAGCATCAAGAGCATATAACATGAAAATCGAAACAGCAAGAGGCAGGGGAAGACCAAGAAGAATATGGATTGAAGGAGTCACGGACAACTTGAGACTTCATAACATCACGGCATATGAAGCGACTGAGCGCGCCCTGTCTCGGTTGCCGATCATCTGATAGACTGCGACGCCTAGCGGCACAAGCAGATTTTGACAAAAGAAAAGAAGAAGAAGATCAACGAAGTCCACGAGAGCGTTCGGAGCCATATGGGGTGAGGAAGGAAGACCCACTACCTATTAACAAGCATGATGTTAAGGGCGAACGCAGATCTCCTCTAGTCCTGTTCTGCCTTTTAACATCAGGTTTTAAAGAGGCACCGGGTACCGGCCTTGGTGTATGCTACGAAGATAAGTAAAGTCGTAGATGATAGTATTTACTGCCTTTGCTATTCTGTCCATCCATCGCTTGCGTGGCCGACCCCTAGTTCTGCTTCCGTTGTGTATAGTGTCTTAGTGACAGGGCTCTCTGTGGTGCACTGTCTGGTGGTAGTCTTGACCACGGCGGTTCTCAGCCGGTCGTGTCTTGACAAATGTCTAAACCACTTTGTGTATCTCAGCATCGGTTCCGTCAAAACTTCTTTCTTGATATCGTCATGTCTGATCCCGCCTTTTCTAGTTCCATTTAGGATTCGTCACAAACATGTAATTTCTATTCGATTTGTTCTTTCTTTTGTTGCTAACGTGCAAGTCTGTCACTAGTAACACATTGTTTGAAAAAAAAAAAAAAAGAAGCATCTTTTAATATTTAATAATAATCAATATACGGCCTCCAGCTGAGGAGCTCTCTGGCTCACAAAAACAACAAACATTCAGCTTCCGCTCGTCTGCTGGCGATGTCCAGAGACTCAGAGACACTACATACTGCAGACTGAATCAACACTGACTTCTGCATTATAGTGATACATCTGTTGGACTTTAATCGCGGTAATAATTCTGTGTTCTAGTATAGTTAACTGTCATTTTATCTCAGTCATTGACATGCAGCACCGTTTAACCTAAGAAGACTCACTGTATTCAACAGATGAATACCTATTACCTAGAACTAATATTTATATAGTATTATTACTAACTAATACTTATTTTATGAAACTTTTTTTGGTGTACAGTGTACACCTGTTCGACTTTCGTCGCGGTGATTATAATAATTCTGTATGTAAGTGCAGCCGACTCATTTGTCATTTTGTTTCAAACTTCTGCACACACAGCGTAGTTTCATTTAAAGAGGTTCAGTGTTAACTATAGTTTGAAATAATTATATAAATTTAGCATAATGGCTACATTCACAGTTTGGTTAGATGTAGTGATATGTAATACTGTGGCACTGTCACCAATAATAATAATATAGGAGTAGATTTACAAATCTTAACAGGTGTTCAACAATGTTTAGTATTGCTGAATATTTACTGAGACTGACTGGGGTTGTGGACCTTAGAAGCTGAACTTGAAAGAAAGATTACAAGTATTAGAAATGCAGGTTCTCCTTGCAATAATGGTCGCTACTTGGACGGCGACGGCCGCTTAGTCGGAGTTCAGTCCCCTGGCTGCAGTGCAATTACAGAGTGGACAAGGCACGAATCACAAAACACAGTGAGTTCAACATGGCGTCTAGACCACGCACTGCGACTCACATTAGCCTAACCCAAACCCTACCCCTAACCCTACCCCTAGCCCTAATTATGTCATTTGTGTCGTTCCCTCTTTTCCACTCCGTAATTGCACTGCAGCCAGGGGACTGAAATCCGACTAAGCGGCCGTCGCTGTTCAACTAGTGACTGTTATTGCAAGGAGAGCCGAAATGCAATATTTCAGAAAACTTGTTGGCATATCATACAGAGACTACGTTACAAACGAAGAGGTTCACCATAATATTATACATCACATTGGAAACTAAAAACCTATTTTAACTACAGTGAAAAGGCGAAAAATGCAATAGAAGGGAAATGTAATACGATCTAACAGCCTCTCAAAAACAATACTGCAGGGCTCAGTAGAGGGAAAGAGAAGAAGAGGCAGACCAAGAAAGACCTGGTTACAGAACCTGACTAGACAGGCCTTATACATGCAATCATAAAGTCCATTGCAACTGACCACCAAAGGTGGAGAGAGCTGATCAGACAGTTAACAGAAACTGGTGACCCAACGACACATAGTGTTATGGGATGATGATGATGATGACTGGGGTTGTAGTGATTTTGATTGTGAAACTTCCTAATGTTAAAATGAAAGGACATTAACTATTTGAGTCCCGGGGAGGGGGGTTAAGCATCCCAAGGGGAGGTAATGCGATTTTGAAATTTCACAAGTGTTTCACATTAAATTAGACCATGCTAACTTAACTGCTACACAAAATACACATATTGTACACCAAAGTGACCAGGGATTGTCAAGGAATAATATTAGAATACTACTAAAAAAAATTGTTGCCAAACTGCCAATTACTGCCTTCATTTTACCACTTTTGCGGCATAAGCCTGAGGATTTACTGCTGCATGGCTAGTGCTGTCGCCACAACTGTGCAGGTGAGGATTTTATTTGTCCCCTGAAAGAAAAAATCCTCAGCCTTACTGAGGATTCAAAACCAGGTTTCCCGCTTGAGATCCCAGTGTTCAAAGCATTCCGGCAGCCAAATCTCCAAAAAAAAAAGGAAATAAATTGTGTTAGTAGTTAATTATTAGTAAATAAACAGATGGTATGTATCAAGAAATTAGTAAAAAGAAATTATAATTTTTCCACTTACCTCTATGGCACTCAATGAGAACTCGATAAAGTTTATCCAAAATGAATCACAAAGAACGTGAACCACTTAATAATATATAGATAAAATAAAAACACAAGCTGCCCATTATATCTCCTTCCAGAGAAACTTTTAGAGCATCATAACAGAGCACTTTTGTTTTTGTAAAGAAAAATGACCTCTGAAAACAATTAGTCATTTCACAAAAATTAACTTAATATAACACTGAGTCTGCCCCTAGTTTTATAGTCTTTGTACCCAAATAATAAGGGAATTGCACTAGGCCTAACTGATGCTTTTTTCACTAACATTTATTTTATATATCATAGCTATCTCTCATCAAAGTTTGACTCTATCAGTGACTGAAACAAGTCTACTTGGTTTGTAACTTTCTTTATCTAGCTTCGGATAACTCTGACAGACATGTTTTTTTTTTTCAAATATAAGGCTTCTGAAGTTATAAATCATGTTTGTATGCATGAAGAAGTCTATCGGAGGCCATATTGTTTTCACACAGACATTTAGTAACTGGTAAAGCTAACAAGCATACTACATTTTATGCTTTCTACTACGTTTTTGAATATCGCAAATGGTCACCACTTGTGACTTCGAACACTAAGAACTGGAAACAACATTAAAAACTGCCAGGTTGGGTTGTTATACTGACCAGTGGCCAATTAAAAACGTGAACACATCACACACAGATTAGGCGGCTGGGTGGTAACTGATTAGCGCGTGATGCCTTCCTTGGGACTCAAAGAGTTAACCCTTTCACCCTCAGAACACTACAGTATTAGGTCAGGAACCCGTGGGAATGTCCAAAATATTATTTAAAAAAATAATAATTTTACAGGTGCCTGAAAAATAAAAAAAAATAAAAAATTATTTTTTTTATATACATACACACACACACATACATATAGATACACACACACAGTTAATGTTTGCTTTCTAATAAGTCCAACTTTGAATATGTCCTGATTAGACGCACATTTTTTTGCGTGCACACACACACGCACACACAAACACAGAGAGAGAGATAGAGAGAGGGAGAAAGTAATAAGTAAACATGAACAGAGTGAAGCATTTAAGTCTGGTGTGTATAGATTTGTATAGTATAAAATAACTTGGTACATCCTTCAATACAAGTACTTGCTAAGACCTAGTCTCAATGAGATTGAGAAGACGATCGGCCATATCGATTTTCCCTATAGATGAGGCTGGCATCCCCCGCCCTCTTTTAAAAAAAATAATGGATTTAGTAAGTATATGACACATACACATGCACACTCACACGCGTACCCCTCTCCCTGAGCTTATAATATCCTAGGTACTGTGATTTGTCGGCTAGCTTTCTTGAGTACAGGTAAAAAACAGGAGGTTTCTGAAATCTGACATCACCTTTTCATAATATCTTGGGTAGGCATTTTATTTTGATCTTTCATGGAAACATCAAGTATCGCTTGATAAGACTCATATCAAGAGGAGAATATCATAGATTTTTTTGTCCAGGAAATTCACGTATGCAAGGTAACAAGCAGGCTGATAGACTAGCTGCTGCTGCTCCTTGGGGCGGGGGGGGGGGGGGGGGGGGGTCTACTTTATGATAAAGCGGACGTGGTGAAGGCAATAGAACAGACAGAGAATCCATACATTAAAAGACTAACTCAACAGTGGGTGAGTAATGGTTCTGGCAGACATTCAACACTGAAGGGGAAACAGGTGGATTTTAATCAAGTTGCAACTGGTACTTTTAGCATGTCGACTTTTAATTGGATACTGAAGAAGGGGACAGAGCACACGTGGGAATGTCCCGAGTGCAGTGATGCCAGTTCTTGATTAATTCAGAATCAGGCCTTATTGGGTCCCATGTGCAAGCTGCTCAGACTATAGATTTCACAGCGGTTGTATCTAAATTGCAAAGTGTCAGCATGGCAGTTGTTTTCCCTGCAGAATATTCTTGGGAGACCTGCTTATATTTATAGAGAGTCGGTTACCTTGGATGGTATCCGAGTAGAAAAAGCAAACCATTTTATAATCATCTAAGCTAGAATGATATATATTACTGGATCTGATGAGCTGCCTTCAAAACTGGGACAGTGAAGATGATAGTACATTTAACTTATATTTGCTGCAGAATTACTATATTTCCTCTGACGCACTTATTTAAAATAACAAATAAAAATTATAGGGTCTAAAAACAGTGTGCCTCTGATACAGTTGTAGACCTTTATGTTATCATATTTTTTTTTCTAAATTTCTGGTCTCAAAATCAAGGTGCATCTTATAAATGGGATTATCTTATACCTGGGGAAATACGGAAACTAATGTGAAAATTCTTTCGGCATATCTCTAATAGCTCTCTCCTCTCTCTCTCTCTCTCTCTCTCTCTCTCTCTCTCTCTCTCTCTCTCTCTCTCTCTCTCTCTCTCTCTCTCTCTCTCTCTCTCTCTCTCTCTTTATCTCTGTGTATGTGTGGTTGGTTGGGGTGGGGAGGGGAGGGTGCTCAGTGAGTTTATAACAATGATTTATGTGGGTCTCAGCCAAGAAGCAGGAAAGCAATTCTTCACACATGAGCTGTACTACACCTCACAAGGATGACAGCAGCCTAATCTGTGGAGCTTTATGTTCACTGTTGCTCATCAGGACCTCAGCCCACTGGTTTGTGGCAGACGGTGGGGGACAAAATTGTAATTCTTCATTGCTTTCACCTGCTGTAAATTCTGGCAGAAAGATGTTCATCCAATTCTGGACTTTAGTCTTGTTTCAGAACTGAAGTTTTGCATGCACATCCATTTGACAGGTCTGGCCTGTTTGTGTGCAGACTGTTGGTTCCTGGCCTCGACAGGTAGATACACTTTTACTTCAAAAGAAACAGCCCCAATTAGTTGAATGTTTGTAACATGATGGTAAGGGGTCAGTGGGTCTATCCCTCCACCCCTCCCAACCCACCATTTTCTACCATTGGGACCCTGGAACCCACGCAAAGAATAATTTGATTTAAATGAGAGCATAGAAATTATATCTGAATAGCGGGTTATAAGAGGATACAACCACTCAAATTGTGTATATAGAGTCATAGTAAAACCAAGATAAAAATGGAAAAATAATGCTAAAGCTGCTTCAAACAACACAGGTGTAACACAAACAAGGCCTTAGAATTGTGTCTAAGCTTTGATAGTTTCTCATTGTCTATTTCAGAAATCATCAAAAGCAATTTTCTGTTGCTGCTGAAGAAGTCTTGGTCAGTGTTAAGTCCTTGGTCTCAGGTTCAAAAACTGATTAGGAACAGATTTGACTGAATCCAGGTGATGAAAACAGGACAGTTATCACTTTAAACAAGAAGCTGGATGAGAAATTCAAACAGGTTTTCACACTAGTCTCACGCTTTTGTGAAAAGATAAGACTTGATTACATGGTACAGACATCATGTCTAGGCCTGCCTTGGTTGAGCCAGTGAGAAATTCCTCAGCTTATGAAAAAGACAAGCCAGGGATAATGAATGACAGTTTGTCAGCGCCTGACACTGTTACTGTTAGTACACCTCAAGGAGGTGTCAGGAGTGAGAAAAAGTCTGTTTCCAAAATGTCGTCAACTCTTCGACCTGAAGTTAGATATGGGAGAGCAGTGTCTCAGCCTGACGAGCCGGAGGAGGTTAGACTGGCCCGGTTTAGAATTGGTGGCTGTCAGGAAGATTCTTATGACCATGGTTCACCCATTCCCAGTGCTTCAGCCCGGCGGACCCAGAGGAACAGTCGCAGGTAAATAAGCTTTAACCTATTCTGTGTCACACACCTGCCTCTTTTTTTTCATTGCTTACTTTATAAATCGATTCATCAATTACTTTTGGCACCATGTCCTACTTGTTAGTGTTCACCTGCTGTAAACTCTGGTGGAAAGTTCTGGTTGTTGGTCTTGACTCTGGTCTTGTTGCAGAACTTACAGTATTTTTTTCTGTGCATTCATGTTACAGATCTGAGTTATTTGTATGTAGCTGTTTCTTCCTTGCCTCTAGGCAGATCCACTCAGACTTTGAAGGAAGCAACCCTTATTGTATGACATTTTTGTTGTAGGGAGGGGGGAGGAGGTGGGTCTTTTCTCTCTCCCTCCTTGCCCAAACTGGGGCCCCGTACGCACTCGGGTAAGCAGCATGTAATATTGAAGGACTTATGTTGGATTTTATCACTCTGAATTTAAATGAATGCACCTGTATCTCTGTTGCCCCTAAGGGAAGTAAACATTGATAATACTAAGACTATATAAGGGGGGGCGGCGTCCGTGGCTAGGGCGTTGCGAGTCTGACTCGTAATCCAACGTACTGCGATCGAAACCTGCGTGGGCTGTGTGGATTATTATCATGATATGGGACTTCGCAGGTCGACCCAGCCTCAAATGGGTACCAGGATGGGCTGTCCTGGGAAAGTAAAGACGGCCGGCGTAATGCTGACCACATTACCCACCGAGTGCCGATTGGTCTGTAAAAATATGGGTGCTCTTCCCATATGCCCGATGCGCCTTGTTTTTAAAGGGATCTTTACTTTTTACTTTATATAAGAGGGGGGGGGGGGGGGGGGTCTCTATGACGAAGTGATAAAGCTGTTAACCTTGTACTCTTGAGGTCATGGGTTCATTTCACAGCTCTTCATTTGATTCACAAGGGCAGTTTTTACTTATACTACTGGGGATCATCACCAGAGCTACAGTTTCATGCTTTGTGCAACACTTTCCACAGCCGGCTAGCCGTTCAGCAGAGAGATAACGAGCCATATGGGATCAAATCCAGTGCAGTGAGGTCGGCCCTCTGGACTTTAACATAACGTTTTGTTTATATTTTTTTTTACATAACACCCACACTGAGAGGTGGGGTTGGGGGGCATATATGAGAGCTCATTGTGTCCACTTCAAAGTCTGAAGCTCAGAGTTCAGATTTCATCTTAGCGATGAGAATGTTTCCAGGAAGTGATATCACATACTCTCTTAGTTCAACAGTGGTGAGATAATAAAGAATAGAAAGTAGAATTTCTGCAGTGGCTATGTTGTTAAGAAAGACTATCTAACCATTGGTAGGGCTCACATAGAATCTGTATAGAGCAGTGGTCTCCAACGTTTTTCAGGTGGCACCTTCTTGAGTATAGGCCTATGCCCCGCCCCTCTCCCTTGCCAGGGTAACACAATGTAATTAATGAGAGGTTGGCAAAAAAGGTGAATAAGAACTTCATAGAATTCATAGTGTTAAATAACAAAAGAAACAATCAACAGCTGGTAATTTAGTGTGCAAACATCAATATGATTGTCGTCACTGTTTTGATGATATCTGCTATTTTTGGTCTGACTTTGGCCAAGCCAGGTTGAAGAACATCGGTCTAGAGCTGGTCAGCATGACACAAGTACATGCCAAAGTGAATTAGAGAGGTGCATACATTTGATACATTCTTCTAAAAACTGAAGAAGAAAAAAATAAGAATTGTAACATTCTTATTACAGGTTTAGCAGAAAAGATATGTCAGCTATATTTCTAAAAATAAAAACAAAACAAAAAAGCCAATCTCCGGCTGTGAACTCCAGTGGAAAGTTCTGGTTGTTCGTCCACTTCTGGACTTTAGTCTTGCTCCAAAACTTGAGTTTTGCATGCATAGATCTGTCGACTGTTTATTATTTATAGACTGTTGATTCCTCACCTCTTAGGCAGATGCACCCCGACTTCGAAGGAACTGTCCACTTAGTCAACTTTTACAACTTGCTTGTTAGGGTGGCAGTAGGTGTATTCTTTTCTCCTCAAAAGAGGGTCCCGGAATCCACATGGGAATGTGGAAAGATAAAAAGCAGTGAAGAAAACTGGTCACCTGAAACCATAATGCCATAACCTGACTGACATAATATCCTCTCCCCACAGTTCTTTGACTGTATCTGCTGCTGTGTTATCCCTATCTATTTTGCTATTGCCACTGTTTATGAATGCCCCATGAAAGGCGGTCACACATGAAGGCTGTGACCTGACAGCCCTCAATCCTACATGTCTGATGACAAAGAATATCCCAACTCTGTGTGAATACCTCACCTGAATGCTCACACATTATCTGTCACTTGCTGAATACAAGCTGTCAGGCCAAGAATCTCTCCAGTTGTTTGTGCTATTACAGTTTTTCTTTTTCTTTCTGGTGCGTCATTCTCAGAGGCTTTGGCGTAAAAACTTGGGCAGAACTTTCCAGAAAGACATGTCCCAATATTTGCAGTGGGCAATAAATAACTCTTTTGTTGAACATTTGGAGCAAGTAACAAACTCGGGCCCAGCTACACACTTATGAGTGACAAAGTCAGGCCATGACACTCTCACGGAAGTTTAAGTGGCAGGGGTGTCAGCTTGCTGCAACATTCTATTGCACAGATGTTCTTACCGGTGATCATGCGTGCTCTATATTACAGGATGTGATCGCATTTAACAACCCTATACCATGTACAACTGACCCTTACCCCAACCCCTCCCCCCCCCTACCCCGCACACTGAGCCTAGGTCCCATGCGAGAGTGCAGAAAGCTTCATAAATGCAGCAGTACACTACAATACTCCCTCAACTGAGCATTCAGGACATTGTTCCCTCTATTGAGCATTCAAGTCATTGTTCCATATACTGAGCATTTTAGGCATTGTTCCCTCTACTGAGCATTCAGGTCATTGTTTCCTCTACTGAGCATTCAGGACATTGTTCCCTCTATTGAGCATTCAGGACATTGTTCCCTCTACTGAGCATTTTAGGCATTGTTCCCTCTATTGAGCATTCAGGTCATTGTTTCCTCTACTGAGCATTCAGGACATTGTTCCCTCTATTGAGCATTCAGGACATTGTTCCCTCTATTGAGCATTCAGGACATTGTTTCCTCTACTGAGCATTCAGGACATTGCTCCCTCTACTGAGCATTCAGGACATTGTTCCCTCTACTGAGCATTCAGGACATTGTTTCCTCTACTGAGCATTCAGGACATTGTTCCCTCTACTGAGCATTCAGGAAATTGTTCCCTCTACTGAGCATTCAGGACATTGTTCCCTCTACTGAGCATTCAGGACATTGTTCCCTCTACTGAGCATTCAGGACATTGTTCCCTCTACTGAGCATTCAGGACATTGTTTCCTCTACTGAGCATTCAGGACATTGTTCCCTCTACTGAGCAATTTAGGCATTGTTCCCTCTACTGAGCATTCAGGACATTGTTCCCTCTATTGAGCATTCAGGTCATTGTTCCCTCTACTGAGCATTTTAGGCATTGTTTCCTCTACTGAGCATTCAGATCATTGTTCCATATACTGAGCATTTTAGGCATTGTTCCCTCTACTGAGCATTCAGGACATTGTTCCCTCTACTGAGCATTCAGGACATTGTTCCCTCTATTGAGCATTTTAGACATTGTTTCCTCTACTGAGCATTCAAGTCCTCGTTCCCTTTACTGAGCATAATTGTTTTGTTTGGGGCTAGCTGATCTATTTGAGTAAACTCTTGCCACTGTGAGATCAGTCCTTGTCCAGAGCTAGTGTTGATCCTCTGCTTGGCTGTGTCATCCAGGTGTGACGACCTGTTTTTGTTGTCAGTTCATCGTCACTCATGTTCCTCACTAATGGGCAACACACCACCCGGCAGTATGAATAATTTCATGGTTGATGCTTATGCAGCCATGTGGAAACAAAAGTGCACTTCGCTTGGATGAGCACAGACTGCACAAATAAGATTTCTTTCATGTACTTTGCTTGAAATTTTGTTCCTGATCTTGATGTTTTGTTCCATGTCTGAATGTTTTGTTCCATGTTTGAATATTTTATGTAGATGATTACTTATTTTATTCTGCATGTTTATATATGTATCCTGTCTTGTTTCTGGTTGTCACTTTCATGGCACTCAGGTGCCCCAGTCTCAACCAGTAGAGCACTGAATTTGTTTCTTTGCAGAAGAGAAAATACAGCTAGGATACCAACAGGGCTGTGACTTATCAACTGTTACAATTGTTGGGAATTGATCAAAACCCAAACATTTTTAGATTAATGTTAAAAAAATAAATAATGAGCTTCAGTGTTTAATAATTTATGCCATAGCAGTCAGAAATAACAAAAATGTAGACCACAAGACTCCTTCCCTGGCAAATTTGTAAGCCAAATGAGGAGGAGAAGGGGAATTGTGCACTGTGGAAGATGGAACTCATTTTCTGGCGATTCTGTGTGTGTTTTCCCGGGCCCTATTTTTGGAGAAAAAAAGAATGGGCACCAGCTGCTTCCCTCACAAGCAGTCTGCATACACATAGCCAGATCTGTAAAATTGATGCACATACAAAACTCAAATTCTGGAAAAAGACTGAAGTCTGGATGAACAAGCAACTTTCTGCCGGAGTTTATAGCCAGTTAAAAAGAATAAAAAAGAAACATTTTCTGGGAATAATCTGAGAAAGAAAGACGGTGAGGAAGAGAACTGGTCACCCTCCCTCATGTCCTAACTTAGAGTATGAAACGGTATAACAGTTTCTCACCTCATGTATCATAGCCTAGAACAGCAGTTTCCAGCTGCTAGCCCATGAAGCCCCAAAGGTTCTGCTTGTGCTTTACAAAGACTCCGCCACCGCCCAGGGAAAATAAATAAGAACTGAATGTAATTAAAGATTAGGAAACAGAAAGTAAAATCCGCTGTCACTAGCTCCAAAATTTTAACAGACAGAATGACTGGGCCTGTCTTACAATTTATGTCACACATCCTTCCTTGGACTGAATATCATAGTAGTAAAGGGGGAGGAGCAGTAGCCTAAGGAACTCCATTAAAAAAAAGGGTGGGTGGGGAGGGGGGGGCAGTGGCCTAAGGGGCTGGGAGGGGGGCAGTAACCTAAGGGGCTGCGTAAAAAAAAAGATGGGGGGGGGGGGGGAACTCAGTGAGTAAAAAATTGTTGGGCACATCTGTCCTGGAATATAGTGTAGAATATAGCATATCATATTAGACTTCACGTTCTTGTTCTTATATGTATTGAGGTGTTATTATCAGATCACACTGCTGAATTTATTTATGTTCTTGTATGTGTTGAGATGTTAGTATTGATGTTAGTATCAGACTTGACAACTCTGATTCCTGTTCTTGTTCTTGTGTTATGTTGAGATATTAGTGTCAGACTTCACAACACTAAACAGGTTCTTGCCCTTGTTCTTGCGTGTCAGGCGGACCAACCACTGCTTCTATGGTGTAAGCCCTAACTGCAAATTTGGACCCAAGGGATTCCTTGTCAGTACCACAGCCTGTAGCCTGTAAGTACTTATGTGTTTCTTAATAGTTGTTCTTTTTTTTTCCTTCTCATTTTCTTTTTATATTCCTCGCCAGAACGTTTTAAAAATCCTCTTTATTCTCCTTGGTCTTATCCTCCTCTTGTTCTCAGCCACCTTGCCAACATCAGGATATGAAAAATGTTAAATTAAGAATCGACATCATAGCACTCCGGACACTCCCCATCTTCAGCAGCAAGCAAAGAGTTCCAATTCCAATAGTACCAGTAACTGTATATGATGTGTATACAACTTATATGTAGATGACATGATATGAAGAGAATTGTTGAACTAGGTCAGGTGTGAGTCTCACACTGTGTTGCTCACGGCCTGTGCTGTTGTTTATCAAGCCTGTCAGGAAGCAGCAGCAGCAGCCTTTGCTGTGTTCCCTGCTATTTACCCTTTTCCAGGAGACGACCTCTGCCTTCATTGGTCCCTGAATTAATTAAACAAGCAACGAAATCAGTAAAGAAACAAGATTATTATGGCCTGGAGAGAATGAGGCACCTGGGTATAACCAGAGGGTCTGGCCAGCTCACTAAACTAAGAGAAAAGGCAAGATGGACACATAACCAGATTGTGATCGGTGCCGTCAGTATTGGAACTCTGCACTGGCTGCTGAAGATGTGGATGGAGCACACATGGGAACGCCCCAAGTGCTGTGATGTCAATTCTTGACTCAACTGAACTTAAATAATTAATGTTTACTGGTTGTATAGTATAGAGGGGAGGGAATGGGCAATAAAAGTTACCATCATCACACTTCTGCTAATTGTTTAAATCCTCATCAAAGACACACTATACCCCCCCCCCCCCACAAGTACATTGTAAAAGGCGACTAATTAGGGGCTTTTCTTTTAAAATGAGAGCGCATCTGCCTGAGAGGCAAAGAACCAACAGTCTGCAAACAAATAAACCAGATCTGTAAAATGAGTGTGTATGCAAGGCTCAAATTCTGGAACAACACTAAAACCCAGAAGTGGACAAACATCTTTCCAGTAGAGTTTATAGCTGGTGAACACTAAGAAAACTGTGGCCGTGAGGCCACAGGCGAACGAGGCTCTGGCTCGCCAGATGGGATGGGGTCCATCTGGTCAGATTTTCCCTTAAACTGCGACTGGCCTAGCAAGCCGGCAGTGGATTTTTTATTGCTACGAAAATTAGAAAGGAGATAAATAAACGGACAGCCCCAAACGGAAAATGGACTGGAAACGTTAAAGGACGACGAGACAGAAAAACGACTTACATAGGCACATGGAACATATGTGGTATTGCCAACAAAGAGCCACAAATAGTGGATTTCATGAAAAGAAAAAATATACACGTCATGGGTCTTGCGGATACAAGAAAGAAAGGATATAATACAAAAGAAATACATGAAAATTATGTTTTATTATGGAGCGGAGTACCCACTAAAGATAGGGCAAAACATGGTGTCGGATTTATACTTCATCCCGAGACAGCAAAATTAATAACAGGAACAGAATTTATATCAGAAAGAATTATTTTAATCAAGTTGACAGAAGGAAGTAAAACTACAACGATTATTCAGATATATGCACCTTGCAACGATAGTTATTCTGAAGAAGAAAAAGAAGACTTTTACGAGAGACTTACGGACACCATCAATAATGTTAAAGAGAAAGAGGACATCATAGTAATGGGAGATTTTAATGGTAGGGTAGGTAAAAGAAGATCACCATGGGAGAGATACCTTGGCCCATTCAGCGACACAACCACAGATTGCAATAGAAATGGAGAACACCTGTTAAACTTGTGTGCTGAACAAGATCTCTACATTACCAACACATTCTACCAACATCGCCAAAGTCAGGTTAAAACGTGGTACAAGTGGAACAACTTAGATCAAGCGTCACAAATTGATTTTATACTAGTCAGACAACGGCAGAAGAGGACGGTAAGAGACTCAAAAGCTGTCCCAAATGCGGGACTGGATTCAGACCATCGCCCAGTAGTTATGAACATATGCAACTCAAGTAGAAACAGTCTACATAAACAGAAACGTGAAAAAATCATCAACACTAAGAAATTAGAGGAAGAGAATATCAAACATGAATTTGAACTAGAAATAACAAAGGCTTTTGCAGATATTGCCAAGGAACCAGTAAGAATTGAAGAAGAATGGGATTATTATAAATCAACCATCACGAAGATATTAAAAGACAAGTGTGGTACCAGAAAGACGGGCAAAGGCAAGAAAAAGGGTACCGCTTGGTGGAATGAAGAAGTCAAAGAAGCAGTGTCAAATAAAAAGAAGATGTTTCAAATATGGTTAAAAACAAAAGACGAAAAGGATTACATTAGGTACAGACTAACTCGAAGAGACACCAAGAGAACAATAAAGAAATCCAAAGAGGAATCATGGAAAAAGTATGGTGAACACCTAACACAGCTATGTACAGAATCACCAAGAGACTTTTATAAGAGTGTAAAAGCGATGCGATTAAGAGAAGAAAGCTTCAATCCAACATCAGTCATAAACGATAAAAATGGGAAAACCATTATTCAGCCAAAAAGAAATTAAAAAAAGATGGGAGGAATATTTTAAAGAACTTTTGAACCCGTCGGGAGTACATGAAACAGCAGAATTCCATTCAAGGGCTCCAGATCATCTAGAACCACATATCCTGCGGGATGAAGTAGAGAAAGTTATCAAAACAAGTAAAAGACACAAAGCAGCTGGTATCGACGGAATAACAACAGAAGTCATCCAGGCTGGAGGGGACACTATGATCACCTGGCTGGAGAGAATTTTCAATAGAGCATGGGCAGAGAGAAAGGTACCAGTGGATTGGCAAAGATCAGTTGTAGTACCTATCTGGAAGAAAAAAGGAAACAAGAGAGAATGTGGAACTTATAGAGGAATATCTTTACTAAGTCATGTGGGGAAAATGTATGCAAAGATCTTAGAAGGTAGGATAAGAGCAAAGGTTGAACCTCTACTGAGTAAAGCACAATTCGGTTTCAGGAAAGGGCGAGGTTGCACTGATGCCATATTTGCACTAAGACAAGTCTGTGAAAAGACACTCGAATACGATAAAGAGCTGAACGTGGTCTTTGTAGATCAAGAGAAGGCATTCGACCGTGTAGACAGAGATGTGCTGTGGAGAATTCTTGACGATTACGGAGTGCAGGGTCAATTATTAGACAACATCAGAGCCCTCTATGAAAAAAGTGAAAGTGCAGTAAGAACATCTAGTGGTCTTTCTGAATGGTTCAAAGTCACAACTGGTGTCAGGCAAGGATGTGTACTGTCACCATTACTTTTCATAAACATACATGGATAAGATCACTGTAGAAGCAAACCCAGACGTGTATGCTATAAACGAATTACTTTTTGCTGATGATCAAAGCATACTGTATCAAAATGAATATGATCTACAGGAACATCTGACTACTCTCAACAACAGCTGTTTACAACATAATATGAGAATCAGTACAGAAAAAACAGAAGTTATGAAGATCAGCAGAACACACAGGCCACTGAATATAAATGTTGGAAGTGCCAAAATCAAGCAAACCAAAGAGTTCAAATACTTGGGCAGTATATTTACAGAGGATGGAAGAATGGACAGAGAGATAGAAACAAGAATACAGAAAGCAAATGCTGTCACATACCAACTATCACCTCTGCTTAAACATCCAGATATAACCATGAAGACCAAAAGACAATTGATAAACACCATCTTCATTCCAACACTCTGCTACCAGTGCCAGACATGGACAATCAACAAGACCCATGAAAGAAAAATAGAAGTCTGTGAAATGAAATGTCTAAGAAAAGCAGCGAATAAGACCAGACTAGACAGGATAAAGAATATAGACATTAGAAACACTGTCAAAACTACACCATGTTTAGACTACATAGAACATCAAAGAATGAAATGGTTTGGACATCTAACCAGGATGAAAAATGATCAAATAACATCACAAATTTTCAACCAAAGAAGCTCAGGATATAAGGCAAGAGGAAGACCAAGGAAACTGTGGATTGACGGGGTCTCCGAAACCTGCCAAAAGCATGGCCTCAGAACATCAGATGCTGCCCGCCTTGCTTATGCATCTCCCCACAACGCTTAGCGGCATACGTGGAAGGAAAAAGTAAAGTAAGTAAGAACACTAAGAAGAAAAAGATCTCCCTAGACGGGATTGTAACAGACACCTTTCATAGTACTGCATGATAACCCTTTTTTACTCTAGCCATCTTCTTCTTCTTCTTCTTTTTATTCTTCGTTCACCGGCTGTGAATTCTGGCGGAAGGTCCCGGTTAGTCGTCCGCTTGGACTTTTGGTATTTGCCTGGACCTGAGTTTTGCGTGTACAACCGTTTTGCTGTTCCCTGCCTCGCGGGCAGATGTACTCCGACTTCGAGGGAAGACGTCATTCCTATTTCTAGGATGACTGTGGCCATTTTTCTGTGCGTCGAGACGTTGCCTGATTTGTGTGGTGTCCTCTTTGTCGCCTTTTCCGCAGGTGTTGCCCCTTTGGGGCAGCCCCTTGTGGAACGGTTAGCCCTCAATGGAAGGCAGGGGCAGATCATGGGCATTCCCCGCCATCCAAGGAAGCTTCCATGTATGCAGAGCCGGCACATGGTGCTCTGGTTCTGGGCTCACCCAAGGAATCGTCATGTCCTGCACATGCCTGCTTAACCTCACAACCGTATAAGGCCTCCTGCTCGACAAAGGCTGCGCCCTCCGGAGGTCAGCGGGGAGCAGCCCGGGGGTTCTGGACTTTTGTGACCACACGAATAGGTACATTCTTTTTCTTTGCATGTTAAATATCTTTGACGAGCCGTTAGCCCGACAGAATTTAACATTCTTCGTCAGGCATATCGTTATCTGTCTGGTCCCAACACTCGGGCGAGGGGCGTCTTTGGGTGTGGAGATTTGGACTTTTTCCCATTCAATGCGATTTGTGATGGTCGGATTTTGAGCTTACTCGTGTGCCGTAGGATCTAGTTTTGTCGGACATTTAGGCTTAGCCAGCCAATGGGCTGTTGCTGCTGTGGTGTACCTCAGTGCGGTGACGACGACAGTGAGGGTTAACAGAGGATGTACATGGGTAGAATCTTGCTGCGAGACGCCACCCCCAGGAGATGCTACTCGTCTGGATCTAGTTTTGTCGGACATTTGGGCTTAGCCAGCCAATGGGCTGTTGCTGTTGTGGTGTACCTCAGCGCGGTGACGACGACACTGAGGGTTAACAGAGGATGTATATGGGTAGAATCTTGCTGCGAGACGCCACCCCCAGGAGATGTTACTAGTCTGTGCTGCGGGTAAATCTCTAGGTCAAGGGTTGAGTCTCAGCAGAACAATGTTCTCTTCACTCCGCAATCTTTTAACCAAGGGTTGTAATTTTAGTTGTACGTTTGGCAAGCACATTACTCATGTTCCTAATGAGTTTTCATAACCTTTTTCACCCATGCGTTTGGGGGAGGGCTGATGAGAGCCACAAGGACACATCACCTCTGGGGGCCGCCAAACTCCCGAGATCCCCTGACAGCTCTGTTAATGCTCATTTGAGACATTGTCCGTGGCACACGATGAGGACGTGCTGCAGGGGTCTTGCGTGAGGTTCCGTAAAACCAGAACACAGTGAAGGACTGGCGCCCGAGTGACGTACGGAGTATCTCCTTATACATGTCATGTTGGACTTAACTTTCCCTCACGCCTGTGACCTAAATCACCGTGCCATGTAGCCATCTCATTCCGTATTTCTAAATGAATTCAGTGATAGGTATTGTTCTATAATCCTAGTGTGATGTTTGGGATGGGGCTGAGGCACTGTGTAGACATGTTCCTGTGATATATGGGAGGAGCTGGGGCACTGAGTAGAGATGTTCCTGTGATATATGGGAGGGGGCTGGGCACTGTGTAGAGATGTTCCTGTGATATATGGGAGGGAGCTGGGTCACTGTGTAGACATGTTCCTGTGATATATGGGAGGAGCTGGGGCACTAAGTAGAGATGTTCCTGTGATATATGGGAGGGGGCTGGGCACTGTGTAGAGATGTTCCTGTGATATATGGGAGGGGGCTGGGGCACTGTGTAGAGATGTTCCTGTGATATATGGGAGGGGGCTGGGGCACTGTGTAGAGATGTTCCTGTGATATATAGGAGGGGCTAGGGCACTGTGTAGAGATGTTCCTGTGATATATGAGAGGGAGCTGGGGCACTGTGTAGAGATGTTCCTGTGATATATGAGAGGGAGCTGGGTCACTGTGTAGAGATGTTCCTGTGATATATGAGAGGGAGCTGGGTCACTGTGTAGAGATGTTCCTGTGATATATGAGAGGGAGCTGGGTCACTGTGTAGAGATGTTCCTGTGATATATGAGAGGGAGCTGAGGCACTGTGTAGAGATGTTCCTGTGATATATGAGAGGGAGCTGGGTCACTGTGTAGAGATGTTCCTGTGATATATGAGAGGGAGCTGGGGCACTGTGTAGAGATGTTCCTGTGATATATGAGAGGGAGCTGGGGCACTGTGTAGAGATGTTCCTGTGATATATGGAAGGTGGCTCGGGCACTGTGTAGAGATGTTCCTGTGATATATGAGAGGGAGCTGGGGCACTGTGTAGAGATGTTCCTGTGATATATGGAAGGTGGCTCGGGCACTGTGTAGAGATGTTCCTGTGATTTATGGGAGGCGGCTGGGGCACTGTGTAGAGATGTTCCTGTCTTCTTCTTTTTCTTCACGTTTACCAGCTGTACACTCTGGCGGAAAGTTCTGGTTGTTTGTCTAAATTCTGACCTGCAGTCCTGCTCCAGAACCTGAGTGTTGCTTGTGCATCAGTTTTACAGATCTGATTCACTTGAGTGCAGACTGTTGGTTCCTTGCCTCTCAGACAGACGCACTTTGACTTCAAAGGAAGCTCACCAGTTAGTCGACTCTTATGACATGCTTTTGGGTAGGCAGTGGTTTGAATCTTGTTTTCCTCACAATGGGGCCCTAGAACCTACATGGGGAAGATGTTCCTGTGATATATGGGAGGCGGCTGGGGTACTGTGTAGAGATGTTCCTGTGATATAAGGGAGGAGGCTTGGCATTGTGTAGAGATGTTCCTGTGATATATGAGAGGCGGCTGGGGTACTGTGTAGAGATGTTCCTGTGATATATGGGAGGCGGCTGGGGCACTGTGTAGAGATGTTCCTGTGATATATGGGAGGTGGCTGGGGCACTGTGTAAAGATGTTCTTGTGATATATGAGAGGAGGTTGGGGCACTGTGTGGTGATGTTCCTATGATATATGAGAGGAGGCTGGGGCATTGTGTGGTGATGTTCTTGTGATATATGAGAGGAGGTTGGGGCACTGTGTGGTGATGTTCTTATGGTATATGAGAGGGAGGCTGGTTCACTGTGTAGAGAAGTTCCTGTGATGTCATGGATGGGGCTAGGGCACCATGTACAGATGTTCCAGTGATGTTTCAGAGAGGGCTTGGGCAATGTAGAGATGCTCCTTTGATGTATAGAGAGAGGCTTGGGCACTGTGTAGAGATGCTCCTGTAATGTATAGAGAGAGGCTGGGGCACTATGTAGAGATGCGCCAGTGATGTATAGAGAGAGGCTGGGGCACTATATAGAGATGTTCCTGTGATGTATAGAGAGAGGCTGGGGCACTATGTAGAGATGTTCCTGTAATGTATAGAGAGAGGCTGGGGCACTGTGTAGAGATGTTCCTGTGATGTATCATAGGGGGCTGGGTCACCGTGTAAAGATGTTTCTGTGATGTATGGGGGGCCTTGGGCACTGTGTAGAGATGCTCCTGTGATGAATGGAAAGAAGCTGGGGCCCGACGACAGTTATCATAGGATGCTGCAAAGAAAGTAATCTCCACCAAACACACCTACATGTGAGAACATTGCACTACCATAGGCAAACCTAGGCAAGCAACTATTTAAGGGCATTTTCATCTGTGCCATTTAGTACGACACTTGATGATGTTCATTCACACTTTACTGTCCTTGTCTCACCCTCCCCCAGTCTTAATGTAGGAAGCTCCATTGACTTGACCCCACATGATGTTGTCCGGCCTGCACTCTGCAACCACTCGTTTATGATTGTGACCACCTTATTTATGATCGTAACCGCCTTATTTTCTTTTATTGTTGCCTGACATCGATGTGCCGCCCTTTTTGTACTTGCTTCAGTAATTCTCTATCGCCCACATCTTCTCATAGCAGCAGGTGAAAATATCATTGGGACATTGACAGAATACATGTCCCAAGCAGCTCTTCATGTTCCATACACAACCACACCAGATCTTCACCGGCAAGTCTCAAGTGGCTTGCACTTTAACTTTTTTTTCTATTCTTTTTTCTACATCAACTCTACAATTGGGGTAGTTTGTGTACGTCATAATCTCAGGCCTGCGGGATCTCACTATAAGAGAAGGCGACACTCTGATGCTAAGGAAAGTGTCCAATGCTTACCTTATTAACCCATGTTTGCGACATGACAGTTGTGTCAGTTAATGTAAGATTTTGTTTTCATCATCATAGCTTGAAACATGGCTAAATGTTTTATTGTATAGTGATATAGAGAGTAGAAGCTAGCAGTCAATATGTTATATATAGAGAGAGAGTAACGGGAGTGCACATTTCTAGCAGGGCATTTTTGTAAAATATGTAATGATATCGAGGATAGTAACTAGCAGTGAACATTTGTACATATAATGAGATGGAAAATAGCATCTAGTGGTGAACATGTATGTATATATTGGTATAGAAGATAGCAGCTAGCAGTGAACATTTGTATATATAATAAGATAGAGGATAGCAATTAGCAGTGAACATTTGTATATATAATAAGATAGAGGACAGCAGCTAGCTGTGAACATTTGTATATATAATAAGATAGAGGATAGCAACTAGCAGTGAACATTTGTATGTGTGTGTATATATGTGTGTGTGTGTGTATATATATATATATATATATATATATATATATATATATATATATATATATATATATATATATATATATATATATAGTTAATGAGATAGAGGACAGCAGCTAGCTGTGAACATTTGTATATATAATGAGTTAGAAGATAGCAACTAACAGTTAACATGTGTATATATAGTGAAGGGGGAACGCATACAGAATGAAGCTATGTGACTGATCCTGGGTTGTACAAGAGACACCCCGATTGTGTGCATGCAATACATCCTTGCATTGCCGACTATTGCAGATAGGCTAAAGGTGCTGCAGTCTAAGTCATACCTCAGAGTAGCTACAGACAGGAAACATCCTCTGTATGAAGCTTTGGCTTCAGGCAAGGGTCAGAGGCTTAAAAGGGCAAATTCGTGGACTCAATAAGACAAGTATGCATGCTGGAGAACATTGGCGGAGGAGAGGAGTGGGTCAGAGTACCAGCGGAAAAGTCTGACCTGTGTAGGGTTATGATCACATTTGGCTGGGTATGCAGAGAGTGGCCAGCGGGTGCTACGGAGTTTGAAGTCCAACAGTTTATTCACGACAATTCACGCCCAGGTTATCTGATTATCTATACAGATGGTTCAGTGTTAAGAGAAAAGAGAAGTGCCTGGGGGTTCGTAGCGAAAGCCAATGGAAAAAAATCTTTAGTGCAAGACAGCCTAGCATATGACACCACAACATCTAGCATGAGAAGGGAGGTGGAGGCGGTAACTGTAGTTCTCAGGTGGCTAGAGAACAAGATGCATGCACATGTCGTAATTGTAACAGACTCTGAAAGCATGCTGAAAAAGGTGAGGACAGGGATGCTTCAAGCAGAGTGGCTAGCATCACTGGAAAAGGTCATGGGTGGTGAGCGTACTTTGGATCTTTTCTCCAGGCCATGGCGTGATGGGTAATGAACAGGCAGACAGATTGGCTGGATACGCACCACTGGGTGGTGAATTGATACATGACAAGGCAGATGTGGTCAAAGCCCTTTGGGAACAAGCAACGGAATCAGTAGAGAAAGAAGATTATTATGGCCTGGAGAGAATGAGGCACCTGGGTGTAACCAGAGGGTCTGGCCGGCTCACTACACTCAGAGGATAGGCAAGATGGACTTTTAACCAGATTGTGACCTGTACCATCAGTATTGGAACTCTACACTGGCTGCTGAAGCTGAGGACGGAGCATGCTTGAGAATGCCCCGAGTGCTGTGATGTCAACTCTTGACTCACCTCAACTCAACTCAGCTAGATGAAATTGTAAATAAACCCAGCATTTGTTAGCTGTTTATGGCTTTACAAGACAATTATACATTCAGTAGTTTGCCATTGCTTCTGAATGGTTGTATCTTAGTATCTTTATCACAATCAGTGCAAAGCAGTTTTGAATTTGTGCTCATTGAGGGAAACAAAATTAAGGTATCTTTGTGTCCTGTTTAAGGAAAATATCTCCAGTGCTTTGGAGCCAGACTGAATTTGTAACTAGCTTTGAGACCATTGTTCCTGCCATAGAATTTAATAGCAGCTTGTTTTACAGGTGGCATTTGCATTGTGAAGAAAATGAATATTCAGTTTCGATGTACAGGAAATGCCCTGCGGGACGAGGGGCATTAACAAGCAAGAGACGTTTTAACAGAAGTAAACTTCTTTGATGTGTGCACAGGCAGTTTCTAGACAACCGTTTTAGCTTGTAATAAGTGTGACTCTTTGACTATTATCAAGAGCTGCTGCACAAGAAGTTAGTTTAAGTATAACGAAGGATGGTCACAGATGGATTTCCCAAAGAAATGCTTCTCATAGGTGAAATAACTAAAAAACAAAAAAAAAAGTATTTACAGTAACTTTTTCGAATACTGGGCCATTCACAAGTGAGCCATTTTAGAGCAGGATTTGTGGTTGTGAACAATAAAATTGGGTTGTTTTAGAGCAGGATTTGTGGCTGTGAAAAATAAAATTGGGTTGTTTTAGAGCAGGATTTGTGGCTGTGAACAATAAAATTGGGTTGTTTTAGAGCAGGATTTGTGGTTGTGAACAGTAAAATTGGGTTGTTTTAGAGCAGGATTTGTGGTTGTGAACAGTAAAATTGGGTTGTTTTAGAGCAGGATTTGTGGTTGTGAACAGTAAAATTGGGTTGTTTTAGAGCAGGATTTGTGGCTGTGAACAGTAAAATTGGGTTGTTTTAGAGCAGGATTTGTGGCTGTGAACAATAAAATTGGGTTGTTTTAGAGCAGGATTTGTGGCTGTGAACAATAAAATTGGGTTGTTTGAGAGCAGGATTTGTGGTTGTGAACAGTAAAATTGGGTTGTTTTAGAGCAGGATTTGTGGCTGTGAACAATACAACTTTACTGTAAAAATCAACATGGGAGGTGCATGCCCATTTTATCGTAAAGTACTATAACAAGCTGGACTGTATTCAGATTTTTTGATGAGAAGGAAAACAGAATTCATATAGACAAGCCTATATAAGACGAAAGCTGTTGAAACACAAGAGATTTTTGGCAGCAATATTTTAAATCACTTACTGGGACTTGTTTTTGTGAAGGCCCCAACCAGAATTCTCCCGTAACAGCTCTAGAATCTGATCATGGCTTACCGCAAATTCAGCTTGTTGTAAGTTGATTTGTGTTCATGTGACGTACATTGCCAATCAGAACTGATGATCATGTCATATGTCCTGTTCTGCAGGTTTATCTTTCACCTGTTTTCATCTGTAGATCATCATCTCATGTGCTACACCACATCCTGTCTTCCATCTCTCTCTTTCTCTCTCTCTCTCTCACACACACACACACACACGAGCGCGCACGCACACTCTCTCTCTCTCACTCACTCACACTGTGTAGATCTCTGCTGTCCAAAATACCCTCCAGGCCTCTCTCTCTTTTCTCTCTCTCTCTCTCACACTGTCCAACAGACTCCCTCCCCCATAGTCTTTAAAACACATAAAGATTATGTAGACCTGTGCTGTCCAACATACCCTCCCAGTCTCTTAACACACACATGAACACATACAGACACACACACACACACACACAATCACACTATGTAGACCTGTGCTGTCCAACATACCCTCCCAGTCTCTTAACACACACATGCACACACATACGCGCACACACACACTATGTAGACCTGCGCTGTCCAACAAGCCCTTCCAGTCTGACACTCCCCTCCTGTCTAGCCCTGAATGTCTGACACTCAATTCTGTCTAGCCCCATATGTCTGACACTCAATTCTGTCTAGCCCCATATGTCTGACACTCCTCTTCTGTCTAGCCACATATGTCTGACACTTCCCTTCTGCCTAGTCTCATATGTCTGACACTTCCCTTCTGTCTAGTCCCATATGTCTGACACTTCCCTTCTGCCTAGCCACATATGTCTGACACTTCCCTTCTGCCTAGTCTCATATGTCTGACACTTCCCTTCTGTCTAGTCCCATATGTCTGACACTCAATTCTGTCTAGCCCCATATGTCTGACACTCCCCTTCTGTCTAGCCACATATGTCTGACACTTTCCTTCTGCCTAGACTCATATGTCTGACACTTCCCTTCTGTCTAGTCCCATATGTCTGACACTCAATCTGTCTAGCCCCATATGTCTGACACTCTCCTTCTGTCTAGCCACATATGTCTGACACTTCCCTTCTGCCTAGACTCATATGTCTGACACTTCCCTTCTGCCTAGACTCATATGTCTGACACTTCCCTTCTGTCTAGAGCCATATGTCTGACACTTTCCTTCTGCCTAGACTCATATGTCTGACACTTGTCTTCTGTCTAGAGCCATATGTCTGACACTCCCCTTCTGCCTAGACTTATATGTCTGACACTTGTCTTCTGTCTAGTGCCACATGTCTGACACTCCCTTCTGTATAGCCCCATATGTCTGACACTCAGTTCTGTCTAGCCCCATATGTCTGACACTCAATTCTGTCTAGTCCCATATGTCTTACACTTCCCTTCTGTCTAGCCCCATATGTCTGACACTCCCTTCTGTATAGCCCCATATGTCTGACACTCAATTCTGTCTAGCCCCATATGTCTGACACTTGTCTTCTGTCTAATCCCACATGTCTGACACTCCCTTCTGTATAGCCCCATATGTCTGACACTTCCCTTCTGTCTAGCCCCATATGTCTGACACTTGTCTTCTGTCTAGTCCCACATGTCTGACACTGCCCTCCTGTCTAGCCCCTGGCAGTGTCTGACAAGAGATTACCAATATCCGATGCATACATCTCAATTTGTCACCTTCAGTTATGTCATAAATATTTACTTACTTGTGATCATTGAATACTTAAGAGTACACTAACCTTGCAGCCCACTGACATTTATACATCGACAGTAGCACACCTGGCCAGTTCAGACATACTTCAACAAGGCATTGCTGTCATGTCAAGGATCCACAGCATTTCTGTGAGCTTGCTCAGGGGAGAGACTGTCATCTTCATTTTAGTTCACCGACATTTCCGTGTATTGTGATTGCTCTTGCTGCTTATATGCAGACTGGGTACTACCGTTAGTCAGACATCTACTGCCAGACATTACAGGTCATTGTTGTTTCTGAAGATTTGGGCATTTGCTGTTTGTTGGTACAGCGAAGTCGCCGGACGATCTGATTGATATACACGTTGTTTTTGACCAATGGCGAGGATTTGTTACGCCAGGTAAACCAAGACCATTCATGCTGTTTATTTTTTACATCCACTGTTTTGTTTTATTGTGTTCTGTTCATTGATTCTTCTTCTGTTTGAATCTGATTTCTATTAAAACCATCAAGGTATTGTATCTATTTCCTTCCCCCCCCCCTCCCCAATCAGTCTGGCCAGTTGAAAGCAAGTTTTTGAGTGAATTTACTTTTCATAACATTTCTGAAAAACACCACCTACATCTCATCATCATCATCATTTTCATCATTATCATTATTTCCACTTCTGCCATTAAGCACCACGGGGAGTAACAGTTTGCGATCCATTGCTTGATGGACAGCAGTGGCTACTGTCTTTTCGTCTAATTTAGCTAATCAATTCAAGGTTTTCGTCTGTGTCTTGTAGTGCTGTCTTGTTTATTTTTCTATCATTCCAGTATATTCTGCGTATCTTTCTAAAAAACCACATATCTGCTGCAAGTACATGTTTTTGAGATTGCCTTCTTATCATCATCAACACGGGTTCTATAAGGCACGCTGACACTCCTTTTCTCACTGCAGTTGACATCTTGTTATTGACGAGTATCTTTTGCACCTTGCTAAAGGCCACTTTTGGACTTCTAATTTCCGCAAGGGTTCTTGTGTCAGATGTTATAACTGTTCCAAGATAGTTGTATCTATCCACTTGCTAAAGGCCACTTTTAGACTCTAATTTCCACAAGGCTTCTTGTGTCAGATGTTATAACTGTTCCAAGATAGTTGTATCTATCCACTTGCTAAAGGCCACTTTTAGACTCTAATTTCCACAAGGCTTCTTGTGTCAGATGTTATAACTGTTCCAAGATAGTTTATCTATCCACTTGCTAAAGGCCACTTTTAGACTCTAATTTCCACAAGGCTTCTTGTGTCAGATGTTATGACTGTTTCAAGATAGTTCTACCGATCAACTTGCTAAAGGCCACTTTTGGACTTCTGATTTCCCCAAGACTTCTTGTGTTTGCACTGATTTCATATGGAGGCACTTCTGTCTTCTTGGGGATTACCATAATTTCAGTTTTGTAAAATGGAACCCTAAGCCTGGTTGCTCACCGTATACCATTACTGCCTCTACTAAACACCACCATCTCGTTCGTTGTCTGCAGCCAGTTCTGTATGGTCAACATATGTTATATTGTTGATATTATATAATCCTCATGCACCTTGCGTAGGTTTCGACAGTGGTATCAAGAAATCCGACCGTCCAGAGGGCAATGACAAACTACTGGACGTAAATTTGCCTTAGAAAAACCACACAACAGCCAGGGGCTGTTGGGTTTGGTTCTGCAACGTTCTGTAAAGGATACGCAACTAACCTATATAATCCTACGTGGATTTTCTTGATGTCTTTTAAATGTCTTATAATATTTTAATTATCTGTGGTAGTGGGGGGAAAGGGGGGGGGGGAGGGGAGAGAAAGAGACATGGAGATATTATACATCGCTGTGGCACACCTCTCTTGATTAACTGGTACTGACCACCCCTACATAATTGCTTTCTCAGCCGTTCTGCCTTTCTTCTGGGTGATGTAGCAGAGCTGTCTTTGTAGGTCTGACAGTGGTTCATTGTGTTGTATTCTTCTTCTTCTTCTTCTTCTTCTTCTTCTTCTTCTTCTTCTTCTTCTTCTTCTTCTTCTTCTTCTTCTTCTTCTTCTTCTTCTTCTTCTTCTTCTTCTTTTTCTTCTTGTTCTTGTTCTTGTTCTTCTTCTTGTTCTTCTTCTTGTTTTTCTTCTTCTTCTTCTTCTTCTTCTTCTTCTTCTTCTTCTTCTTCTTCTTCTTCTTCTTCTTCTTCTTCTTCTTCTTCTTCTTCTCTTTCACCTTGTACCACATCGAAGTGTCTGGGGGAGGGGACGATGGGGAGATGTAACATTCGTTTATGAGCTCTGTCAAGAGCACTATTAAGACTGATGTTCATTTCTGTAAGGATGTTCCTAATGCTATCACTCCATATTTTCCGAGGTCTTCCACTCGCTCTAAACCCGTTGTAACGTTTTAGTGTGGCTTGCTGTGGCAGATAGTACCAGGGCATTCTTGTTAGGTGTCCAAACCACTTCATTTGTTGTTCTTTGATGACCTGTAAGACTGGCTTTATTCCTAGCATTCGTCTGATTTCGTGATTTCGTATTCTATATTTCCTTGAAAATCCTGCAGCTCTTCTAAGGCTCATTGTATTTCTTTGTAGTTATTATATTGCTTCATCGTCCTCGTTGGTTTAAAAAAAAAATACAATTAAAGATAGTCCGCATCCCCTAGATAACCCACAGGGTCGGCCTGTGCCAGTTCAGTGTGAACTGTTTCATTACCAAGCAGTTTTTTTACTTCTCTATTCTGCAACCTCTTTGTGTCACCGTTTACACATTTATCATTCACAAGTGATCTCAGCTGCTGCTGTCTTCTTCTCCACTGTCACCGGCTGTAAACTCTGGCAGAAAATTCTGGTTGTTCACCCACTTCTGGACATTAGTCACGTTTTAAAAGTTTTTTTTTAAATCTCGTGCACATCCGTTTTACAGACCTGGTTTATTTGGATGTAGACTGCTGGTTCCTTGCCTCTTAGGCAGATGCACTCCGACTACGAAGGAAATACCCCTAATATGTCCTGAAATCTCATGCTATAATTGTGGAAGACTTTTCTTAACGCGGGCGGGTCTTGCTAGTCACACTCACCATCGCCATGGTCTGTGAGTCCCATGCCTCCTCATAGCGCAGTATAACAATCACTGTAGTTTGGAAAGACGGACAGGTGCCAATCAACGACGTGCTAATTATGGGGCAGTGGATCTATTCCTTTTTTCCCCCTGCACACAATCAGTCCCGGTAAACCACACAGGGATGTTGCCGGGTGCCTGCCGCTGTTTCTAGCTATGGTGTACCCCACTGTGATGATAACGTTCTTCATTTGCCTTTTCTACTGTCCTTCTCTAGGTTTCTTTAGGTCCTTCTTTTTGTCTCGTCCATCAAAGAGGTGTCCTTGCTCCAGGTTTTTTTTACTTCATTATCATCAACACCATCGTGTCGTTGGGTCACCAGTTGCTGTCGACTGTCTGATCCATCCATCCATATATGAAAAACAAAGACAACACTTTGACAATGTTCAGCCTACTGCGAGCAGTCTCGGTTATAATTGTGATCTGTTTTTGTGTGTGCAAATTATGTTGGCTAAGAAATGTTAATTGCGCCAAAACTAGTGGCTTAGAGCGGTACTCTAGTACCTAGTGAGGGTTATTGGGGTTGGGGGCTGGTATGCACTATACACACACACGCACGCACATATAGACATTATAAAATTAAAATTAGCTGCGTATCCTTTACAGGACGTTGCAGAACCAACACCCAACACTTTCTGGCTGTTGTGGTTTTGTAGGCATTGTAACGTCCAGTAGTTTGCCATTGCTTCCTGGACGGTCGGCTTTCGGTACCACGGTCGAAACCATCGCAAGACAAACCGTCCGCAGCAGCGATCGAAGCTGGGACCCCGACATTATGAAGCGCGTTCGCAACGCCTAAGCCACAGACGCCGACACACTGTGTAGATTTACATATTTACACAAGACATACACGTTTGCAGGCCCACTTGGAAATGCACTATGTTTTTCCCCCCATACACACATATGTATAGATAAGGAGCCGGATTTTATTATTATTATTATTTTTTCTTGTAAATAAATGACCCTAGCTCCTAGGTCGATCCAGCCTTAATTGGAGTGTTGTATATGATATATCTTATAGTTTTGCTCATTTCGTATTATTTGCGCCTTGGGTGTTTTGGTTTTATATTGGACACTTCCTTAATATCTACTACTATTTTTTTTTAAGAATCCAGAAACCATGAGTTGTAAACCCTTTGGCTCGGTACTATGGATATCGCAGCCCTTTGGTCTTGATTCCATTATAGGTACCGTTAATGTGGAGAAATATGGCTTTTCTGGACCACAAGGAGTTCGTCACCCGACCGCGGCGAAAGTCAGGTTTAACCAACTACGCTAGAGAGCCGGGCATCTACTACTATAAGGGGATAGTTAGGCAGTCTTGACCAGTTCAGGTTGTTTCGAGGCATGGCGTCCACCTCGAGTGCAGAGGTTCCGGGTTCAAGCCTCTGTGAAGGCTGTGATTTTTTTTTCACTTGGACTTGTATTAATTTCTCATGGTCTCTGTGTAGTAAGATCGGGCACCCATATGTATTGTTGCGCGCGTAAAAAATCCCTTGACATTTGGAAAAGGAAAAGAGTAGCCCAACGGCGCTGCCAAGGCAAAATGTGGAGTTGAAAATCTACCAAAAGTATTTCAGAATCCAGTGAAACAGAGTTTGTGCACTGCGCTGAGATTCTTCGGACTCAGACTTTGAGTTAGAAGTAGAGCGGAGCACTTATGGATTATCACCCTTGTGCCATGATGTTGATCTGTTGTTTGAAACAGAAACAGGTTGTTTCATCCAGTTTAACTCCTTCTCTTTTGTTATATATTATTCCTTTTCTCACCTCAACGTCTCCTTCTTCTCGTGTGTTTATCTATTATATAATTTTACGTTTCCTGCAAATGAATTTCTTTATTTGTTTCTGTATGTTCTCATTGCTGTCAAGTATTCTTTGGATGTCTGTGACTAATTTAGTTTTTGAAAATAGTCTTCCGTGGGTTTTCTTTCCTGTTTATATAGGGTGTATGTTAGCAGGAAGTGGTCTTATGTGTTTTCATGACAGCAGTCTGAGCATAAGGGAGCTGTAAATGTGGCTTTCCGTTATCCAAGTCTTAATCTCCATAGTTTGTTGTTTGCTGGAATTTGTAGGTTGTCTGTGACCTGTGATTTCAGGGCGGTTTCTATTAAATTTTCGCACGCTCTTCTGCTAGTAGTACTAATTTCCCACTGTCTCTTCCACATTCCTATAATATACCGTTTGATTTGACTCTTCCCCCAGTTTTTATTATGGCTGCTGATACCTTTTTTCCTCCAAAAATATCCGCCTTTTCATCCCCGACCATGCCTTTATGCGATGGAACCCATGCTGTGGTGATCTGGCTTTCGTTGTTTCTAAGTTGTATAGTTATTGTTAAAATCCCCTCTTTAATGTCTGATCTCCTTTCCTGTATAAAGTTTCCTAGTGTTTGTACCATGCCCGTATTTTCAGAAATAATTACGTATTTTCAGAAATACGAGGTTCATAATTGTCAGTGTGCTGGGTGAACCCGGCAGTTTTACTTAACACCCTTATATCCTAAGTAATTGAGATTAAATCGATAAATACTTATGTCTGGACAAGCTCAACAGCGATACAATTGGACAGAAAGGTTAAGTTAATAATTCAGATTCAAAGGGTTATTAGAACATATATCTGCGATAGAAGACAGTAAGAGCATGACATTATCTTTGGAACAACCAAGAAACCTTTGCAGAGCTACCTGGCGCTGAAAGCGTTCATAAGCCGTGTCTATGCTACTATTGTCTTATCTACACATTCAGTATACATTGTTGCACAAGTGCCAGGGCCGAATTTAGATGCGTGCAACATGTGCAGCTGCACAGGGCGGCAAAATACACCGTAGTTTCCCAAGTATAAGGCGGACTTATTTTTCCAAAAATATTTGATTTGATTTGATTTGATTCAAGAACCGACATCACAGCACCCGGGGCATTCCCATAAGCGCTCCGTCTCCATCTTCAGCAGCCAGCAAAGAGTTCCGATACTAATGGTGCCAGTAGCTTTCTGATTAAATGTCCGTCTTGCCTTTCCTCTGAGCCTTGAGCTTCTGCCAGAACCTCTCGTCACCTCCAACTGCATCAATCTCACCAAACTGTGGTGATCCATCTGCTCCTCCGCATTGTACACGCTCTCCCACAAGGCACTAACCACGTCTGCCCTATCATGTAGCAGTATTCCACCAAGTTGTGCAGAGCCAGCCAGTCTGTCCGCCTGTTCATTTCCCAACACACCGGCGTTCCCCGGTGAAAAAATCCAGACAATACTCCTCACTCGTGTCCTCCGGAGCGAAGCATGCCACTCTGCACGAAGCATGCCTGTTCTGATCTTCCTCAGCATGCTTTCTAAATCAGTTACAATTACAATGTGTGTGTGTGTGTGTGTGTTGTGTTCTCTAGCCAGCGGAAAGCTGCAGTGACCGCCTCCACCTCCATTCTTAAGCTGGATGTTGTGGTATCATATGCTAGGTTCTGCTGCGCCAAACGTCGACCCTTAACTTTTGCTAAAAAGCCCCAAGCACTTCTTTTGCCTCTTGACACTGAACCGTCTGTGTAAATGATCAAATCCTCTGAGCGAGCATTATCTTGAATTAATTGCTGAATTTCCACCTCTGTGGCACCTGCTGGCCAGTCTCTGCATTCCCGGCTCAGCGTGATTATGACTCTACACAAGTCTGACTGCTCATGTGGCACTTTGACCCACTCCTCTCCTCGCCTAATGTTCTCAAGGATGCAAACCTGTCTGATTGTGTCTTCTGCCTGAGCCATCCATGACCTCCCTCTTATCAGCCGCTGACCCTTAACTGCACCCAGAGCTTCATGCAGAGGGTGGTCTGTGTCTGCACCTACCCTGAGATATGTCTTCGCCTGCATCACCTTGTGCCTACCTGCAACCGTCGACAAACCAAGGATGTATCGCATACACACCACTGGGGTGTCTCTGGTGCAACCCAGAATGACCCGCATAGCCGCGTTCTGTATGTGCTCTAGTGTATCCATCGGACTCTTTGAGACGGTAAGCAGTCCCAGGCCATAATCCACCACTGACAGGATCAGGTGCTGATATAGTGTGAAAAGCCTTCTCTGCTCTATGTCAATTGTAGCCATAGTCTTAAGTGCACTAAGTCCTTTTTGGCATCTCGTCACAACACTCTCCACATGGTCCTTAAATGACAGGCTCCTGTCAAATGTAATTCCTAGATACTTCAGTTTGCTCTCTCTATTGACGTCTCTACCATCTATCGTGAGACTTGGGACATTAGTTTTAACGATTCTGTTGTCCAGAGAACACCACAAAACAGACGCCTTTTCCGGGTGGACGACAGCCTTCATTTCTGTACACCACTCAGTCACTTTGTCTACTGCCGCTTGTAGCTCCCGGGCTGTTTGCTCCCTCTCTTCCCCCTGCCTATATGCAAGTATATCATCCGCAAAAGTCAGTATCCTTCCAACTCCTGGTGCTTCTAGGCTTGCAATCTTGCTCGTATACACGTTGAAGAGCACAGGCGAGATGGCGGATCCCTGTGGCAGTCCTGGGGCCAAATTGCATGGTTCAGAGGTCCATGAGCCCAGTCGGAGAGCAACCCGACGTGAATACAGGACAGCTGCAACCCAATTCACCAAAAATATGTGGTGTAAAAACAGTCTGCCTCATATACAGTGGTAGTATGTTATTATTTGTTTCTACAAATTTCCGTTCCTTAAAATATTTCCGTTCCTAAAATCAAGATGCACCTTATACACGGAAGCGTCTTATTCTTGGGGAAATACGGTGATTACTAATAGATCAATTTTAATATTTATGTTTTATTATTTGTATCTTTTTACAAATAGTATCATCATCATCATTATCGTCGTCGTCGTGGTTATCATCCTCATCAACATCATCATTATCGTCGTCGTCGTGGTTATTATCATCATCATCAACATCATCAGTATCATCCTCATCATTATCGTCGTCGTCGAGATATTATCATCATCATTAACATCATCAGCATCATCATCATCATTTTCGCCGTCGTCGTGGTTATTATCATCATCATCAACATCATCAGTATCATCATCATCATCATTATCGTCGTCATCGCCATCTTGTTGTTTCATTATGAGTCACATAGCGCTGGCAGTATACTGCTCCCTTCCATTCTACCCTATGCTATCCATAGGGGGGGGGGGGGGATCCATTAAAGTATGTTTTTATTTCATTTGGTGGTGCGCCTACACCCTGACACGGATGCCGGGTCGTTTGTCCGCGACCATAGCCAGTCAGTACATGACCAACCGTCTGCTAGTCGCACACTTTCTAGTAGATCGTTGGGTGCCAACTGAGACTGTCTCCTAGGCAAAGTCCAACCCTCTCTGTTTGCAAGAATCTGCACATCGTCTGTCAAAATCTGCACATCGTCTGCCAAAATCTGCACATCGTCTGCCAAAATCTGCACATCGTCTGCCAAAATCTGCACATCGTCTGCCAAAATCTGCACATCGTCTGTCAAAATTTGCACATCGTCTGTCAAAATCTGCACATCGTCTGTCAAAATCTGCACATCGTCTGTCAAAATCTGCACATCGTCTGTCAAAATCTGCACATAGTCTGTCAAAGTCTGCACATAGTCTGTCAAAATCTGCACATCGTCTGTCAAAATCTGCACATGGTCTGTCAAAGTCTGCACATAGTCTGCCAAAATCTGCACATCGTCTGTCAAAATCTGCACATAGTCTGTCAAAGTCTGCACATAGTCTGTCAAAATCTGCACATCGTCTGTCAAAATCTGCACATGGTCTGTCAAAGTCTGCACATAGTCTGTCAAAGTCTGCACATCGTCTGCCAAAAACTGTACATCGTCTGTCAAAGTCTGCACATCGTCTGCCAAAATCTGCATATCGTCTATCAAAATCTGCACATCGTCTGTCAAAGTCTGCAAATCGTCTGTCAAAGTCTGCACATCGTCTGTCAAAATCTGCACATCGTCTGCCAAAATCTGCACATCGTCTGCCAAAATGGGTGTCATGGGTAGATTTGAGGGAATGTAGTGGTAATATTTATAATTTGTCTTGAAGGAATGTAATTTTAATATTTATATTTTGCCTCGAGGAAATCTAATGTTAATGTGTGTATTGTGTAAATGTAATGTTAATATTTATATTTTGTCTTGAGGGAATCTTATGTAAATGTGTGTATTTAGTAAATATAATGTTGATATTTATATTTTGCCTCGAGGTAATCTAATGTTAATGTGTGTATATGTAATGTTAATATTTATATTTTGTCTTGTGGGAATCTAATGTTAATGTGTGTATTGTGTAAATGTAAAGTTGATATTTATATTTTGCCTCGATGTAATCTAATGTTAATGTGTGTATTGTGTAAATTAATGTTAATATTCATATTTTGTCTTGAGGGATTGTGGCGTTAATATTAATATTTTACCTTCAGGGAATACGGCTTTAATATTTCTATTTTATCTTGAGGGAATGTAGTGCTAAAGATATTCGTATTTTGTTGTGTAGTGTTAATGATCTCTATGGTGCTTGCATAGTTTTGTTGTTTGTCAATCTTAGGTTCGGGCAGGGCTTTTTTTTTTCCTAGAAAAAAAAAGAAGTGCCGGTACAAATAACAAAGTGTCTTAAAACGGTGTCTAAACACTCCGTAGTGCTGACAATTTATGATACCTAAAATGAGGTGCCAGTACTCCATACCGTTGTGTACCGCCAAAAAAAAAAAAAAAAGGTCCTGGGTGTGGGTTCTATTGTGTGTGTGAAAAAGTCACATAAACGCCATTTTTGCTGGGAAAAAAAAGTGCCAGTAAAGTAAAGTTCCCTTTTCACGCCTTTTCGGCGCATCCGGCATATGGGCAGAGCGTCCCATATTTTTACAGACCATCAATCAGCACTCGGAGGGTAATGTGGTCAGCATTACGCCGGCTGTCTTTACTTTCCCAGGACAGCCCATCCTGGTACCCATTTTAGGCTGGGTCGACCTGCGACGTCCCATACCACGACACAAATCCACGCAGCCTGCAGTGGGTTTCGATCGCGGTATGCTGGCTTACGAGTCGGACTCGCAACCCTTAGCCACGGACGCCGCTTGCGGCGCAAGCGTGTGTGTGTGAAAAAGTCATATAAACGCCATTTTTGCTGGGGGGAAAAAAGTGCCAGTGCTCACCGAAAAAAAAAAAAAGTTTTAAAAAAGGATGGTAGTAATCACCACAGCGGATTTGTTACGGTAGCGATTGAAAAAATATGATGCATGAAAAGCTTAAACTGTTGACTATAAAACTAACAGAGTTACTGGTACTACGTGTCGTTGCCTACAACAAGAAGTAAAGAAAGAAAAAAAAACCTTGTCATATACGTCATTGTTGTGTCAAATCAACCAGCGCACAGTTTGTTCGGCTGAACGCCAAGAGCTAGTAGTTCACAAGACTGTTGACACCCTATGACTGCAGCTGCGATGACGCAATGCAGGTTCAAGAGAACCTGGCTGGAGATTTGACACTAGCTCGTCAGATACGATGTATAATGAATGACGCAGGAAAACGCCGCTAGACATGCACGGTTGCCCGAACTGTGGCCTGACTGCTGCGTGCGTGTGTATCTGTGCTCGCTGTTCACGGGAGTCTGCTTTTCTGTAATGCACATCTATTCAGCTGATGTGGTGGATGTTGTGCATCCTCGGCCTTAGGTTGTATGGTGGCGGTTCTTTCGTTTCATGGTTTGTTTCCCCCGTTTCGGTTCCCGGAACCCGTTATGGGGGAAAACACGAATAGACCCCCTGCCTTTTCAGAAAGCATGTAAGGGTCGGCTGATTGCCGGCTTCCTTCGAAGTCAGAGTGTATCTGCCGGAGAGGCAGGCAGAATTTGGAGCAAGACTAAACTCTAGAGGTAGACGAACACCCAGAACATTCCGCCGGCGTTTACCACTGGTGAACGCGAAGACAAAAGAGGAATCGGCTTGTTAGATATCTACATTTAGTCGACGTCTGGGGCTTAGACTTTGCGAACGCGCTGCGTAATTCCAGATGCCGGGTTCGATGCCAACTGCCGGCGATTTGGCAGCAGGCCACATTGAATTGATTTCGACAGTGGTATAGAGAGCCGACTGTTATTTTAGCAGCGGCAAACTACTGAATGTAAAATTAATTGCCTAATGAAATTACAAACATCCCAAGAATTCTGGAGTTGATTCTGCAACATTTTGTAAAGGATACACTACTAACTTTATATCTACATTTGTCAATCTGCATGTCTGTATACCTGCCCATTCCTCCATCCATCAAAATCCATCCATCCATCCATCCATCTGACCTGATGTTCTGATCTACCCCAGACCAGCTTGATCCCCTGACCAGCTTGATCCCCAGTCACCCCCCCCTCCCCCCCCACCTCAGGTGTCAGTCTTTCCCTCCATTCAAACGACATGTCACCCAAATTACATTTTGCCAAAGAGACTAGTTACCCACAGACCTATTTCCCGTGGCCACGTCATGCACCAGCTAGTAGGCCCAAGTATTTCCCCACATCAGCATCTGTAGCTTAGGCGTTGCGAACGCGTTTCGTAATGCCAGGATGCCGGGTTCAATCCCAGCTGCCGGCGATTTGGAAGCAGAACGTCTTTCGTTGGTTTTGACAGTGGTACTGAGAGCTGACCGTTTTACTGAACGTACAATTTGCGAAGAAAACCACAACAGACAAAAATTGCTGAGGTTGGTTCTGCAACGTCATGTAAAGGATACACAACTAACATATTTATAAGGCTGCCACAGGTTGAAGTTGTCACACATGTTTAATCATGTCTCTGCGAGATAAAGCAGCCGGTTCCTTGCTTGCTAGTATGCCAGTCAGATTAGGGGCAACCTGGCGCAAGATTACATTTTCCTCGGATTGGAACAGACACCCATGTGGATAACTGTCGAATATTTCCACAAAAGTCCTAATAAAAAAAAAAAAGCCATAAATAGTTTACTGCAAAAAGGGGCTGGGAAATGCGGGGGGGGGGGGGGGGCGGCGGACCCCCACAATCCAGTAATTTTGCACGTGGGCAAACAAAAACATTGTAGTTTCATTTTTGGAATGGGAGATTTTTGTACTGTCTTAATTTATTTTTGGGACTGGACCCTACAACCCAAACATATTGTAACCATACCGGTGTTGGGCTGGATCCAGCAACCCTAACATATTGTAACCATACCATTGTTGGACTGAACCCTACAACCATAGCATACTGTTACCATACCATTGTTGGACTGGACACTACAACCATAGCATACTGTTACCATACCATTGTTGGACTGGACCCTACAACCCTAACATATTGTAACCATACCAGTGTTGGGACTTGATTCAACATCCTAACATATTGTAACCATACCAGTGTTGGGACTAGATCCAGTAACTCTAACTTATTGTAATAGCACCAGTGTTGGGACTGGATTCAGTAACTCTAACATATTGTAATAGCACCAGTGTTGGGACTAGATCCAGTAACTCTAACTTATTGTAATAGCACCAGTGTTGGGACTAGATCCAGTAACTCTAACTTATTGTAATAGCACCAGTGTTGGGACTAGATCCAGTAACTCTAACTTATTGTAATAGCACCAGTGTTGGGACTGGATTCAGTAACTCTAACATATTGTAATAGCACCAGTGTTGGGACTAGATCCAGTAACTCTAACTTATTGTAATAGCACCAGTGTTGGGACTAGATCCAGTAACTCTAACTTATTGTAATAGCGCCAGTGTTGGGACTAGATCCAGTAACTCTAACTTATTGTAATAGCACCAGTGTTGGGACTGGATTCAGTAACTCTAACATATTGTAACCGCACCAGGGTTGGGACTGGATCCAGTAATCTCACAAAACCGCACCAGGGTTGGGACTGGATCCAGTAACCTCACAAAACCGCACCAGGGTTGGGACTGGATCCAGTAACCTCACAAAACCGCACCAGGGTTGGGACTGGATCCAGTAACCTGACAAAATCGCACAAGTGTTGGGACTGGATCCTGTAACCTGACAAAACCGCAATAGTGTTGGGACTGGATCCAGTAACCTGACAAAATCACTATCCGCCACAGCGAGCAACACTAAAACGTTACAATGGGTATAGAGCGAGTGGAAGACCTCGGAAAATATGGAGTGATGGCAATAAGAACGGCCTTACAGAAATGAACATCAGTCTTAATAGTGCTCTTGACAGAGCTCATCAACGAACATTACATCTCCCCCCGACACTTCGATGAGGTACAAGGTGGAAGAGAAGAAGAATAAGAAGAAGAAGACACAATGCTGGACAGTATAAACACCTCTTTAGTCTTCATTTTTGTCTAGACTGAGAAGTAGGCTCTTAGTGGTGAATACCAGCTTGTCAGGACTGAGGAGTAGGCACTTAGTGGTGAGTACCAGCTTGTCAGAACTAAGGAGTAGGCACTTAGTGGTGAGTACCAGCTTGTCAGAACTGAGGAGTAGGCACTTAGTGGTGAGTACCAGCTTGTCTGGACTGAGGACTAGGCACTTACTGGTGGGTACCAGCGTGTCAAGACTGAGGAATAGGCACTTAGTGGTGGGTACCAGCTTGTCAGAACTGAGGAGTAGGTACTTAGTGGTGAGTACCAGCTTGTCAGAACTGAGGACTAGGTACTTAGTGGTGAGTACCAGCTTGTCAGGACTGAGGACTAGGCACTTAGTGGTGAGTACCAGCTTGTCAGGACTGAGGACTAGGCACTTAGTGGTGGGTACCAGCTTGTCAGGACTGAGGACTAGGCACTTAGTGGTGAGTACCAGCACCTAGATAGAAACTCTAGTTTAAACCATACTAGTCAACGAACATACACACAGTATTCGTTCGTTATCACAGTTACAGGATTGAGGTATTACATTGTAAATGCTAGTTATATATGAATTGCCCTTAGTAGAGCAGCGATTTGCTAGCCACACTGGACCTACAGTCTCATATTAGACCCCCCCCCCCACCCTCTTGTGGGTTCCGGGACCCCACGGGAAAAAGGGAGGGGTGAATAGATCCACTGGACCCCACCAAGTTTGGTTACCACCATCCGGTAGACTAGTTGTCTGGTATTTGCTTAGCTATCAGCCTTACACAGTGTAACATTCTGCTGTGTCATTGTGTGTACGTGTGTGTTTTTTTTTTAATGTTTAGGTGACACTTATTTATAATGGTTGTGATCACATCCCGCGACACAGCCGTAAATTTTCTTGTAACCAGCATAGAAATCTGGTCTATACTGAATTTCTTCCATGTGTCTATCACTTACGGACCGCAGGCTCCGATCTGTGGACTCTGCAATGTTTGACATTCTCTTCACAGAAGCCCTGTATCGTTTATCCGGATTTACAAAAGGTGTGCTGTTAGCGTGACTTTCTTATATACCATTCTAGCGTATGAATAACTATAACAAGCTTTCCTAGTTGTTCTATTCACCGCATCATTGGCAGAGTGTCCAGGCTCTGGAATGTTTACTGTATGTTTGCGTGTTTAGTCTTCCAATCAACTGTGTAGATCAGTCAGTGTGTAGGATATGTTGAATTGATTGATAGATCAGTCCGTGCATGGGATTTGTTTCTTTAGTTAATTCATAAATCAGTCAGTGTATTTGATATGTTTAGTTGATTTATAGATCAGTCAGTGTGTGTGATATGTTTAGTTGATTTATAAATCAGTCAGTGCATATGATATTTTTAGTTGATTTATAAATCATTCAGTGTATATGATATGTTAAGTTGATTTATAGGTAAGTCAGTGTATGTGATATGTTTAGTTAACCGACTTAACCACCCTCTGACAAAGCAATCGAAGTTTGTGATTTGTTAAGTTTATTGATCGGTCAGTCAGTCTGTATAATATGTTTAGTTAACAGCTCTCTGGTAGATCAGTCAGTGTGTGTATGTTTAGTTAACCGCCCTCCGGCAGAGCAGTCGATGTATGTGATTAATTAAGTTTAATGGTAGATCAGTCAGCCTGCATTTTATATTTAGTTAATAGCTCATCAGTGGAGCAGTTAGTGTGTTTGTGTGAGATAGTGTATCTAATGTGCGCACTTCTTATTTTTGTCTTCTCTCGCGTGCAATCCTCTCTTGTGTGTTCTGTCACATACTTTCCTCTTTTGTTGTGTGTTCTGTCACATACTTTCCTCTCTTGTTGTGTGTTCTGTCACATACTTTCCTCTCTTGTTGTGTGTTCTGTCACATACTCTCCTCTCTTGTTGTGTATTCTGTCCCATACTCTCCTCTCTTGTTGTGGCTTGTGTCCCATACTCTCCTTTCGTGTCGTGTTTTCTGTCCCACAGTCTCCTCTCTTGTTTTGTCTTGTGTCCCTTACTCTCCTCTCTTGTGTGTCTTCTGTCCCATACTCTCCTCTTTTGTTGTTTCTTCTGTCCCATAATCTCCTTTCTTGTGTTTTCTGTTTGTGCCCTCCTCTCTCGTGTCTTCTGTCCCATGCCCTCCTCTCTTGTAACTTCTGTTACGTAATCTCCTCTCTTGTGTCTTCTGTCCCGTGCCCTCCTCTCTTGTCATGTCTTCTATCCTGTATTCCCTATTCTTTTTATGTCTCCTGTCCTATACTCTCCTCTCTTGTTATGTCTTCCGCCTCATACTGCCCGTGCATATTAATCTTTTCAACACGTTCTTTTGTTGCTAAATCTCCTTTCCTCATATCTTGCTGTTTTTTCGGTCCCATATAGGAACCCTCGACGACTTCCTTACTGGGAAGTTTCTTTCTGTGTACCCAGTTGATTCAGCAGGATGTTTACAATCACTTATGTGCACTCAGTAGCAACACGGAAAGGGGAGAAAAGGTGGGATGGGTGGATTCCCTCGCCCATGGCAATCAATCTTACATGTCACCTGGTGGGTTCCGGGGCCCTGTTGTAGGAGAAAACAAGAATAGACATACTGGCTACCCAAGCATGTCGTAAGGGTTGACTAATTAGGAGTTGTTTTTTTTCAAGTCGGTGTTCGTCTGCCTGAGAGGCAAGGAACCAATCGTCTGCATAAAAAGGATTCAGATATATAAAATGCACGTGTACGTAACACTAAGGTTCGGGAACAGGACTACAGTCCAGATGTAGGACGAACAACCAGAACTTTCCGCTGGAGTTTAAACTGGTGAACGCGAAGAAGAAGAAGAATCAAGCAGGAGATGGTCAACTAAGAGCATGCTTTGATCCTGGCATGTAGCCACTCAGACACAAGAGAGCGGTCAACCCACAACTGCCTCAGCGGGAAAACACTCCACACAACAACTGCAATAAGATTATCTGCTCCTGTTCATATACCGTCGACTCTGTGGCTAAGTCGATGCGAACGCTTCGTAATGCCGGGATGCCGGGTTCGATCTCAGCTCCGGGCCATGCGCCTTGCGTTGGTTTCGACAGTGGTATCAAGAACGCCGACCGTCCAGAAGCAATGGCAAACTACTGGACGTAAATTTGCCTAGAGAAACCACACAACAGCCAGGGGCTGCTGGGGTTGGTTCTGCAACGTCCCGTAAAGGATACGCAACTAGCCTTGTTCCTATTCATATACCCCTTATCCATCAATAGAGCACAGATCCTAGCCGACTTCACTTCATGTCCTTTCCTCTGCTATCGTGTGCAGCTCTTCGCTTGTCCTCCACATAACAAAAGACTGTTCTCTAAATGACTTCTGCGTATATTTTTTGGGTCCGGTTATATTCCTCTAAGGCATCTGTGGCTTAGGCGTTACGAACGCGTTTCGTAATTCCGAGGTACCTGTTTTGATCCTAGCTGCGGGCAATTTGGTATCAGACCGCGTTGTGTTGGTTTCGACAGGGGTATCGAGAGCCCTTTTGAGAGGCAGGGGCAAACTACTGAACGAAAATTGCCTAGTGATATATAAACACACCCGCCCCCTCCCCCCAGTGCTGGGGTTTGTTCGGCAACTACCTGTAAAGGACACACACAACTAAAAAGAAAGTACATTAATTTACATGCCTGAAGACAATGTTGGACGAGAAATGGGATGAATGTAAGAAGAAATAAGGGACATATCTGAGCAACCAGTGGTAACGACATTTCTAAGGCAAAACACGATGGCGCTATATTGGACACACCCAAAGAAGAAACCAGCAGAGGATCATCAGACTGACACTAACGAAGGGAAAGAAAGGAACCGAGGAAGCGAGGACGTCCCCAAAAAAAACTCTAAAACGAAAGTTGGTGAGAGAGGCCAAAGGTGCTGGACTGGATCCCATCTATGGTATTGAAAAGATTGCACCGGATAGAGCGGGATGGAGGAACAGACTGCGAGCGCTGTCTAACATATAATGGCACAATAGGAAAGTGATGGTGATGATGATTTATTCCTCTAACGCTGTGGGTTCCAGTAGAAACACTTTATAGGAAAAAAAATACAATGTTTAGAAAAGTTGGGAATGGGAACTCTGTATTAGCCAAGAATCATCAACAGCTTATCTAGCGTGAAGACTGTCGTTGGCCTCTAACCACCCCCCCCCCCCCCAAATTCCGTTCTCAGCCCCTTCCCCTCAGTATAGCTTAGGTCCGATTCCCGCTTGCGTGCTTGTACAATACGATTGTTTCTGCCAGTACTGTAAGTTGTAAAATATCATGAACAAATATCAAACCAAACAAAAAGTAAAACCAGTCAGCTTTGCATGATCATAAACGCAAACTACAAGTGAACGATGCGGCAATAAAGCCTTCATCAGCATATTAAATGACTATGCAGTACTACAATGTACGACTGCTTCCATCAACGACAAACTGCATTTATGTTGGCGACTGTTGGCTTTGGCGCCTCTACCACCTGCAGTATGCATTTACTGTGTGCGCATATTTCTGGATTGTGCGGGGACTAATCGACTGTTCACCACCGCCCGCCCCCCCCCCCCCAAAAAAAAAATAGCACAGTGGGGGTGGGGGGGGGCGGGGGTTCAGTTGATTTTCACTGGAACAGGACCGGAGCAAGTATGGGGAAACCCGATTGCACTGATGTCGGAACCTCGACTCAGACTAAGACTACATATACGAAAAAGAATACGCACAATCACTTTAAATCGGCGGTTCTCAGCCTGTGGGTCCTAAGGTCCTGAGACTTTTTTTTTTTTTGAGGGGGGCGGGGGTGAAACGAACATTTGACAGGGCTCGCCTCAGACAATCGGAAACACATATTGACTAAAGTTATGAAGTAGCAGTGAAAATGATTTTAGGGGTGAGGGGTTACCACAACACGAGGAACTGTATGAAAGGGTCGCGGCATTAGGAAGGTTGAGAACCAGTGCTTTAAACAGTAATAAGGAAGAAAATACAGTACAGCTAAATTAGACGGGCACTGATCCTAGCAGTTTCTGGTAGGGTGTGACCCATATAGGATTTTACACATTACAGATATTGCAAACACTCACGGAAGTCACTAGTAAGTGATGTCATCAAATACACAGCTGTGTAATAATGTTTAAATTAGAATTTCGAGAGCATGCATCTTCCCTGTGGCTGCATACGAATGTGAGTCGTGGACTATCTCTCGGTCCTTAAGAAAGAGAATAGGGGCTTTTGAGCTGAAATGCTATAGAAAGATTCTCAGAATATCCTGGACAAAGAAGAGGAGAAATACTGACATCTTGAAAGATCTGAACATCAAGGAAGATTTGCTAATAAACAGTCTCCTGTCTCGGAAGCTGAAATATTTTGGTCATATCAAGCGCCACGACCCATTAGAAAAAAATTATAGCAGAGGGCATGGTATCAGGAAGGAGGGGCAAGGGCCGACCGACACGAAGAAGGGCACAGGATATAAGTGACTGGTTGAGTATGAAAGTACACGAGGCGGGAGAACTGGCGAGAGACCGTGTTTCTTTCAAGCAGACCGCGATGATAGCGACGTTCTGCAAAGGACCTGCTACATGATTATGATGGTGATGTAATGGTGTTTAGCGGAACGTGCACTGTTTCGTATCATTGGGTTTCATGAGAAAGATGTGACAGTAAACTAGTCGTTGGCTAGGACAATGGGACACGAGCAGAAATGCGAAAACAGGTAGCCAGTTCGGAGTAGATAACAATGGCATGGCCAGAAAATCGTGCAGACAGGTTGCTATTGTTGTTGGTTTGGGGAAAGATAACATTACAATTTGACCAGGTTCAGTCCTGCTAAGGATATCGTCGGTTTTAAAAAATGAAATTTTATACAAGTACAGTGGCTTAAATGGCTTGCTGTGTCATAGTTGTGGAATATTGTCTCTATCTGTGTGAAATGTTGTCATTTCTGAACATGTCTGGGCCCTCTCTGTTGGTCCTCTGTTCCCGGTGGTGGTTCATCTCTGTTGATCCTGTGGTCCTACTATTGGTTCCGCTTTGCGTGTTCATGGCTGCGTCTTCTATGACTTGGGGGGTAGGGTTGTGATTCATGATTGCGTTGTTCTCTTTGTATCATATGTGATAATATTCTTTCTGAGATGTTTTATCCTGTCGTTTGTGCTTGGGGTATTTATTATTTTTTTAAATAGGTGTCTGTCTTCTCCTGGGCTCATGATATGGGTCAGTCCTATAGGGGCTTGTTCTTGTTATATTAGCTTTCCAGGAGAGTACTCAGGCTGTCACCAATACCGCAATGCACCGACCGATCTTGTTGTTTTACAGTTTTGAATGTTCTTAATGCTGAGTTGTTGTTGTTGTTGTTGTTGTTGTTGTTGTTGTTGTTGTTGTTGTTGTTGTTGTTCTTCTTCTTCTTCTTCTTCTTCTTCTTCTTCTTCTTCTTCTTCTTCTTCTTCTTCTTCTTCTTCTTCTTCTTCTTCTTCTTCTTCTTCTTCTTCTTCTTCTTCTTCTTCTTCTTCTTCTTCTTCTTCTGCCGCTGCTGCTGCTGCTTCGTCTTCTTCTTCTTCTTTTTCTTCTTCTTCTTCTTGGCGTTCACCAGCAGTTTCGCGTGTCACACTCTTTAACCATGCATAATGTTGCAGCAGGAATTGACTCTACTAGCAGACTAGATGGTAAACTAACACCTTATAAGACTGTGTACACACCTTCGGGTGATACGCCTTTACACTGCAGCCGAAACACTAATGTGTCGCGGCACACATTGTGGAAAGCTTTGGACCAGAGAAACAGGCATAAGCTAACCAAAAACCCCAACAGCCACTGAATCTACCAGGTTTCTGAACATACAGTCAGTTAAGCAATTCATATTGATACAGTTTTTGTGTGCGTGTGTCAACACGGCGCCATAGCCACGTTTTGGTACGCTTGATGTAAGCAGCCTTCCCCGCGCATTGCGGTATTTCCCTGAGTCACTTTGTACACGATCTTTAACGAGTTGTTTCAAACAGGACAAATCCAGAACCCACTGTTCGAGGTCTGTTTGCATTATGTCACAGCTCATTGCAGTTATTATAACTGTTGGGTCAACGACCCTTGAATCACGAAGTGTGAATGTTGGTGTCAGATGATAAGTTATTACTGGAATAGTAAAGAATGCAGTTTGTAGTACGAGAAGGAAGAATACAATAGATAAACTGTAACTTACAAAAATAAATAGGCGATTACATACAACACGTATGTGTTTCACTGTTGTTTGTCCATGACTACCACTGTACATGTATGTCACTCATGCGCCATACATATTTCATAGGCCACAAAAAAAAAAAATGGAAGGGGCTTAAGGGGTGCAATCCTAGTTTAAGAGCAGAATAGTAATAATAAAAATTATTACCATTACGCTGTGCACGCTGACCATATCACTCAGCAAGTGCCGTTTGGTCTATACAATATAGGTCTAGCCCTATATACCCAATACGCCTGAAGGCCTGGAAAATGATCCGTTACTTTACTTACTATACTGTGCTGTCCCTGTGTGGGTTCCATGTCCCCATTGTAAAAGGGGGGGGGGAAGGGGGGGGGGGGTGGACTCACTGCTTCAGTCCCAAGTATGTTAAAAAAAGTCCAGTAACTAGGGGCGTTTCTCTCAGAATCAGAGTGCATCTGCTTGAGTGGCGAGGAGCCAACAGTCTGCTTACTGATAAATCGGATTTGTAAAACGGATGTGCACGCAGTCAGGTTCTGGATCAAGACTAAACTACAAAAGTGGACGAACAACAGAACCTTCCACCAGAGTTTACAGCCGGTAACTGCAAAGAAGATACTATGTTAAGTGATATATATATATAAACACAGATACTTTACAGATAATTTATCTATATCTGATTAAGGGGATCTGCATAGCAACCTTGCAAAATTATGGGGGGAGGGGGAGGTGAGGCGGCTTAGCCTCTATCTCCATATTTTAAAAAAAATAAAAAACCTTAAAAAAAGGTTGATTGGGGGGGGGGGGGAGGGTGGCCTGAAGTGTTCTAAGCTCCTAGGTTTCCGACCCCTCTGGTGCTTCCTTGTACTGTATGTACATCATCGCCTCCCCTGTTGAACCTGTATGTCAACATCGCTAAATGCGTGCATTTTTTTAAAGAGTCGATTGCGCAACTGCCAACGGCCGCTGCTGCAGACTGGCGTAGTTTTGTGGTGAAAATGTCATGGCTAGGAAACTAATGGGCTGTAATCGATGTCGGATTTGTCCGGTGTGATTTAGCAGACGATCATCGTATGTGGGCCAGCGCCTCTCAGATTATGTGGATGTGTCTCCCCATGTTTGAATGTAGATCATATATTTTGACCTTTTCCTCACCGGTGGTAGTTGCGTTGGTGACATTATTTGACTTTCTGGCAACCGTGGTAATTGTGAAGATCACGTTATATGACTTTCTCACAACGGTGGTAGTTGCAAAGATCACTTTATATGACTTTCTCTCGACGGTGGTAATTGTGAAGATCACGTTACATGACTTTCTCACAACGGTGGTAGTTGCGAGGTACATGTTATATGACTTTTTCTTAACCATGGTTGTTGCGAAGATCATGTTATCTGACTTTTTCTCAACGGTGGTTGTTGCGAAGATCACATTATATAACTTTCTCATAACCGTGGTAGTTGCGAAGATCACGTTATATGACTTTTTCTTAACCGTGGTTGTTGCGAAGATCACGTTATATGACTTTTTCTTAACCGTGGTTGTTGCGAAGATCACGTTGTATGACTTTTTCTTAACCGTAGTTGTTGCGAAGATCACGTTATATAACTTTCTGCCAATGGTGGTAGTTGCGAAGATCACGTTATCTGACTTTCTCACAACGGTGGTACTTGCCATGATCACGTTATATGACTTTATTCCCGGGTTGGTTCCGGGGCCCTGTTGTAGGGAAAACACGAATAGTCCCACTGCCTCTCCAACAAGCATGTCGTAAAAGTCGAATAATTGGGGGCTTCTTTCGAAGTCCCAGTGCAACTGCCTGAGAGGCAGTGAACGAACACTGTGTATGCAGATAAGTCAGATCTGTAAAACCGATGTGCACGCAGCACCCAGGTTCTGGAACAAGACTGGAGTCCAGAGGGGGACGAACAACCAGTGAAGAAGAAGAAGTTGCTATTACTTTATGAAAACTGAGGCTGTTGCGAAAATCACACCCTATGATTTACTCTCAGTCATGATTATTGCGAAGATGACGTTATATGACTTTGTCACGAAGCTGGTTTTTTGTGCAGACACTGGCTTTTCAGATGATGTTACAACGTTCCTCGTTTTTGTACAGACACTGGCTTTTCAAATGATGTTACAACGTTTCTCGTTTTTTGTAGACGCTGACTTTTCAAATGATGTTACAACGTTTCTCGTTTTTGTGTAGACACTGGCTTTTCAAATGATGTTACAACGTTTCTCGTTTTTGTTGTTGTTGCCGACACTGGTTTTTCAAATGATGTTACAACGTTTCTCGATTTCGTGTGTCTGGTTGAAATCATCTCTAATTATTTAATATTTGTGTTTAAACAGACGAATTTGTCGCGGAACAGCAGAGGCTAATAGCTGGGTGAACGATGTTTTCCCACATTGTTTTCGTACAACAGCCAACGTTTTTTAGTAGATCAGTGCTGCTCCACGGGGAGGACAGGGAAAAAAAAACCGATATAAGGACACCCTCAGGACTGCTCTCAATTCTTTTAGCATCAGCACAGCGACGTGTGGAGGCTGCAGCACAAGACCGTTCTGGATGGCGTACATCCCTCAGGCATGGTGCATCGCCAGATAGCGGAGGTTGCACAGGCAGAGAAAAGGAGGCAGAAAGAATCGTACTGCGAATCCCACACTTACTGCGGCTTCCATCTGTTGTCCGCACTGCTCCTTAAACTTTCCAGGCTTATATTTGAACTAATCAGACACCTTCGTATTCATAATCATTGATCTTTACTACTTTGGATGAATAGTGGTCCTCATCACTCGTGATGGACGAACAACAGCAGCTGCTCTACACATAATACAAGCGCCTGATGGTGCCAGTCATCAGAGCTTCAGAAGTCTTTACCAGGTATCTGTTTTAGGCTGGGTCGACCTGGAAGCCAAGCTTGGAGACTCCATTATGGTTGTAACCTTTGCAGAAATATATTCTTGGAGTACCTATGTAGTTAAAGCGATAAGACAAAGACGCTATAAGTGCGCGTTGTGTGATAGTCCGGTAGTCTGGTAGTCTTAGTTTCAGCTTCATAGCAAACGGGTCACCCCAGCTTTGCTCCGCTCCTGTGCCAACGAAAAACACACAGAATGTTTATCGCAGTCCCTTGTGGAAAGATTGACAGACTGCTGACTCAGCACATCTAGCATACACACGCATTAAAGCATACGGTAGCCATCCGAAGTGCTAACACAAACAGTCCTACATTTGAAATGTAGTTCATCATTGATGGTAGCAGAAGTCACCCGCAGATCAGCAGTTGCCCACGCGATCAATTTTAATCACACACGGGCAACACCAACATTGCGACGACAGTCATCGCGCCATTTTCTGAATCTACAATTCACAACACCACGTTGGTCACAGTCGAAAAAGACATTCCAAATTAAATCTGCAGCTGACAGTGTCACGCCATGCATTCAACTCTGAAGCTGGACGACGAAACTATATCCAGTCTACAAATGGAGCAAAAATGCATCGGCAACCGTCCGGCAGAAGCAAAAAATTTGCCTCGGCTCCAAGCAGTGCCCCTGCCAAGCGTCCATTTTGACCGGAACTCGAGTTGTGTGAATTAATCGTTATACCATCAGTATTGAAATATCTGTGTAGTTATAACCTGTAGCGATGGGGAAAATACTTTGCAAGTGCGAGCTGTGAGAATTAACTCAATACCCTTAGTAGGGAAGTGGCTGCTGGCCACACGGGACACACGGTCTCATATTGGAGTTTTTCCTCATTTGGGTATCAAGGCCACGCGAGTAGGGGGGAAGTGATTAGACTTACTGCCCCCTAACAAACGTGCCGTGAAAGGCGACTGATGAGGGGTGTTTCCTTCGAAGTCAGAGTTAATCTGCCTGAGGTAAGGAACCGAACAGTCTGCATACCAAAAAGCCTGTAGTCTGTAGGATTGACACGCCAAGGATGAAGGTGGTTCTTCTCTTCCATAATTACACTCTGTAGGATTGACACGGCGAGGATGAAAGTGGTTCTTCTCTACCAGGATTACAGTCTGTAGGATTGACACGCTAAGGATAAAGGTGGTTCTTCTCTTCCAGGATTACAGTCTGTAGGATTGACACGTCAATGATGAAGGTGGCTCTTCTCTTCCAGGATTACAGTCTGTAGGATTGACACGTCAAGGATGAAGGGGGTTCTTCTCTTCCAGGATTACAGTCTGTAGGATTGACACGTCAAGGATAAAAGTGGATCTTCTCTTCCAGGATTACAGTCCGTATGATTGACACGCCAAGGATGAAGGTGGTTCTTCTCTTCTAGGATTGCAGTCTGTAGGTGTGAAAGAATGAACGTGGTTCTTCTCTTCCAGGATTACATTCTGTAGGATTGACACGCCAAGGATGTAAATAGAACAGGTGCAGATCCTGAAAGGAAGTCGCCGTGACGTAGCGGTTAGACGCTCGCTTGCGGAAGGTCGTGGGTTCGCTCCCTGGCGGAGCCGGACTTTTTTTCTTCAAAAATAACCTTGACTCCCAGGTCGACCCTGCCTTGAGTGAGTACCTTGTGCAATCTCGGGAAGTAAAGGAGGCCGGCCTGATGCTGACCACATCACTCATCTTGTGCTGATTGGCCTATACAAATATAGGTCTAGCCCTACAGGCCCTGTACGCTCAAAGGCGTTGGAAAAGGGATTTTTACTTTACAGATCCGGAAACCCTGTTCATTCACGTATATGTTTTATAACCTCTGAGTAATGGGAGATGTCGCACAGCTTACAGTTGTAATTTTGTGTCATCGAAGTTACCAACATTACAGCTAACTACATTTGTTTTTGTTTCTGTGCTTGGTTAGCTGTTGGGTGGGTTGCCAAATAAGTTTCACTGTGGTTGTAAACATGTTGAGGAACAAACTTTGTTTTCAAAGGGTTACAAATTGGGCACCCAGGCCTGTCTTACATTCGGCCTTTCCACACAGTCATCTTCCACACAGTAGTTGTATTTTATTTGTAAAGCATGTTATGTTTATATAACAGTATGCACAATAGCCTCTAACTGACTCTAGCCTAACCTTGCTTGCGGAGAGACTGATAATGTCACTAATGCCACATGTTCGGATGTTGAGGTTTTGAACAACGGATCAACATCATGGAACACGGGTGTAACCCACAAGTGCTCCGTTCTTATTCTGACTCAAGTCTGAGTCCGAAGAAGCTCAGCGTAGTGCACAGGCTCTGTAGCACCGGCGGGGATCCTAAAATATTTGGGTAGATTTTTAACTTCAACTGCCAAGGGTTTTTTTACGTGCGCAACAATCCACACCGGCGTCTTACTAGAAGTCCAAGTTCACGTGGAAAAAATCCCACTCCCATACCGGGGATTGAAGCCGGAACCTCTAGCACTCGAGACCACGCAGCCCCCCTCGTGTGTTGATATGTGTTAAATTTATGGGTTTTCTGCCTGCCCCAGGTTACCTATCACCGGTAAGATGTGTCCGTGCAAGTGTGAAGCGGCGGCAATCAAACAGGAAGAATCTGTTTTATGAGGTGGAGTGTTGCCCGAAAATCAATTTACGACGGGTCACAAACTAGATTTTATAGCCGAATGACATGTTCAGCGATTGTACATCGGTCTTGGGACACAGTTCATCGACAGTAAGACAACGACACGTTTTACTGTAGCTAGTCTAGTCTTAACTTCTTCTCTTTTGGCTTAGTAACGCAACGAAAGCAAGTATGTTTTTGATGGTGCCTACTGTCTGCTTGCTGTCTTTGTTTTTAGTAGTAGGCATCCCCATCTGTTGATTGGTATCCATCATCTTCAGAAATTAGAGTCATATCTCCACACACAGTAGTGTTTCCCCTACACTGCCATCGGCGTCTCTCCTCAACAGACACCAGGGTCCTTCATTCCCAGTCGTCAGTGTACTCCCTCCCCCGACATTACTATCCTCCCTCCCCATTCGTCATTATCCTCCCTCCCCAGACATTACCATCCCTCTCCCCTGTAGTCACTATCCTTCTTCCATAGACATTATTATCCTCCCTCCCCAGACATTACCATCGTCCCTCCCCAGACATTACTATCCTCCCTCCCCATTCGTCATTATCCTCCCTACCCAGACGTTACCATCCCTCTCCCCTGTAGTCACTATCCTTCTTCCACAGACATTACTATCCTCCCTCCCCAGACATTACCATCGTCCCTCCCCAGACAATACTATCCTCCCTCCTCAGACACCAGGCGCCTTTCTCCTCAGTCGTCAATGTCATCCCTCCCCAGACATTACTGTTCTCCTTTCAAGTCGTCGTTGTCCCCCCCCCCCACCCCCTTCCTAGATATTACCATCCTCCCTCCCCAGTCGTCTCTCACCTTTAACTTAGTGCTCTCACCTGTAAATTAGTGCCGTCATCTTTAACTTAGTGCTGTCACCTTTAACTTAGTGCTGTCACCTTTAACTTTGTGCTCTCACCTTTAACTTTGTGTTCTCACCTTTAACTTAGTGCTCTCACTGTAAATTAGTGCCGTCATCTTTAACTTTGTGCTCTCACCTTTAACTTAGTGCTGTCACCTTTAACTTTGTGCTCTCACCTTTAACTTTGTGCTCTCACCTTTAACTTAGTTCTATCACCTTTAACTTCGTGCTCTCACCTTTAACTTTGTGCTGTCACCTTTAACTTAGTTTTATCACCTTTAACTTTGTGCTCTCACCTTTAACTTTGTGCTCTCACCTGTAACTTTGTGCTCTCACCTTTAACTTTGTGCTCTCACCTTTAACTTTGTGCTCTCACCTTTAACTTTGTCCTCTCACCTTTAACTTTGTACTCTCGCCTTTAACTTAGTTCTATCACGTTTAACTTCGTGCTCTCACCTTTAACTTTGTGCTGTCACCTTTAACTTCGTGCTCTCACCTTTAACTTTGTGCTGTCACCTTTAACTTAGTTCTATCACCTTTAACTTTGTGCTCTCACCTTTAACTTTGTGCTCTCATCTGTAACTTTGTGCTCTCACCTTTAACTTTGTGCTCTCACCTTTAACTGTGTCCTCTCACCTTTAACTCTGTGCTCTCACCTTTAACTTTGTGCTCTCACCTTTAACTTTGCTCTCACCTTTAACTTTGCTCTCACTTTTAACCAGCCGTTTAATATTCACAGTGTATCGGTTCATACACCAGCTTCCTCCCTTGTTTACGCACTTGCTCTTATTTACATTTCTGATAAAACTCGCTCACGTGACTTCCATCTAGCTTCCTGTCTGACCGTGTCTCCTCGTCTGTCTAACACATCACATCCCCCCCCCCCCCCTTTTTTTTTCTTCTTCTTCACTCTTGTATCAGTCTGTCTCTCTGTTCACGTGTCCTTGTTAATGTATATTTATTTCCAGTTCAACAACCTGTCTCTCTGTTATTTGTTTGTTTTCATGTCCGTCTTATTGCATATTTGTTTCCATCTGTTCAACAGCTTGCCTCTTTGTTATGTCTTTTTACATGTCTGTCTTATTGCATATTTGTTTCCATCTGTTCAACAACCTGTCTCTCTGTTATTTGTCTGTTAACATGTCCGTCTTAATGCATATTTGTTTCCATCTGTTCAACAACTTGCCTCTTTGTTATGTCTTTTTACATGTCTGTCTTATTGCATATTTGTTTACCAGTCTGTATAACAATCTGCTTCTCTATTTTTGGTTTCTGCCTCTTGCAGATATTTTCATTTTTCTTTCAAATCAGGGCTTTCTTTTCATCTGTCTCTTTTTTTGTGTGGTTTTTTTCTGCTAGTGGTTTTCAGATGAGAAGACAACATGCCTGTATAAAAGTTTTGATGCAGCGCAGGTGCTGAACTATCTATACGGCTTGGTTTCCACCAAAATGCCCACTTGCCAGACACAGGACTTCTCTCTTGCATGTAGAGATAAAGCACTGCTGAAGCACATGATCACTAGTAGTTTGTGGTGCCTATCCACATGGGCAAAGTTCTTGAGTTCCTAATCTTGAGTTTATACACATGGTTACAGATTCTGTCGTTTCAAGGTCAGTCTAAAAACAATGGCCTGTTTCTTTCATGTGAGTAGGTTACTAGGATCTTTAGGGTTGTGTTCTGGATGGGAAGTGTTCCACTGGGCTCTAATGGCTGCCGTGATCTAGGTTTCATTTTCCTCATAGGTGCATCCTGTATCGGGTTGTTCTGTGTTACTTCCAGATGTTGCTAAGCAGTCTGCTTTTTCACTTACCGTAATATATCGTGAGGGCCTTTTTGGGAGTGAGTGAACAGTGCGGAGGCGCAGATAGATCATTACAGTCTAAGGAGAATGGCGCTGCGAGGAGTTACCAGGGAATCTGGCCGACACTCAACACTCAGGCGAAGGATGAGACGGATATACAATCAGACGGTTACTGGTACCAGCGGAATTGAAACTCTTCGCTTGCTGCTAAAGATGGGGACTGAGCTCTAATGGGAGTGTCCAAAGTGATGTTAATTGCAACATACAAACCACATATCCTGTAATGCTGCTGTGGCCTGAAATCCACAGGAACACAGTCTCCTTGATTGGCTGTCCTATTTCACTCTGCAGAGATCTAAGCTTATTGAACTGTGACCATTAATCTATCTTATATCATGTATTTCTAGCCGATGTCTCAGTCTGTCTGTTTACAAAAACATGTCTAAACAAGTATACAGATCACATCATTGACACTGACAGTTGTTACTGTTTTGACAATTGCTGACACCCCCTACACCCCAGGGATCATCTGCAGGCTGCAGTCTAATCATTCCAGTTCCCCATGCATTCTGTCCGCTCTCTCTGTCCTCTGCGTCACTCTTCTTCCACATCATAGATACTTCCTACTTATCATGTTACCCTCTTTTACCCAAGTTTCTGTTCTCTTCTTACAATTAATGCTGTTCACTCATCTATGATGTTATTTGATCAGCACTTGGAGATAGCCTATTGAATGTGCAGAAAGCTTGAATGGGCAGAACCTGTCATCTGTGGAGTGTCTCCATGATCAGAGCCTGTCATCTGCGAAGTGTCTCTGTGGCTATAAAACGTGTCGTAGTGCATAGCAGAATTGATCAACGGTGTCTTTGTTTTTCAACCTTTTATTTCTAATCCACCTGCAGGTACGAATGTTGCATCCGTATTAAGGGAAGGTGATAAATAGTTGGGCGTTGAAGCTTTGTGTTTTTTTGGCGATGGTCCATTTACTGTGAACGCTGATAGAGGTAGTTGTGACAGTAATTGCTAACTTTACTGTAGGAGTTGATAGATGTAGGTATTACATTTGTAATCAGACAGTCTTGTTAGCTTTACTGTGGGGGTTGTTTGTAGTTGTGACAGTAGTAAGCAGACAGTCTTGTTAGCTTTATTGTAGAGGTTGTTTGTAGTTGTGACAGTAGTAAGCAGACAGTCTTGTTAGCTTTATTGTAGAGGTTGTTTGTAGTTGTGACAGTAGTAAGCAGACAGTAATGTTAGCTTTACTGTAGGGGTTGATTGTAGTTGTGGCAATAGTAAGCAGACAGTCTTGTTAGCTTTACTGTGGGGATTGTTTGTAGTTGTGACAGTAGTAAGCAGACAGTCTTGTTAGCTTTATTGTGGGAGTTGTTTGTAGTTGTGACAGTAGTAAGCAGACAGTCTTGTTAGCTTTATTGTAGAGGTTGTTTGTAGTTGTGACAGTAGTAAGCAGACAGTCTTGTTAGCTTTATTGTAGAGGTTGTTTGTAGTTGTGACAGTAGTAAGCAGACAGTAATGTTAGCTTTACTGTAGGGGTTGATTGTAGTTGTGGCAATAGTAAGCAGACAGTCTTGTTAGCTTTACTGTGGGGATTGTTTGTAGTTGTGACAGTAGTAAGCAGACAGTCTTGTTAGCTTTATTGTGGGAGTTGTTTGTAGTTGTGACAATAGTAAGCAGAGTCTTGTTATCTTTACTGTAGGGGTTGATTGTAGTTGTGACAACAGTAAGCAGACAGTCTTGTTAGCATTACTGTGGGGGATTGTTTGTAGATGTGACTATAGTAAGCAGACAGTCTTGTTAGCTTTATTGTGGGAGTTGTTTGTAGTTGTGACAGTAGCAAGCAGATGGTCTTATTAGCTTTACTGTAGAGGTTGATTGTAGTTGTGACAGTAGCAAGCAGACAGTCTTGTTAGCTATACTGTGGGGATTGTTTGTAGTTGTGACAGTAGCAAGCAGACATTCTTGTTAGCTATACTGTGGGGATTGTTTGTAGTTGTGACAGTAGTAAGCAGACATTCATGTTAGCATTACTGTAGAGGTTGTTTGTTGTAGTTATGACAGCAATAAATAGAATCTTGCTAGTTTCACTGTGGGAGTTATTTTCCTAGTTATGATAGTAGTTAGTAGACAGTCATTTTTGCTTCACAGTTTTTGGCAGTTTTCTCAATGTTCAATCTGCAAGGCTCGGATGGCTTGGTCACACTTAGAGAATGGAGGATAGCAAAGTCCCTAAGGAAATCTTGTGAATTTAAGATGGATAGAAGATGCCGAGGCCAAACTCTACTATGATAAAAAGATGTGTGCAGGCGGGATATAAGAATGATACAGGTACTGAGGTGGACACGGTAGCAAAATGCCATGGCCCGTGTTGTGTGGAGGGGTCACATCAGGAAGGAAATGAGAATGAAGGAAGAAATGATTGCAGAAAGAATGAGAGCTTAGCTTCTGGGAAGAAACAGACTAAACACAAATGTTGGCAACAGTGGTCCTGAAATCCCATGCTATAATTGTGGAAGACTTTTCTTAACGTGGACCGGTCTTGCTAGTCATACTCGCCCGCCATTGCTATGGGCTGCGAGTCTCATGCATCCTCATTGCACAATTTAACACTATCGTCTGGAAAGATGGAAAGGAGCCAATCAGTCAGTCAATCAACCACTGGATCATTTTGGCCTCACTGTGCGTGTTGATATGTTGATAGATGTAGTTATGACATTAGTAAGTAGACGCCTTGTTTGCTTTACTGTAGGGGTTGTTTGATGTAGTTATGACATTAGTAAGTAGACAGCCTTGTTTGCTTTACTGTAGGAGTTGTTTGATGTAGTTGTGACATTAGTAAGTAGACACGACAGCCTTGTTTGCTTTACTGTAGGGGTTGTTTGATGTAGTTGTGACATTAGTAAGTAGACAGTCTTGTTTGCTTTACTGTAGGGGTTGTTTGATGTAGTTGTGACATTAGTAAGTAGACAGCCTTGTTTGCTTTACTGTAGGGGTTGTTTGATGTAGTTGTGACATTAGTAAGTAGACAGCCTTGTTTGCTTTACTGTAGGGGTTGTTTGATGTAGTTGTGACATTAGTAAGTAGACAGCCTTGTTTGCTTTACTGTAGGGGTTGTTTGATGTAGTTATGACATTAGTAAGTAGAAAGCCTTGTTTGCTTTACTGTAGGTGTTGTTTGATGTAGTTATGACATTAGTAAGTAGACAGCCTTGTTTGCTTTACTGTAGGGGTTGTTTGATGTAGTTATGACATTAGTAAGTAGACAGTCTTGTTTGCTTTACTGTAGGGGTTGTTTGAAGTAGTTATGACATTAGTAAGTAGACAGCCTTGTTTGCTTTACTGTAGGGGTTGTTTGATGTAGTGATGACATTAGTAAGTAGACAGCCTTGTTTGCTTTACTGTAGGGGTTGTTTGATGTAGTGATGACATTAGTAAGTAGACAGCCTTGTTTGCTTTACTGTAGGGGTTGTTTGATGTAGTGATGACATTAGTAAGTAGACAGCCTTGTTTGCTTTACTGTAGGGGTTGTTTGATGTAGTTGTGACATTAGTAAGTAGACAGCCTTGTTTGCTTTACTGTAGGGGTTGTTTGATGTAGTTGTGACATTAGTAAGTAGACAGCCTTGTTTGCTTTACTGTAGGGGTTGTTTGATGTAGTGATGACATTAGTAAGTAGACAGCCTTGTTTGCTTTACTGTAGGGGTTGTTTGATGTAGTGATGACATTAGTAAGTAGACAGCCTTGTTTGCTTTACTGTAGGGGTTGTTTGATGTAGTGATGACAGCAAAAAGAAGACAGTCTTGATAGTTTTACTTCAGGAGTTGTTCAAGACAGTCATTTAAGTTTTACTATAGGAGTTGGTCGATGTAGTTTTGACGGTGGTAAATATGCTAGAATATTATCTTTACCACAAACACTTGTTGAGATATCTGTGAAGTCACAGTAGTCAATAGTATTCATTTTTTTTCTGTGTGGAAATTAGTGAAAGTTGCAATTTTAGTGATAGTCAGGCATTAGTGTTTACTTCAAGTTTGTTGTATTGACTTCGTATCTACTGTCTTGTTTTTGGATTGCTCTGAAGTTACTGAAGTAAACTTTTCCTGATTTGATTTATGTAACATAGCACCGGATTGTGTTAAGACAGTGACTTCTCACTCTCTCGTACTTGAGTGTGTTGTTTAATGAGCCTTAAAGCTGGTGTCATCTTTGTCAGCGACAGATTTAGACCCCAGTAATGCAAACGTCATCATACAGTTTACTGTTTAATTTTGGTGGTACGTATAGATTCAGTCCAAGACAATCTTTGGTGTAGTTAATAACCTGTCTGTGAGAGAGTAGAGTTACTTCAGCTTAGCTGACAGGAATCCATGGTAGTCAGTGGGCAGGTGGACTGGCGCTAGATTGGACAACTCTTCACCAAGAGCAGACTACCTGAAGTTATAGAACCTGCGCTGAGATGATCATACAGTCACTAAATGAACACAGAATACAGACTTTAGGTAATGCTACAGGTTGAATGTATGGTCGTGGCAGATAAGTGTCCGGTCAGCCAGTGAGGCAGTCGTTGGTAGCCGCACACAGGTATCTATTGTGGCAGACTGAGCACCGTTGGACGTTTCCCAAGTGCCGTAGCTTGGCCTCTGTCAGCAAAATTAATAAAGACATGCTGACTTCTCCCCTGACTCCCATGTCTTCTTCCAGCAGCAGTGCTGTGTTTACAACCAGTTATCCAGAAGATTTGCCAGACGTCATCAACAATAACAGCAGGTGTTGCAGTAATGCTGCTGACACGAATTCTCTGGCAAGCACCAGTGTTTGCAGCAACGGAAACTGCATGCAGATCATTGCTTCAAATGGCGTTTTTCAAAGCTCATGCTGCATCAATGTTACGGACTCCAGAACTGTCACTGTCTGCTATGAGGCCCCTATGCTGTCTGGTTGCAGTGTGGAAGTGAAAGACTCTGCCTCTCTTCCTGAGATCAGTACTCCACAATCCTTCACATCAACAGGCACTTCACCATGTTCCTCTGTCACAAGTGAAGCACCGTCAGTGAGTAGTGGGTTAGCTGAGTTCATGAAAATAGAATCAGTGTTTAATGATCAGGTTTTCGATGGAGGCAGTTCTTCTTCACTATTGCCGCCTGAATCCAGTAACGACGGGTCACTGTTTGGATATAATGGTAGCCTATCAACAGTTAGAAATATTTCATCTGAAGACGGGCTCAGAGAGGAAGGGGAACCATTTAAGATTCATTGTGGATTGGTCCAGCAAAGTGGTAGACATCAGGAATTTGATGGCAGCAGAGCAGAGTTGAGAACTATAGAACATGAGATGCCTCCATTCACAACACATTGGGTGGAAGCTAGTGATTGCTATAGCCAACTAGGGGAAATAATCTCGCACGTCTCACAAGATGGCGACAAGTGTTGTTATACACACCCTTGTTCACAACAGAAGACAAGTGACAGCAACAGTTGTTCTATTTCTGAGTGTCTGACAGGAATAGATGTAGATAGTGTAGGAATGGATGTAGACAATGTGGATATGGGTGTAGACAGTGTTGGAATAGGTGAAGATGACGCGGTAATGGGTGTAGTCCCACATCTGGACTCTTCAGAAACTGTTATTTCCAGATGTAGTTCCTCAGCACCAGGTTGTCACATCTGTGAATGCTGTTCATCTGCTCCACCTTCTACTAAGGAACACCTTGTTCAGGAGAAATGTAAAGATGGCCTTCGTTTTTCATCACTTCCGTTCTTGTCACCAACAGTCTCTTCCATGGCATGGCCTCAGCAGGACACTGAGCCAGAGCTTGACAGAACTCCACATGAACACTTTGCTCATTCCACTCCTTGTTATTGTGTAAATGCACCAGACAGCTCACAACAGGACACCCACTCAGGGTATGACACAACCGCAAATGAATCTTGCTCTTATTTAAATTCTTCTGCTTGCGGAAATGGACCAGGCGAGTTCAGAAGCTTGAATCAGATCAGGGGAAACGCCCCTGGAACACCCAGGCCCGCAAAAATGGTCACATTTAAACAGAGCAACTACTTGTCCATGTCAGATGGCGAGGAAGAGTATGAATGTGGGCATCACCAGAAACAGCTGAAGAAGACAAAGAGATACAGAGGGAACGTGCCGAGTGCTGGCTCAGACCAGGACGTCTGGGTGAAGACTAGCACAGCGTACAGGAGAAGTCGTGTGTACGTATCTGTGCCTGTCAATGATGTGTGCTTTGCTCATTGGTCATCAGGCTAGTCTGAACATGCATTCAGTATCGTCCAAACCCATCTCTCCAGCTCAACATAACTGACCTAATATCCATGCATGCTGGTTGCCTTTTTGTTGCTCTCTAATATCTTTCCTGGGTCATACCCTCCAGTGTCTTTACCAACAGGCCCTTACATCTTAAACCTTGACCAGGCCAAGGCAGTGCCATTTTGGGTTGTTGGGCGTCAGGTCGGGGGGGGGGGGGGGGGGGTTTTGTGTTTTCTGCAGAAATTTTATTGTTCTGAGATGACTTTATTTACTCATTTGATCTTTTTCTACCAACCCCACCCTAGACAATATTAAACATTCTGTGATGATTATATCCGAATCCACCCCCCCCCCCCCCCCCCCTACCAGTCCCCACCACTCACCCTCTTCCCTGGATGATGTTCTTAAATGAGATTGTAGCGAACACTGGGAACTAGTCTTCAGACAAATCCTGCATAGAAACGGGAGAAATTCCCTATTGTTTGAAACGATTCTTAAGTTTATGTTCGACTGTAACCTTTCGCTTTAACTGACTTGTGGTTAACCAACAACAGATACTGCCATGTGGCTGCCTATTTTATACTAGGTGACTGCATAATGTGGTAGGGTGACTAGGTTCCATTCTTGTCTGCTGTACCTTCATGTAACGTGTCCCTAGTTTATTAATCTGGTCTCCCTAGAAGGTCTGCTTCAAATATTCTCTGACCTGTATACTGTTTGCCTAAACCTGCACCACAGCAAGACTCACTGGGACCTTACTGGGCTTTCTGTAGGCCTCACGCACGCACACACACACACACACACACACCTATTGTATATATGAAGAATATGAACATGCACACACATAGCATTGCTCACAAGCTCACAGGCAATATCTTCTACATACCAAATCCAGATTTGACCAGAGACTGACCACATAGTGCCTGTCATCTACAGAACAGACATTACAGTGTGACCATACTGTGCCTGTCATCTACAGAACAGACATTACAGTGTGACCATACTGTGCCTGTCATCTACAGAACAGACATTACAGTGTGACCACATAGTGCCTGTCACCTACAGAACAGACATTACAGTGTGACCATACTGTGCCTGTCATCTACAGAACAGACATTACAGTGTGACCACATAGTGCCTGTCACCTACAGAACAGACATTACAGTGTGACCACATAGTGCCTGTCACCTACAGAACAGACATTACAGTGTGACCATACTGTGCCTGTCATCTACAGAACAGACATTACAGTGTGACCATACTGTGCCTGTCATCTACAGAACAGACATTACAGTGTGACCATACTGTGCCTGTCATCTACAGAACAGACATTACAGTGTGACCATACTGTGCCTGTCATCTACAGAACAGACATTACAGTGTGACCACATAGTGCCTGTCACCTACAGAACAGACATTACAGTGTGACCACATAGTGCCTGTCACCTACAGAACAGACATTACAGTGTGACCACATAGTGCCTGTCATCTACAGAACAGACATTACAGTGTGACCATACTGTGCCTGTCATCTACAGAACAGACATTACAGTGTGACCATACTGTGCCTGTCATCTACAGAACAGACATTACAGTGTGACCACATAGTGCCTGTCATCTACAGAACAGACATTACAGTGTGACCACATAGTGCCTGTCACCTACAGAACAGACATTACAGTGTGACCACATAGTGCCTGTCACCTACAGAACAGACATTACAGTGTGACCATACTGTGCCTGTCATCTACAGAACAGACATTACAGTGTGACCATACTGTGCCTGTCATCTACAGAACAGACATTACAGTGTGACCATACTGTGCCTGTCATCTACAGAACAGACATTACAGTGTGACCATACTGTGCCTGTCATCTACAGAACAGACATTACAGTGTGACCACATAGTGCCTGTCACCTACAGAACAGACATTACAGTGTGACCACATAGTGCCTGTCACCTACAGAACGGACATTACAGTGTGACCATACTGTGCCTGTCATCTACAGTACAGACATTACAGTGTGACCATACTGTGCCTGTCATCTACAGAACAGACATTACAGTGTGACCATACTGTGCCTGTCACCTACAGAACAGACATTACAGTGTGACCATACTGTGCCTGTCATCTACAGAACAGACATTACAGTGTGACCACACAGTGACGTGTCATCTACAGAACAACAGACATTACAGTGGGACCAACAGTGACGTGTCATCTACAGAAAAACAGACATTACAGTGGGACCAACAGTGACGTGTCATCTACAGAAAAACAGACATTACAGTGTGACCACATAGTGCCTGTCATCTACAGAACAGAAATTACAGTTTGACCATACAGTGCCTGTCATCTACAGAACAGGCATTACAAAGCGACCATACAGTGACGTGTCATCTACAGAACAACAGACATTACAGTGTGACCATACAGTGCCTGTCATCTACAGAACAGACATTACAGTGTGACCACACAGTGACGTGTCATCTACAGAACAACAGACATTACAGTGTGACCAACAGTGACATGTCATCTACAGAACAACAGACATTACAGTGTGACTAACAGTGACATGTCATCTACAGAACAACAGATATTACAGTGTGACCACTTAGTGCCTGTCATCTACAGAACAGAAATTACAGTTTGACCATACAGTGCCTGTCATCTACAGAACAGGCATTACATTGTGACCACACAGTGCCTGTCATCTACAGAACAGACATTACAATGTGACCACACAGTGCCTGTCATCTACAGAACAAACATTACAGTATGACCATATAGTGACGTGTCACTTACAGAACAGACATAACAGTGTTACCACACAGTGCCTGTCACTTACAGAACAGACTTTACAATGTGACCACACAGTGCCTGTCACTTACAGAACAGATATTACAGTGTGACCACATAGTGACGTGTCACTTACAGAACAGACATTATAATGTGACCACACACATGACCTGTCTTCTGCAGAACTATCCCAGATCCCAGCAACCAGAAACTCAATTGGACCAAGCCGCCCCTCACTGTGTTGATCATCCGCAAGCACCTGGATGAGTCTGTGCTCATCCCCTTCAGAGACTTGGTCGTATGGCTGCTGGAGGTATGTGATCCTGCCGTCCCTGTCTGTGTATATTTATTACATCTCTGCCTTGCCTCTGTCCTTGGATTACTTCTCTGACTTGTCGCTGTCTCTGTTCATTAATTAGTTTTCTGACTTGTCCCTGTCTCTGTTTATAAATTACTTCTCTGCCTGTCGCTGTCTCTGACCGTATATTACTTCTCTGCCCTGTCTCTGTTTATGAATTACTTCTCGGCCTGTCGCTGTCTCTGACCATATATTACTTCTCTGCCCTGTCTCTGTACATATATTACCTCTCTGCCTTGTCTGTGTCTCTGTCCATGTATTACTTCTCGGCCTGCCGCTGTCTCTGTACATATATTACTTCTCTGCCCTGTCTCTGTCTCTGTCCATATATTACTTCTCTGCCTGTCGCTGTCTCTGTCCATGTATTACTTCTCTGTCTGTCGCTGTCTCTGATCATGTATTACTTCTCTGCCTGTCGCTGTCTCTGTACATATATTACTTCTCTGCCTGTCACTGTCTCTGTCCATATATTACTTCCCTGTCTGTCACTGTCTCTGATCATGTATTACTTCTCTGCCTGCTGCTGTCTCTGTAGTATATTACTTCCCTGTCTATCACTGTCTCGTCTCTGTTTCTGTCCATGTATTACTTCTTTGCTGTAATGATAGGAAATCCCAAGTGTTTCCTAGTATGGTGAGTGTAAGGTCACAAGACATGGGAAATGAGGGGCGCATGGAAAATGTGCATTTAGAATGTCCTGGGTTGGTGTGAACGATTGCAAGAGAAACCAGTGTGATGGGAACTAAGGTTTAAAGGTGAGAGAGGAGATAGAACCAGTTGGTGTTTGACCGTGTGAGAGGCAGGTTGCTTGAATGAAGCGACTGAGATTAACTTTGATTGTTTACTGAGGGAGCGAGGACTTGCAACGCAAGAAATGTCTGCAGAGAATTGAGTATGGTTTGAATATCTAGCGACTGTGAACATTTTTGGTGCCGTGATCCAGATGCAAGATCACCACGGAAATTCTTCTTCTTCAGCGATCTCTGGTCATGCACATAATCCACTGGCAGAGATTGGAGAAGGGTATAGAGTCAAGATAAGTCCAGATTGGGCCAGAGAGCAACTATATCACTAAACATTACTTCTCTGCTCTGTCTTTGTACATATATTATTTCCCTGCCCTTTCTCTGCCTCTGTCCATATATTACTTCTCTGCCTGTCGCGGTCCCTGTCCATTTCATATTTCTATGCCTGTCTCTGTCTCTTACCATATATTACTTCTCTGCCTGTCGCGGTACCTGTGCATTTCATATTTCTCTGCCTGTCTTTTTCTCTGTTCATATATTACTTTGCTGCCTGTCTCTGTCTCTGTACATATCTTTTCTTCTCTGGCTTGTCCCTCTCTGTGTACATGCACTACTTTTGGCTTGTCTGTACTAAATTGCTGAACTGTCATTATAAGTGTGCTAATTCTCTGATCTGCTCTGGTGTGACTAGACGAAGAACATGGTGGTGTATGTGGAGCATATGGTCTTGGAGGAGCGTATTCTGCTGGAGGATGAGGAGTTTCAGAGGATTCAGGACAGGCTTATTTCTTTTAAAGAAGGTAAAAATGATGCTTCATTTTTGAGATAGAGTCTTCTTAGTAATGTTTGTGTTGAACATTTGTTTGTGTTGAGTAAATATATATATTGATTTTTTTAAACCTGACAATATAAATGTTGATTTGGAATTAACATTTTATTTTAACTAGATATTTATGTTTAGAATATGTTGATGTGATACAAACAGAAATATGTCCCGCACACAACCCTGGTGATGTGAGACAAACAGAAATATGTCCCGCACACAACCCTGGTGATGTGAGACAGAGATATGTCCCACTCACAACCTAAGTGTTATGAAACAAGAAGAAGTGTGTCCCACACACAACCAAGGTGTTGTGAAACAAGAAGTATGTTCCGCACACAAGCAAAGCCAGAGTGTCGTGAAATAAGAAGTGGTGTGTTCTACACATAACCTAGGTGTTTTGAAACAAGAAGAAGTGTATCCTACACATAATCAAGGTTTTATGAAACAAGAAGAAGTGTGTTCCACACATAACCTAGGTGTTTTGAAACAAGAAGAAGTGTGTCCTACACATAATCAAGGTTCTGTTAAATAAGAAGAAGTGTGTTCCACACACAACCAAGGTGTTATGAAACAAGAAGAAGTGTGTCCTACACACAACCAAGGTGTTATGAAACAAGAAGAAGTGTTTCCTACACACAACCAAGGTGTTATGAAACAAGAAGAAGTGTGTCCTACACACAACTAAGGTGTTATGAAACAAGAAGTGTGTTTCACACACAACCAAGGTGTTTCCACACACAACCTAGATGTTATGAAACAAGAAGAAGTGTGTCCTACACACAACCAAGGTGTTATGAAACAAGAAGAAGTGTGTCCTACACACAACCAAGGTGTTATGAAACAAGAAGAAGTGTGTCCTACACACAACCAAGGAGTTATGAACCAAGAAGAAGTGTGTCCTACACACAACCAAGGTGTTATGAAACAAGAAGTGTGTTCCACACACAACCAAGGTGTTTCCACACACAACCTAGATGTTATGAAACAAGAAGTATGTCCCACACACAACCAAGGTGTTATGAAACAAGAAGTGTGTTCTAAACACAACCTAGGTTTTATGAAACAAGAAGTGTGTCCCACACACAACCTAGGTGTTATGAAACAAGAAGTGTGTCCCACACACAGCCAAATGTGTTGTCTGTGCTGACTGTGTTCTGTTGTTTGTGTCCAGGTGTTGATGACCTGACTGACAAGATAGATTTCATCATCTGCCTCGGAGGAGATGGCACACTCCTGTATGTGTCATCCTTGTTTCAGGTAACCACATTCATTGTTAGAATTTTCCAGTCACACAGTTTGTGCTGTATTTAGTACTCCCTTGACAAAGACTTTGGTCGAAACATTGGGTTGTATTTGTGTCGGGAGTCCCTGAGTGGATAGATGCTTTTGTGATGAGTAGGAGTTTTAATCTCAACACTTCACCTCTGTAGGATAAATTAGACTAATATCCGAGCTATATTGATCTCAAAGTCCTGGATATTGAAAAAAAAAAAAAAAACCAGCCATATTTGTCATGTAAATTCACAGCAGCTTCACTCTATACCCACAGGAGAAGGAAAGGGGTTTTAAATGTCTAGATTACTTTAATTAAAGAATTGTTAGTCAGGGAAGGTGACCCCTCCTGATGACCTCCTTCTGTTAAAGGATTATTCTAGAGACCCCACCAAATGTGTTTCTATCTAACAGTTTAGTTAAACAGATGTTTAACATGTTGACCGCATGATAACAAAAGCACACAAAGGTCTATCTGCAATGAGGATTATGGCTGCTTCCAATATCCAGCAAAGACTACTAATACTTCTATTCTACGGTCTGGTCCTTTCCCCCCATTGAATACGCTCTGGCCATCCTCGCTGTCAGTGCTACCCAGATTGAACAACATGAAAAGGTGCAAAATGAAGCCATGCGCATTATTTTGGGATGTACAAGAGACACATCCTGTGGAGCAATGAGATATCTACTTGACTTTCCAACTATGAACCAAAAGATCAGGATCTGGAGGGCTTGGGCATACTTTTAAATATGTGCTGATAAGAAACACCCACTGCATCAGGCGCTTTTTAGTGAAAAGGGCCACAGGCTGAAGAGGGGGAAAGTCATGGCTAGGTCAGGCAGAAGATGATATTAGGCAAATATGCAGCCTAACCGACATCACTCCTGGTACAGAGTGGATACACGTACCTCATGTGTTTATTTGTACATTTTCCTGAATTGCCACAATCAACATGCGATGTAGAGAAGAGAATCCTGTTGCTGTTAATGCAGAGGTCAACGCTGTCATCATTGAAACTTCAGATGAAGCAGATGCACTAATCTACACAGACAGATCCGTTATATGCCCCCCCCCCAAAAAATGCGCATGGGCATTCACAGCCCGCTCAGCAGGCAGAATAGTCAAAGCCAACTGCGCCTTCTCCATGACAACCAGCAGCATGACAATGGAGGTGATGGCAGTAATGCAAGCATTTGCCTGGCTCGAAACACAAAACCCGCGTATGTATACTCAGTGATTCAATGAGTATGATCCGGAGGGTTCAGGCAGGTTCAGTGCGAAGACAATGGCTTGAATCATTACAAAAGTTCACTGTGCGTAGAGTCACCTTTATTTTTGTTCCGGGTGACGCAGGCATCGATGGAAATAAAAGAGCTGATAGGTTGGCTGATCCGCTATCACTACCCACGGTCAGCCGATGGATCATGCTGATATTATTAATGCCCTCAGAGAAATGGGAAGGATAGAGGACTTTGGGGGCAGTGAATCCACATCACTCGCCAGAATGGCAGACTTTGGAATTAAGATCGTCTTAGCAAAAAACGAGACGCACACCAGAAGACTTGTTAATCAACATAGAACTGGTACTATTAGCCATTGGACGTTGGGGTTCATTCTGAGGGGAGGATCTGAGCACCTATAGACATGTCCAGAATGCAATGATGATAACCCAACTAACTAACTAACTAACTAACTAACTAACTAACTAAGTTAAACAGGTAAGAACAAATAAACTTGGAATTTAACCAGCAAAGTAGCATAACACTGGATGTATTGATTTATTATACTAACAATCATTTAGATGATTTTTGTCACTTTACTAGTTGAACAACCAGTGACTAGCTGATGGTATGGTGGTAGTGAGTTGGTTCAGCTAGAGACCTCAGCACCTGAGATTAGAGTGCTGTTCTTATGATGATGATTAATTTAGGAATACAAATGATGCACATAACTTGGATTCACATAAAAAGAACCTCTGAGAGCCCTTGACTTGAAGCCCTGCATAGCTTTTCCCAGCTTGCCGATCTCCCACGCAGTGTAGGTTCATACACTTGGACCTTCTGCTTATGATAAGTGCTGACTGGTCCTAGCCCCTGATGGTAACTGTAATAAAGGAAACAAGCTCATATGTTTAGTATCTAGACTTGCACCAAACATGCATAGTCTAATAAAAATATATCTCATCTCTCCTCCTCATTTTAGCATTCTGTCCAGTCTAGTTTGAAGGTCTTTTGTCTTACACTGGTGTCCTACATATTCGGCCTTCCTTTTCATGTCCTATCATGACAGTTGAAGTCCTAAGTCTGTTGTCTGTCTTCACTCAGACTTCAAAACTGGCTGACATTGTTTTGTCATGGACAGGTGGTAACAGGTTATGTGATGGAAACCTCATGAATATTTAGTTGGAATAATGAATTTAAAAAAATGAACATTTAGATGGTAAACTAAATTAAAAAAAAAAAAAATGAATAGTCACATTGTAATCTAAATGTAAATAACAGAAATTAAGATTATACTAAATAAACATTCATATTTTAGTTAGAAAACATGTTGGACCTTTTCAAAATAAACATTTGTCTGCGTAAAAATAAACCAGATCTGTAAAATTGATGTTCTTTTTCTTATTCTTTGTATTTGCTTGGAATAAATTATCTTTATCTGCAATGTTGTCTGTGGTATGAACTTTACTGTTTTTTTGTAATTCCGTTTTGGAGGACATGATATGCTGTCTCAGGTGCCAATCCACATGTGCACATTGCTGATTCACCAGTCTTAAATTTTGTGTATATGTGCCTGCAAAGTCAATTATGCCCCATTCTAAGGCATACAATAATGACTTACTCTGTGTGTCCATAATCCTACTGCGATAAAACAGATGTTTACACACAACTCAAGTTCTGGTACAAGACTAAAGTCTAGAAGTGGGTAAACAACCAGAACATTCCAGCGTAGGTCACAGCCAGTGAAGAAGACAAAGAAGATGCTATCCCAAATGAACGTTTCTCCATGTGCCTATCTCAGGTTCTGTTTTACCCTTGTCTCAGTTTGTTCTGCCTTCTGTTTCAGCTTTTGTTCTACCCCTAGTCTCAATGTTTGTTCTATCCCTTTTCTCAACATTTGTTCCTCCTGTCTCATTGTTTGTTCTACCCTCTGTCTCTGTTTTTGTTCAGCCTTCTGTTTCAGCATTTGTTCTACCCCATGCTTCAGTGTTTGTTCTACTTCCTGTCTCAGTGTTTGTTCTACCCTATGCCTCAGTGTTTGTTCTACTTCATGTCTCAATGTTTGTTCTACTGCTTGTCTCAGTGTTTGTTTTAGTTCAAGTCTTGGTGTTTGTTCTACCCCGTCTCATTGTTTGTTCTACCTCCTGTCTCAGTATTTGTTCTACCCATTGTCTCAGTGTTTATTTTACTTCCTGTCTCAGTATTTTTTCTACCTCCTGTCACAGTATTTGTTCTACCCACTGTCTCAGTGATTGTTCTATGCCTTTCTCAGTGTTTGATTGACCTCATGTCTAAATGTTTCTTCAACTTCTGTCTCATTGTTTGTTCTACCTTCTGTCTTAATGTTTGTCCTGCCCCTTATCTTAGTGTTTGTTCTATCTCCTGTTCTACCTCAGCTTATTTATTGTTGAGGTTTCTCAAATGTGATGATGTTGTAATGCTGTATTGATGTTTTCTTGCAGGTACAGCCTCCTTGCTCTTGAGGTTCCGGCTGAAGTGTGTGGTGGTGAAGCATGACCTCACATCGGCCACCGAGATCCCCCATGTGAAGAACATTGAGAGGGAGCACGTGTCATTGAAGACTCATAAACTGGTAGAATTTATCCCTCCATGTCTATTTATTCATTCATCATCCGCCAGTTTGTCTGTCTGTCTATCCATCAACCTGTTTATCTATCCATCAACCTGTTTATCTATCCATCATTCATTTTGTCTGTTCACTACCACCCATTTGTTTATTAATCCATCATCTGTCTGTTCATCTATTTGTCTGCCTACATGTCTGTCTGTGTGTCTGATCAACACCATTTTGGATTGTCAGTATATCTGACCATCATACTGTGTGCTTTTCTGTCTGTCTATACATACAATTGTTTGTCTGTCTCTCTACCACATGTCTGAATAGGCATTGTAGAATAAAAACAGAACCTCATGCCTCTGGGCGGTGAGCTACTTTATGATGAAATGGATGTGATGAAGACTTTCTGGGATCAAATGGGCAGTCCAACAGAGCAGACAGCATCCTTATCCAGAAATGCTGATTCAGTTGGGAGTAGGTTTAGGGTCTGGACAATGTTCATCATGCAGGAAAAAAACAAGCAAAATTGTTATCAGCTTTCAGCTGGCACGTGCAGTATGGGAACTCTTTGTTGACTAGGGGATGGCACAGAGCACATGCGGGAATGCCCTGAGTGCCCATATGTCAGTTATTGATTGATTTTTTTTTTAAATTCAAAAATAAAATTCAATCTATCATCTGTCCGCTGTGTGATTGTCTTGTTGTTGAGCTAAAATACAGAAGCTTTCAACACATTTTTCTTAATTCCTTCTTTTTCATGCATTCAGTGATTAACATACACATCTAGCCTGGTCTGTCTGATTGTCTGCTGGGCAGCCTGTCTCATCTGTTTAGTGTCTTGCTTAAGGTGAAGGATGGTTTCACTTGTTAAGATCTTTCCCCATGTGGGTTCTGAGATCCCATTTTGGGAAAAATCCCACTGTCCCCTCCTCTCCCCTACAAGCATGTCACGAAATTGAACTAGAAGTGCATCTGCCTATGAGGCGAGGAACTATCATTTCAATAAACCAGATCTGTGAAATAGATGTGCAAGCAAAACTCAAGTTCTGGAACAAGGTCAAAGTCTAGAAGTGGAAGAACTCTTTGCCGGAGTCTACAGTCAGTGAATGCCTAGAAGAAGATGACTTGTTAAGATCAGACTGGACTTCCTTTGCTGTGAAACTTGTTGAACAAAATTTCTCTTCTCTACTGAGTGTGTCATGTTGAGTTGATGTAGTTTGTGTAGGTACCTTCTTGCTTAATTTTCCTTTCCTTGTCTGCTAGTTGGACTTCTACCCAGAAAGCAGATGAAATGGACAAGTTTCTCTGTGACTCTGTTATGAAAAATGTGGCTGTTCTTCTGTTGTCATATTTCTGACCCTTGTTGTTTCATCTGCAGGTGTTGATTGAAGTTGTTGTTTCATCTGCAGGTGTTGAATGAAGTTGTTGTTGTTTCATCTGCAGGTGTTGAATGAAGTTGTTGTTGTTTCATCTGCAGGTGTTGAATGAAGTTGTTGTTGACAGGGGGCCATCTTCATATCTCAGCAACCTTGACCTGTATATTGAAGGCAGAAGGGTCACAACAGTACAAGGAGATGGTAACTCTTATTTTCTTTCCATTTGTCATAAGCCTAGTTGTGAATTCTGACAGCACAATTATTACTGTGGCCTATTTGAAGCTTCTTCAGTCATCCATCTTACTGTTTTCTCATTTTCCTCCTCCTTTTCTGTTCCTCCTTTTCCTAATCCATTTTTGAAAATTATTTTGTCCTCCTAATATTATCCTCCTGATATCCTCCTCCTATTGATCTTTTCCACTGACTGTTTTACTCTGTTTTCCTGGGCTGTTTCTTCTCATCTTGTCCTCCTGATATCCTCCTCCTATTGATCTTTTCCACTGACTGTTTTACTCTGTTTTCCTGGGCTGTTTCTTCTCATCTTGTCCTCCTGATATCCTCCTCTTATTGATCTTTTCCACTGACTGTTTTACTCTGTTTTCCTGGGCTGTTTCTTCTCATCTTGTCCTCCTGATATCCTCCTCCTATTGATCTTTTCCACTGACTGTTTTACTCTGTTTTCCTGGGCTGTTTCTTCTCATCTTGTCCTCCTGATATCCTCCTCCTATTGATCTTTTCCACTGACTGTTTTACTCTGTTTTCCTGGGCTGTTTCTTCTCATCTTGTCCTCCTGATATCCTCCTCCTATTTATCTTTTCCACTGACTGTTTTACTCTGTTTTCCTGGGCTGTTTCTTCTCATCTAGTCCTCCTGATTGTTATCTTCCTACTTATCATTTCCATTGTGAAGTTTACTTTTTTCCATTATAATCTTCTCCTCTTCTTAATAGACTGCGATGGTAGCTGCTGTAGAGAGAATGACTTATAACCTAGAGACTGTGTCCAAAAGAGGTAGATGAAAGTAATCTAGAGACAGTGTCCAAAAGAGGTAGATGAAAGTAACCCATGAGGCAGTCCCAAAAAGACAGCGGAGATAGATATACAGGCAGACCTACAAACATTTGCAGTCACCACCTGGAACAAAGAAACCCAGTCATAGAAATCAGTGGAAGTGGACGATAACCTGCAGTGATGACTCTCCAGAACAGGGCTGTTCATCTGAGTTTACTCTTGGGCCAGAATGTTGAAAATGGGGATGGTCACGGGCAAGAGACCCAAGCCCCTGTGAAAAAAAATCACTAATACAATACAATGGGTAGTGATCCACAGGCCACTTCCCCAACCTCTGCAGGCCAGATTTGGTTCGCAGGCCACCAGTTGAATAGCCCTACTCTTATCATCAAGTGCCTTGCCGACTGGCATGGGCGATCTTGCCTCTCCACAATTTGTGATCCGCACCTGCATGTGTCAGTTTGTTTGTTGACACCCCTTCATGCCATGACAAAAAGACTGTCAAGAATCTTCTCACACTGTCTTCCTCTGTCTCTCTTTCCACAAATCTTTTCAGTGGTCACAACATGTTCCATTTTCCCTCTTCTCATAATATGATTTAAAAAAAAGGATGACTGTCTCTTTCTGATGTTTGTGACAAGTTTTCTTTGAACACTTACCACTTTCAAAACGTCTGGGCTGCTCTATTTAGCTGTCCAAGGAATTCTAAGGATTCTTCTGTAAAACCACATCTCCGAGGCCTCAAGATATTGTTTGGCTTTTTTATTAATTGTTCGGGCTTCACAGCCGTGTGTTGAAACTTGCTCTATATAGCATGCAAGAGTTCTTTTCCTAACCTTCAGTGACATGAATTTATTGCACACAATGTTCTTCATGTTATAAAATGCAATTTGGCCTGTCCTGTTCTATTCTTTATCTCTATTACTTCTTCCGTCGGATGGCATCCATGTGCCTAGATACTTAAATTTCTGTACTTGTCCTAAAATAACGCCTTTGACTTTTATTATGCATTTAGGCACTATTCTTTTCTTGGAAATCACCATTACTTCTGTCTTTCCATTATTCAACCTGAGGCCCATTTTATTATCATTTTCTTCCACCACTGTATCTACCAATTCCGAAAAAGAAGGTAAATAGAGCTAGATATACTTTACTTCTCTGAAAGTTTAAAGGAACTAGAAAGAAAAATCTGACACAGGACTTCATGACAGTAGTTAACTGCCTTTGTTCCTTGTGTCTGCAGGACTGATCATCTCCACACCAACAGGCAGCACAGCCTATGCCGTGGCAGCAGGTGCCTCAATGATACACCCCAGTGTGCCTTGTATCCTGCTGACTCCCATCTGTCCCCACTCATTGTCCTTCAGACCCATTGTGGTGCCAGCCGGAGTTGAAATAAAGGTATCTAAATATCAAACACAGTTGTGGATCTTGTGTGGTGACTTGGGGCAACTGGTTAGTTTAGTTACTAGTAGCTGTGAGCTTAGTTGAAAAGTGATATATACAGAGAAGCAGTGGAAGAAGAATAATGATGTCTGTGTGAGTGAGATTAAAAGTGGTATTCAAACAGTGAATGGGAAGCCACCATGGTGTAGTAGCTAGATGCTCATCTGTGGATGTGAAGGTTGTGGTTCAAATCCAAATGGAGCCAGACTTTTTAAAAAATAACCTCGGCTGCCAGGTTTGAACAAGCCTTGAGTGGGTAACAGGTACAGTCCTGCAAACTAAAGGTGGCCTGCGTGATGCTAACCACAACACCCACCGAGTACCGATTTGTCAAAAAAATATATAGTTCTAGCACCAAAAAATCCAATATCCCAGAAGACAGAAAAGGTTCCTTTAAAAAGTGGCGGAATTGTAATTTTACTTCTACTTCTATTACCATCACTTCTTCTTATTCTTAGTGTTTGCCAACTGTAAACTTTGGCAGAAAGTTCTGGTTGTTCGTCCACTTCCAGATTTTATTCTTGTCCAGAACTTTAGTTATGGGTGAACATTTATTTTGTAGATCTTCCTTTTTTGTTTGCCGTCTGTTGATTCCTTGCCTCTCAGGCAGATGCTTTATGACATCAGAGAAAAATACCTCTAATCAGCCACTTTTTTTAACTTGCTTGTTAAGAGGTGGGTCTATTACCGGGAGATGATCAGTCATGACTACTGTGTCATGTTGTCACTGTTGTCATGGCGCCACTGTTGTCATGGTGCTACTGTTGTCATGGTGCTGTTGTTGTCACGGTGCTTATGGTGGGAGTCTAGAAAATAATGTTTGTATCAATGTATCAGTAAACAATTTAACTAGAATACCATGCACTAGAATTCACAGTTTCAAAGGAACAAAGGCCAACAAAAAAAATATGGACACAAGAGTTAGAGAATAAAGGAAATAAAATGTGGAGGACATGGGATAAGGTGATGGTGAATGAAAGGACAACTTGATGTGAGCTGACTGAGTTATTATGCTCTGTTGAAGCATAAACAGTAGAAGAAGAGGACTGTCAGTATACAATGCTTAAGATGAATTGTACAGTTATTCTGTCTTTGTATCATTGAATACAAGATACCTCTGGAACACATTCTAAAACTAATGTTGGCTAGCAAACACTCAGGCATTGTGGTAACTGGGCCTGAGCCAGCAACCGTCTCAGACATCACACAGATCTCTATCACCTGACCATATAGCACCCCCTGTTCAGACAGTCCTGCAGGTCTCACTATACCCATGTCTTTGAATATTCCTAAACACAGGCAGTCTCTTCTGCTTCTTAGCATTCACCAGCTGTAAACTCTGGCAGAAAGTTCTGGTTATTCGCCCACTACTGAACTTCAGTCTTGTTCCAGGATTTGCTTTTGCATGCACATCTGTTTCACAGATGTGGCTAACTTGTATGCAGACTGTTGGTTCTTCAGGTCTAAAGAAGGTGCACTCCATCTTTGAAGGCAGTATTGATCATATTTAAGCTGGCTGCCTTCAACTAGGAACCTATTTCTAGAATGACCAGGAAGAGGCATAGATAGTTCTTGTGTCTTGGTCCTGGTGAGCCAGCACATGTGGTCCAGCCTCTGCATCCTACTGGCAGTGGCCCTATTACTCATCCAGACATCAACCCCTTTCCAAACAGTTATGTCAGTCTCACCCTGGGTCCTGTTTCTGCAACAGACATCAGCGGTCATGACTTCTTCTCTGTTCTCTGACATTTTGAAGAAGCTGGTGTTACTTCTTATGTTATTTGTTGGTCAACTGTTTAAGCTATCCAGATGAATCTTTGTCTTCCTCTTCCTCTCTGTTGCCTATTATTTTTCTGATATAAGGCTAGTTTTTCCATTTACACTTGTTCTGTTGATATCCTTTAAGAATGTTGTTCAGCCCTGTTACATCTGACACATTGATACGCGGGACACCTTTGCTATTTGTTTAAAAAAAAACATTTTTGTTTGTAATGTAGAAAAACAAAAACATGTACTGTGTCTAGTGTGCCTGTCATTGAGTCATGCTGGAGACATTCTGCTTTGTCCAGTGTGCCTTTCATTAAGTCATGCTGGAGACATTCTGCTTTGCCCAGTGTGCCTGTCATATATAATTCTGCAGACATTCTGCTTTGCCCAGTGTGCTTATCATTGAGTCATGCTGCAGACATTCTGCTTTGCCCAGTGTGCCTGTCATTAATTCATGCTGCAGACATTCTGCTTTGCCTAGTGTGCCTGTCATTGAGTCATACTGCAGACATCCTGCTTTGCCCAATGTGCCTATCATTGTGTCATGCTGCAGACGCAATGCTTTCTGTTAATCTTCTTAGCCACTGCACTGTCATATCCCATAACAGCGTTACTTGAATATTGCAGGTGATACTAAGTCCAGGGGCCAGGGGCACAGCGATGGTCTCTTTCGACGGCCGGGACAGACAGGAGATCCACCAAGGAGACAGGTCAGACATTGTGCAAATGTCAGATACATAAATATATATATATCTGTGTCTGTGTGCATGTGTGTGAGTGTGTATGTCTCTTTCTCTCTCTCTTCTCTCTCTCTCTCTCTCTCTCTCAAGTATTGTTTGTTGCTTCTATCTTCTCTGTGTGTTGTCAGGCGACCCATTTTGGGGAGGAGGAGGGGGGGGAGTATAGATCCAAGCCACTCTAGCCAGTATGTCATAAAAGACGACTAGTTAGGGGTGATTCCTACAGAGTCTGAGTGGTGAGGAACCAACAGTCTGCATACACAAAAGCCTGATCTGTGAAATGGATATGCATGCAAAACACAAGATCCGGAACAAGGCCAAAGTCCAGAAGTGGACGAATAACCAGAATTCTGTTGAACGTTTTGTTTGTTAGCTACATTGGATGGTTGATATGTCTTCAGATTTAAAGGTTGTTGGAATTGTCTAGTGCTCATTTTGGAATCAGTTTTAGTGAATGTTTTGTTTGTTAGCCACATTGGATGGTTGATATGTCCTCAGATTTAAAGGTTGTTTGAATTGTCTAGTCCCCATATTAGGATCAGTTTTAGTGAATGTTTTGTTTGTTAGCCACATAGTTTTCTTCTGTTGATGGTTGGTAAGGTCAGTATCACATCCAGAAGCTATACCTGTCATTATATTTCCTAGTATCACATTTAGAAGCTATACCTGTCATAATATTTCCTAGTGATCGTTTCTAGGCTGGGTCAATATGAACCACAATGGACATTCGGATCAATGACCACCATATGACTACCACTTACTTGACCGGCATGACAGCTAATTATTCCACACTTCAAGACAGGGCATAAAAAAAACTTAACGAGCATAAGCACAAGCTTCATCTCAGTTGTTTACCGCACGCACCACAGAACATGTCATGCAAGACTGTCCCTTGTTCAGCCCATTAGACAGGGATGGTTGATCCAGTGAATCAACACCATACTCAAAGTTGTATTGAACTAAAAAAAAAAAACCTTACAATAGTCAATTTTATCTCATCTGTTGTAAATCATTGAAGCAATCACAAGAAATAGAAGAATGAATTACAAGTTGAGAACCGACATCATAGCAAACACGACATTCCCATAAGCACACTGTCACCATCTTCAGCAACAAGTGCAGAGTCCAGTTTCCATAACATTCTGTTTGAAAAGGGCCCTTACAAAATCCAGCTTGTTATGCATCAAACAAACAGGTGCAGAACCTGCCAGTCTAATCAGAAAAAAGAAGATGACAGCCATGTTGGCATGCAAACGTGCAAGCCCTGGTGCTGCTGCAGTTCCCCCATGTCAGGGGAGGCGACTTTAACTTGTTGGAGAGTTTTTCTGAATACACTTCTTTCTTGTTCACAGTTTGAGAATCACCACAGCATCCTACCCTGTGCCTTCCATCTGTGCTGCCGACCAGATAGAAGACTGGTTCGATGGCCTGGCCGTCTGTCTCAATTGGAATCTCCGCCTCCAGCAACGACCCCTGCAGGTCTCCAGCAGCGTCACCTCAATCGACTCTCTGGACTCTGAGTCATCAGTGTCATACTCCCAGATGAATGGGATTGTAGAGAAGTCAGGGGACCATCATTCGTAAAACATATAATGTCTTGACTCTGAGCTGTCATCATTCTCCCAGAAAACTGGGATTGTATAGAAGTCAGGGGACCTTCAGTCATAAAATGTATGTCTGTACTCAGAGTTGTCATCATCCTCCCAGATGACTTGGATTGTAGAGAAGTCAGGGGACCATAATTCATAAAACATAAAATGTCTTGACTCTGAACTATCACCATTCTCCCAGATAACTGGGGTAGTAGAGAAGTCAGGGGACCTTCAGTCATAAAACCTATGTCTGCACTCAGAGTTGTCATCACACTCCCAGATGACTGGGATTGTAGAGAATTCAGGGGACCATCATTCATAAAAAATATAATGTCTGGACATTATTTTCCCAGATTAATGGGATTGTAGAGAAGTAATGGATCCTTTAGTCATACGATTTGTTGTGTCTGGACTCTCAGTCATCAGCGTCATACTCCCAGATGAATGGGATTGTAGAGGAGTCAGGGGACCTTCGTTCGTTCATAAAATATGTAATCTTAACTCATAGAATATGAAGACCACGTATGCACGGCTGGCAAGTCTTGGCTGACTCTTGATGTACATAGTCAGAATAATATCCTTTTAACAGGGAATGTCCATTCCTGGTACACAAAGACTGGGTTGTAAACAGGTCAGAGGAATCTGTAAAAATCAAACGCTTGTTTGACAAGCGTAACAGCAGAATATATTACACAATCAGACGTGTTCGAGACATGATAGAAAACACATCTGGCCATCTTGGAAGAGTTTGGAATCTGATCGTGTCACAACAACAAAATAGAAACAGTGGTAGAGGCGAATCTTGACAACCCCCTCCTCGACAATCCCTGGAGAGATGCCTGTTGTAAATATAAACAGTTGTGATATCATTGCTAAAGGTGAGACTTCTGTGACAGATTGTTCATGACCAGGTTCAGACATGCAGAGTAGTGACCCCAGAGTTCTTCCTTTATGTGTTCACCAACTCTCCAACTCTGGTTGTTTGTCCACTTCTGGACTCTAGTCCTGGTCTGGAACTTGAATGTTAAGTGTACACATCCATTTTACAGATCTGCTTCATTTGGATGCAGACTTTTGGTTCCCCCTTTGCCTCTCTTTACAGTGTTCATCTGCACTGTGGTGTCATGTGCTTAACACTCCTGACATCCTTAACAACAATATTGACAGGTTACAAGACAGTTGCATGGTTATTTTAATTTCTGTCACATTTTTATGGTTTTCATTTAAAGCTGCCTTATAGTTTGGAGAGATCAGGAAGTATGGGGGTGGCGTCCCCCACAAGGAGGTTTGAAAGGGTGATGTGTGTGAGCAATTTTAAATGTAGCATATTTGTACTTGTAATAATTTGTTATACTATCATTTTTTTCCACCAATTTAATCAAAATTAAATTATTTTGCAAATGATTAATTAAATTTAAAAAAAAATAAATAAAAAAAAACACTTTTGGAGCAAATTGAACAGTTTTGTGCATGTTTCAAATCAAATTAATAGGATAACACCTGAATTTAATTATAGATTAAGAACATTTTCTTGCTAAAACATATCTCTGTACCTTGTGACTGATAGCACACAAACATTTTAAAAGTAAACATTTAGTTGATTTGCCATAATAATTTTCGTTATTATTTAAAAAAAAAAAAGGCGTTGAACTCCTGAGTCTGCTTCTGTTTTAGTGATACAGATTTTATAATAATGTCTGTGCCAAATGAAGGATTGTATAAAGAGGACTATATTAACTTTGACTTTATGGTGGTTAGCATATGAGGCTTTTTACAGGAGAACATCTGGGAGGAAGGCTAGAGGAAGACCAAGAAAGAGATGGATAAATCATGTAGCTGAAACCTGCAAAAAGATGAGCAAATCCATCACCTAAACCGGCGGAGAGGCTCAAGACAAATACAGAAAACCACAACACATGGCTACAACCCGGTACCAGTGAAACAACAAAAAAGAAGAACAAGACTGTAAATATTGTTTTGCCTAATGCAAGTCATGAAAAAAAAAAAATGTTCAAAAAATGTCTTTTTTTCTGGCAACATTGTAAAATGTAGACAAGATGACTTTACAGAAGACATAGGAAAACAGGTTATTGAGAGGGTCAAAATGTCACCTTGTACAGGTTATTGAGAGGGTCAAAATGTCACCTTATACAGGTTATTGAGAGGATCAAAATGTCACCTTGTACAGGTTATTGAGAGGGTCAAAATGTCACCTTGTACAGGTTATTGAGAGGGTCAAAATGTCACCTTGTACAGGTTATTGAGAGGGTCAAAATGTCACCTTGTACATGTTATTGAGAGGGTCAAAATGTCACCCTGTACAGGTTATTGAGAGGGTCAAAATGTCACCTTGTACAGGTTATTGAGAGGGTCAAAATGTCACCTTATACAGGTTATTGAGAGGATCAAAATGTCACCTTGTACAGGTTATTGAGAGGGTCAAAATGTCACCTTGTACAGGTTATTGAGAGGGTCAAAATGTCACCTTGTACAGGTTATTGAGAGGGTCAAAATATCACCTTGTACATGTTATTGAGAGGGTCAAAATGTCACCCTGTACAGGTTATTGAGAGGGTCAAAATGTCACCTTGTACAGGTTATTGAGAGGGTCAAAATGTCACCTTGTACAGGTTATTGAGAGGGTCAAAATGTCACCTTGTACAGGTTATTGAGAGGGTCAAAATGTCACCTTGTACAGATTATTGAGAGGGTCAAAATGTCACCCTGTACAGGTTATTGAGAGGGTCAAAATTTCACCTTGTACAGGTTATTGAGAGGGTCAAAATGTCACCTTGTACAGGTTATTGAGAGGGTCAAAATGTCACCCTGTATTTTTAGTCCAATGTGATGAAACCTCGGAATTGACTTAGTGTTGTTGCTAATGAATAGTATATTGTCGATTTGGGGATAAAGATAATATAAAAATACACATGTATTTCTCTGGATGTTTAGAAACAACATCAAAAGCCTATGATATGTGGTTTTTTTTTCTTAAAATCATTGATAATTGTTCCACTCCAAAAACAGAGGATCGTAGGGAAAAGTTTTTTTTTAAAATACAATGGTGCTCCGGCTCTGATAGGTACTTGTTTTGGGTTTCTTTAATTGGCTAAAGAAAAAAGAAAAAATCCAGATATTCTTTGTGTAATTCCCATTCAGGGCCTGGCAGCCAAAACCAGAATCTGAATGATAAAAAGAAATGAAAAGTGGTTCATTTGTTAAATCAGGCTCATTGAACACAAGCCTATTTCAGACTCTTTATGTTGACCTTCGAGCCACACATAATATTCTACTTTTTCATACCGAGGTCCACTGGTTATTAAAGAAAAATATGTCAAATCAAACAAATCAAAGTCTTTCTCAAGTTTGTTTAAAAAAAAAATAATGAATCAAGATGATCTGTTTCATGCATGTACAAACGCATTGGTCTTGTCATTGGTTCATTCGCACATCTGACTGATTGTTGTAAAGCTTAAAATAACTTGAACCATAAACTTCAAGGAAAATTGGCAACATTATTCTAGCCTAATATGCCATCAAAGCTTTCATGGAAAAAGAACAGAATTATGGTAACGATGAACTGAAGCCAAGAACTTTTTATCTTTTCCATATGACATGCTTGTTAAGGAGAAGTTGGTGTATCCCCCCCCCCCCCCCTTTCCACATATGCCCACACACACACACACAGTGGGCCCTAGAACCCACACGAGGAGAGCCTTGTTATACTTAAACATGTGCTTGTGAGATTGATGTAGTGGGGAGTGACGAGGGGTTCTGGCAGATGCTCGAGGCTCAGAGGAAAGGCAAGACGGGCATTTAATCAGAATGATACTGGCACCATTAGTATCGGAACTCTGCGCTGGCTGCTGAAGATGGGGACAGAGCGCTTATGGGAATGCCCCGAGTGCTGTGATGTCGGTTTTTGAATCAACTCAAATCAAACGTGCTCTCATTTCCTCAAAAGTATGAGTAGCTATGGTAACTGTTAGAGAGCTACCGCGGTGCAGCGGTTAGATACTCGCCTGCCGATTGTGGATTTAGGTCCTGACGGAGACACAATTTTTTTTCTTAAAAAATGACCTTGACTCCCAGGTCGACCCAGCCTTGAGTGGGTACAGTCCTGGGAAGGAAAGGCGGCCGGCTTGCTGTTGACCACATCACCCACCGAGTGCCGATTGCTATATAAATTTAGGTCTAACTCTACATGTCCAGTACACCTGAAGGCATGGAGAAGGGCCCTATTATAGAAACTGTTGGTGGCTTCTGTCAGTAAGCTCAGTCCCAAAGCAATGAACTTTCCCCAGGGATTCAAACCTAAACACTGCACCACCACAGATGTATATCCTCTTTGATTTGTATTGTTAAATCTTGCAAATAAATTGGTATATTATTGATGCTTTTCATAAGTTTTTTTATTCTTATATTATTTTCTTTTTCATGTCATGCATTCACGGTAATTATACTAGTCCAGTTCTCATATTTTGTTGGGTTTATTTTATTCACTTCTCATGTTTGTACTGTTTGAAACCTGTTCCTTTATTTTATTATATTTCTTTTTTCTTTTTTTTTTCCTGCTTATTCTTGTGTCTATGTTTGTTTCTTTCTGCGTATCATCATTGTTGTGTTGTTTCTTGTATGGAGCTATTTTATCATTTTTATGTTGGATCTTCTCTGGAGTTATTTATCATTTTTATGTTCTGTGTCTTGTATGGAGTTATTCTGTGATAATTTTTATGTTGTAACAGTTATTTTATCACTTTTATGTTGTGTGTTGTATGAAGTTATTCTGTCATCCTTTTCATGTTGTTGTCTTGTATGGAGCTATTGTATCATCTGTGTGTTGTGTCTTGTATGGAGTTATTTTAATTTTTTTTTCTGTCTTATATAGAGTTATTTTAACATTTTTGTGTTGTGCATCTTCTTTGGAGTTATATCATAATTTTTGTGTGGTGTCTTGTATGGAGTTATTTTAATTTTTTTTTCTGTCTTATATAGAGTTATTTTAACATTTTTGTGTTGTGCATCTTCTTTGGAGTTATATCATAATTTTTGTGTGGTGTCTTGTATGGAGTTATTTTAACATTTTAGTGTTGTGTGTCTTCTTTGGAGTTATTTTATAATTTGTGTGCTGTGTCTTGTATAGAATTATTTTAACATTTTTATGTTGTGTGTCTTGAATAAGGTATTCTGTCTTTTATGTTGTAAATCTTGTGTGGAGTTATTTTATCTTTTTTTTTTTTTTAATTTTTTTAATTTGCTTTGTCTCATATGGTGTTATTCTTTCATCATTTTTATGTAGTCTTAATTGGAGTTATTTTATCATTTTTATGTTGTGTCCTGTATGTTGTTGTATAATTTGTGTGCCATGCCTTGTATGGAGTATTTTACAATTTGTGTGCTGTGTCTTGATTGGAGTTATTCTATAATTTTTTTTATTATGTTGTGTATCTTATGTAGAGATATTTTATCATTTTTTTGGCTCTGTCTCATGTGTAGTTATTCTGTCCTCATTTTTTATGTTGTGTCTAATGTGGAGTTATTTTATCATTTGTATGTTGTGTCTTGTGTGTAATTATTTTTGTGCTATGTCTTGTAGGGAGTTATTTTATAATTTTCGTGCTGTGTCTTGAATGGAGTTATTTAATCATTTTTGTGCTGTGTCTTGTATAGAGTTATTTTATAATTTTTATGTTGTGACAAGGACTACACAAAGGAAAGAAATGTCTTTTCAATAACAAAGAGACAAGTACTTGAAAATACTCTATCCTGAAGCTTATACCTCTTCAGTGACAATTGTTTTCCTCTTTATCGGGTTCTAACTCGTTTCTAGACCAGTATACCTACCTACATATCTGTCTATGAAGAGAAAGGATCAAAGAAGAAAGAACCAGCACTACAGATAGAAAGAATTGTGATTTGTAAAGATTAACATCACAGTACTCCGGACAGATCCATAGTTGCTCCAGTCTCCTCAAACTCCACACAAGTGTAAAATGACTGATGAAGCCTGATCTGTGTTGATAGATCAAACGTCTTGTCTTCTCTGTGAAATGTTTATTTCTTGCAGCTTCAGGTAGCACCCACATCATCCTTGACAGGGAGACAGAGACAAGCCATTTGCTGTTTGTATTTGTGGCAAGTTTTGACCATTGATGACACAGCGCTTCTGTCCAGTACTAGACAATAACATTCGTAACTTTCTTTGCTGAAGTAAATATGAAGAAGAAGAAGAAACAGAAGAATTGAGTTCAATGGTGGTCCAGTTTCTTTTTCTTTTGCGTTTACCCAGAGAAAGGGTATCAGCGTGTTGTGTTGGTTTTGATGGGATAGGGAGTCGCCGTGGCGTTGGCAGCTAGACGCCCACTTGCAGATTGGAAGCTCGTGGGTTCACATCATGACAGAGCTGGACATTTAAAAAAAAATGACCTTGACTCCTAGGTAGACCCAGCCTCAAGTGGGTACCAGGTAAGTCCTGGGAAATAAAGGTGGCCGATGGGGTGTTGACCACATCACCCGCCAAGAGTCGATTGATCTATACAAATATAGGTCTAGCCCTATATTCCCAATACACCTTAAGAGGTTGAAAAGGGACCTTTTGATGACATCACTTCTGTCCAGTACTAGACCAGACCAGCCGTAACTTTCTGCTGGAGTTTACAGCAAGTAAATATGAAGAAGAATTAGAATAATTCATCTCAATGGTGATCCAGTTCTTTTTTCTTTTTGCATTTACCTATAGAAGGGGAATTATCATTTTGTGTTGTTTTATATATAGTTAGGTTTGGTATCTTTTTTTCTTTTCGGCCAGCACATCCAGTTTCAGCAAATTCCTAACTAGTTGCCTTTTATGACATGCTTGTTTGCTTGTTATGAGGCAGTGGGTTCCTCAGAACCCACACAGGGAACTGACCCAATTAATAATGGGTACCAAGGTCTGGGAGGTAAAGGCAGCCAGCTTGATGTAAAGACCCTTGAGCTCAGAATTGTCTTTAAAAAAAATTAGGACAGTCACGGATGTCCAGCATACAGCAAATCATGGAAATGCGACATTGACTTTTGACACATTTACATAATACATAATACAAAACAAATTTTTTTCCCGCTGTAAATTTAAATAATGCAGTCGCAAACAATAGATTGCACATCATCAAGTGCATCATATTGTATTATATATATATATATATATATATATATATATATATATATATATATATATATATATATATATATATATATATCGGACATCGGACGCCTTATTTTCAATCAACAAACAATGACATATATATATATATATCATCATTGTTTGTTGATTGAAAATAAGGCGTTCGATGTTGAGACCCCCCCCTCTCCCGAATCCACATGCAACAACTGTCCTAAATACAACATACCTAGGCAAAACTTGTGGCCAAGAGAAACACTGATGAAAGCCAAACTTTACGGTCGCTGAGTGAATTACAAAAAAGACTGAAGTTCATACTAGAGACAACTGTGCATAGATAATCTATTTCAATTGAGTGATTGATAGAAGAAGAATAAGATATAGCAAAATATTCAAGGTCATAAACTGTTCAATGCACTGTTTGTATCTGCATTATTAAAACATTTCTAATACTTTGAAGCTACTAAAAACAAATGAAACAAAACAATTTATATATTTATGTTGTAAACCTTTGTTGGTTTATTTATTATGCTCTGAAAAATAAGAAATACTGAGTATCTGGTGACAAAAACTAAAATAAAGACAATAAATACTATGTACGCACACGTAAAACTTCTGATGTATGCAGACGTATATAGTACGTTACAGAAAGCATTTTGACTTGACTATGTTAATTGAGCGATTATAAATGTTAATTAGGTTATTATGATAGAAAATGATTGGAGTGCTAGAAAAGAGGAAACAAAATCATGAATAAATTCTTGTTTACACACAAGAATTAAACTGTATGAGCAATACTGGGCGTGGGCAGGTCAACATCAAGTTCACAGACAGCTACATGATTATTCACAACACATTCAAGATGACCTGATGGTTCTAAAGTCAGCATTCACACAGAAATGCTATCGAATTAAGGCGTGTTTATTGCATAAACCCTTTCACTTCGAGAATGCTTAAGAAAAAACAGGTTGTCATCCAATTTCTTTAAAAAAAAATTTTTTTTACAAGTTTTTTTTAATCTTCTTCCAAACAGATCACTAATAAACTTAAAAACCTTTTTTCAATCTAAATTTTTGTTGCCTGTGAAAAAATAGAAAGATATATAAAAGTAGTAATCAGTGGGAACAGTGTAGAATTAAGTGCAAAAATTATGTGGGATCTAAAAATATGAATAGGGTTATGCATGTCCTGACCCCTTGGCTTCTGTCATTAAGGCTACAGGAAATTAAAGATGCCAACTTGGCTTTAAAAACATCATTTGGTTCACAAGACAACCCCCCCCCCCCCCCCCCCGCCCCAGTGCTATTTTTAGTAACTATATTCACATCCGGACCTCCTAAACACTGCGCAGGTGCAAACACTGCCAGTAGCATTAACCATGCTGTTTGTAAACACAGCACTCTAGACAAGTCAGAAAAGTGACATCTACAGGGAACTGGACCCGACTCAAAGTCTCCATTGTAGGCTTCTTGGGGTGAACAGGGTTAAGGCAGTTCTGTTGTTAGTGCTAGCGTGTCAGCTAAAGTACTGTCACTGGCAACAGACATGTACAACTAAGTAGTCTTTGATCACAACCCTTGTCATTTTGCTTTGCAGATGTTTCAGCATGCACAAATCTGAACTAAATATTTCTACAAGTAGCAAATATAGATGTGTTGCATGGCAGTTTAATTATAGATTTTTCTGCCTTTAATCTACTTGTAGGTATTATTGTTATTTGACAAAGTACATAACGTTTTTTTCTTTAACTATTGAGCACATAAGAGTGTATTACTTGGTGAATTATAGGTAAATTGGATTATATATATATATATATATATATGAGTTCTTATGAGCAGCAGGTGTAGATTTTCATACAAGCATCAGGTATAGATGTTACTAAAACTTTGTTTTGTCACACTGTGACAAACAGTGACTAGAATATTCGAAAGCCAATAACAAAAGTTAGTTTGTTCCTTGATAGTCTGCATCCTGTAAGTCTGACATGTTTATGACAGTTTTGTTGTTGCAATAGACCTCAGCATATATATATATATATGTATATTTATGACAGTCTTTTGTTACAGTTGACTTCACTAGTCCACGTGGCTGTATGACAGATATATTTATGACGATCTTGTGGTTACAGCAGACTTCAGTCCACGTGGCTGTATGACAGATATATTTATGACAGTCTTGTTGTTACGATAGACCTCAGCAGTCCGCGTGGCTGTATGACAGATATATTTATAACAGTCTTGTTGTTACAGCAGACTTCACTAGTCCATGTGGCTGTATGACAGATATATTTATTACAGTCTTGTAATAATAATTTACTGAAACTGATGGAACTTCTGCTCCACAACGTGAATATTATCTCTGCAAAGATCTAATGACATTGTGCTGTTTGGCCTATTGGTTTAAAAAATGAGAACAAACACCTACAACAACAGCCACACATCAACTGCTCAAGACAACGACAACACATTTTATGTTGAAACAATGCCAGCTATGTACATGTCAGTGAGAACATGGCATTCAATGAAGAATCTGTGGACATACATAACAAATGATGTCCTGTTATTCATAACTTTTGAACAAAATAAAATGGAAACAACTGAGCACTAGGGTGTCTATTTGGCCGCCATGCAGGGCGTGACGTTCATTCCTCCTAGAGGATCGGTGTCAAAGTTCAAGACCCCGTTGTTCTGCAGCCTGATGTCTGACAAGCAACCAATGAAGTTGTCCTTGAACTGGTTATCAGTGTACTGGGCAAGGTCAGGAACTCCACCTGAGGGGTAATAGATTTATTATAAGATAATTTCCACATGAAAGACTCAAGGTGTAAGGTTATTTGGATCTTCATTGATCAGTTGAGTGATTTTTTTGGGGTCAACCCATGGCCATAGTTGACCTGGCCTTATTAAATCAGTTTTTACATTTTATGGGAGGGAAGGTCAACATGAAAGGAGAAGGGTCACCAAATTGTATACATTTCTGACCTAGCAAATGTAAAGATCTATCGGAGCATTTTACTCTGGATTATCTTAACTATTTTAGCATCATCTATGATGTTGACTTCCAGGATGCCCCAGTATGTTTGATGGGAGGTAGATGGATGTCCAGACTTCTTGGACCAAGGTGAGCAAAAAGAAATTCTTGTATGCAGGTTGCACACATAAAAACAATTCCTCAACAGTTTAAACCCATTTACAGTAGGCTATACCATGCTTGGTAAACAGGTCAACCAAGCCTAAAAGTGGCACCAGAAAATCTACAAGAAAGTAAAGCTGGCCACTATGATGTTGACTATATCACTGTCTTATGCTGATTAGTGTAATTAAAAAAAAAAAAAACACTATTAGCATCATGCCAACATGGCGTATTAAAAAAAAAAAAAGGTCATTTACTTGATTTACTATATCTGCCCTGGGTGGGTTCCTGGGCTCCATGGTGAGGGAAAAATATAGACCCACTGCTTGACTGTTGTGTGCTAAACTCACTTTGCTGTTCAACTGTACCAGGCGTCAGAGGTTTGATCACTTATGCCAGTCGTCAAGGTGCTAGATGATGATGGTAACAGTGATGCATGGAAAAAGTCCATGTTGCTTGAGGTGAGAGATAAGTGCACAAAGGGCAAAGGGGTGTTTCCGGAGTTTCATAGCTAACGGTGGTTTGCACCTTCTTTGCAAGACCCATGCGTGATTAGCTGCGTAGCTGAAAGTTAGCCCGTGGTCTATGATAGAGTTAGGACCTGTGTGTGGATTTTTAGTTGTTATCATAAGAATTATTTGATTCTGGAGAAAGCTTAGACTGTTAGTTAGAATGTTGTGTATATTTCGGAATGCTCCAGTTGAGTGTTTTTAATGGAGACAAGGCGATGAAAGCCCAACATCTCTTTATTATCCAACTGTGATGGATGTTTTCCTGATCATATTGGAGGCTGATTGCGACTGTGGGTTGGGAGACGTAGTGCCATGAGCATAGCCAGCCTCTAGTCAGCTATTATGTATAGGTTATTGGTGACCTAAAGTGTGGGCTCATAACCAAGGCGTTTATTAAAGGCTGCTGGTGACCCGAGGAAGGGGGGTGCAGGCCAAAGGTGTGAATGGTGTGGACTCCCATCAAGTTGAGGCTAGGTGTCGCCCTTTGAGGTGATACCGCCTTGGAAGTATACCAATGGGTATCGGGGAGTATTAGACGGACAGTAGCTCGGCAAAAACCAATTAATCTTTATCGTCATACTGTGTTTCCAATAAATAGACTTAAGCACGATTATAGAGATGACTCTTTCCACATTATTGATGTTTTCGACTGCTGACTGTTATTGGTGTTAGTTGTACGATGTGGCTATGTGAACTGTGTAAGTTAAGCACTCTTCAGTAGGGAACCCAGTTAGTTGCCAGAAAGCCGAAGTGGGAACTTTTGCATATGTGGGTTAAGCCGTTAATCAGTCAGCTCTAGACACTCGGCAAGGAGGCGGTGCCTTACAAGCATTCTCTTCATAAAATGGAGGCCCTGCTTTATATGTGAGCATTCGCTTTACATCATCCCCTAACAAGCATGGCATAAGAGGTGATTAATTAGGCAACCCTGTCTTCACCTTTCTCAGCATGCTTTTAGAGTCTGTTACTACAGCACAAATACCACTGATGACAGGTAAAATACCTGATAGAGATCATGCTTTTAGAGTCTGTTACTACAGCACAGATACCACTGATGACAGGTAAAATACCTGATAGAGATCATGCTTTTAGAGTCTGTTACTACAGCACAGATACCACTGATGACAGGTAAAATACCTGATAGAGATCATGCTTTTAGAGTCTGTTACTACAGCACAGATACCACTGATGACAGGTAAAATACCTGATAGAGATCATGCTTTTAGAGTCTGTTACTACAGCACAGATACCACTGATGACAGGTAAAATACCTGATAGAGATCATGCTTTTAAAGTCTGTTACTACAGCACAGATACCACTGATGACAGGTAAAATACCTGATAGAGATCAAGGCAGTATACAATATATAGATGTCCTGCAGATTCCCTACTGAAGTATTCAGACTGTTTCAAAAACAAGTCCCACAGAGCTCATACCCCATGGGTATAGAGGAAAGTGGGTGGGGGGCATGGACCACCTCACCTTTATCACATGAACACCAGTCTGTGAATGATCCCATCACTTATGGGGGTAGTCAGATCAGAACCATATGACAGATGGGATAGACAGATCAGAGCCATATGACAGATGGGATCGACAGATCAGAGCCATATGACAGATAGGGTAGACAGATCAGAGCCATATGACAAATGGGGTAGACAGATCAGAGCCATATGACAGATGAGGTAGACAGATCAGAGCCATATGACAGATGGGGTAGACAGGTCAGAGCCATATGACAGATGGGGTAGACAGATCAGAGCCATATGACAGATGGGGTAGACAGATCAGAGCCATATGACAGATGGGGTTGACAGAGAGTAATCCTACAACAGATGGAAAAGACGGACAAGTGCACTTGACAGATGAAAGAGACAGACAAGTGCACTTGACAGATGGAGTAGACAGACAAGAGCAACTGAAAGATGAGACAGACAGATAGTTAAGTCAAGAATTAGGGCATTCCCATGTGTGCTCCGTCCTCATCTTCAGCAACCAGCGCAGAGTTCCAATACTGATGGTACCTGTCACAATCTGGTTATAGGTCCGTCTCCCCTTTCCTTTGAGTGTAGCGAGTCAGCCGAACCCTCTGGTTACACTCCAGTGCCTCATTCTCTCCAGGCCATAATAATCTTGTTTCTCTATTGATTCCGTTACTTGTTTCTAAAGGGCCTTGACAACATCTGCCCTGTTATGCATCAGTTCACCACCCACCCAGTAGTGCAGATCCAGCCAATCTGTCTGCCTATTCATTACCCACCACGCTGGCATGACCAGGAGAAAATATCCAAAGTATGCTCACTACCCATGACCTTTCCAGTGAAGCTTGCCACTCTCCTTGAATCATCCCTGTCTTCACCTTTCTCAGCATACTTTCAGAGTCTGTTACAATTACGACATGTGTATGCATTTTGTTCTCTAGCCATCGGAGAGCTGCAGTTACTGCCTCCACCTCCATTCTCATGCTAGACGTTGTGGTGTCGTATGCTAGGCTGTCTTGCACTAAAGATTTTCCATTGGCTTTCACTAAGCACCCTGACAGGATAGACCAGACCAGGATCCCTGATAAATGGAGCAGAGAGACAAAGGCACCTGAGTGATGGAATAGCTCCCAGTAACACAGGGCAGGGGAACTACACTTACCAAAGTAGATGTTGCCGGGTACGTTGAGCACCTGGAGAGCACCCTTGGATGATCCCTTGACAGCCTCACCATTGTCAATACGGAGACTTCCATCCCTGCCCAGCCTGTGGAAACAATCAGATTAATATCACATTAGTTAGATTAATACTGCGTCATTATAGATAAGTTAGGTTAATATTACATCCTTATACAGCATTACACAAGCTAGATTAATATCACACCATTACACAAGTTAGATTGATATCACATCATTACACAAGTTTGATTGATATCACATCTTTACACAAATTAAATTAATATCAGATCATTACACAAGTTAAATTAATATCAGATCATTACACAAGTTAAATTAATATCAGATCATTACACAAGTTAAATTAATATCGGATCATTACACAAGTTAGACTGACATCACATCGTTAAACAAGCTAGATTAATGTCACATTATTACACCTGAAAGCAACTTTTTGTTGGGGGTCAGCTATCCATATCATCCAGTATTCGTCCACCAGACTCTGACAGGACTAAAAAGATCAGTATTTAAGGCAGGTATTTCAAAGTCCTATCCTATCCTGATATATGGAAGCAAATCATGGACACTTGGGCAATAAGTGAAAAATTATGTGAAAGCAACAGAGATGTTGTTTTAAAGTTGAATGATGAGAACACCTGGAAGATAAATGCAGACGTCTTGACAGAAATAGACGGACTGATTCAGAAAAAGACAATCTACATTCTTTGGTCAGGTTAGGAGAAGGAGAAAACTGGAGTACATCATGACACATGGAAAATTAGAAGGCAAAAGAGGCAGAGGGAGACTGAGAGAGAAGATGCTGGACAATCTGACATCATGGTATGGAAGATTATCTGTGTTTTGAATAGACATGACTACCAAAGCCACAAAACATGGACTATAAGAAGATTTACAAGTTTAAAATATTTAGATCACTCGATCGGTTAAGGTTGCCAAGTCCAGTGTTGAAGAAATAAAATGGCAAGCATACTGGTTTCGTATTAGGCAGAGTTGGTGATATAAATAAATATTTCAGTGTACAGTCACTGCTGAATGCACAAATTTCACATTCCCACTTACTAGTGCTAGCCATGGCATCAAGTATTAAACTAAATTATTAAAAGTAGATAATTTAAAACATTGTTACTGATTCAGTTTGTTAATGTACAATCGCGTCCGACAATCTACGTCTGACTGTGACTGTGAATGTGACTGAATGTTCTTCTGGACCATATAATCTGATAACAAGATTACCGGCAGATTTTCTGCCGTGTCTAGTATCTGATGTTCTGCTGCATCCAAACCAATGTCATTAGTTCGTGGCGCCCATTAAGGAGAGATTCTCTGTAATCTAAGCTCTAACATTCAGGGCCATGCTGGTATTTCCGTACGCCTCCTGTCCAATAAATATCTCACCTTCACTGAATGTCCAGTGCAGCAGCGGCCTTCCCGCTTGTTACTTGGTTCTTTCCAGCCTATATTATTACCTTTGGTTTCAAACAGGCGAGTTTTGCTATTTGAGCCAACTGGGAATGAACTTTTATCCTAATCTAATTACTTTTTCTGTTTCTATGCCGGTTCCCTTGTACCTTCGTATTTACAGATTCCTGACAAACACTTCCAATTGACATATTTGACATGACTGGTTTTTCAAGAATATACAGAAACATTGATTTAATTTTTGTTCTTTTCAATAACTATATTTCACTATTTTGGCAACGATCGGCGGGCCACTTGCTAGGCCTCGGCGGGCCAGATTTGGCCCGCGAGCCACCAGTTGAATAGCCCTGGTGTACTGTATACTACCTTGGTCTCTATCAGGCATTTCACATGTTATTTGTGTACACTATACTCCCTTGGTCTCTACTGGGTATCTCACATGTCATCCATGAAGTGTATACAATCTCTATTTCTGTAAAGACTCTTAAAATGGTCAACTCATAACTCCCATTTGATGTAAGAGCATAAATAAACAAATAAACTTGACAGTAACAAACAAAACAATACTGACTATACAAGGAAACAAAGAATATGGTTACCTTTCAGCAACTATAACATGTGGGAAACCATCATCCACTGTGCTAATGGATCGGATGACAGCAGGACCACTGCCAAGCTCAAACCTGAGGGAGATGTACAGCAGGTGAAAGAATGTTACATCACATATTATCTCAGCATCACTAAAATTAGACTAACTGGTAGAAGAATGTTACATCACACATAATCTAAACACCACACAGTCAATCTGCAGCAAGTAGAAGAATGTTACAACACACATTATCTCAACATCACTCAGTCAGACTGCAGCAAGTATAAGAATGTTACAACACACATTATCTCAACATGACACAATCAGACTTCAGCAAGTAGAAGAATGTTACATCACACATGATCTAAACATCACACAGTCAGACTGTAGAAAGTAGAAGAATCTTGAACTCAACATCACACAGAATGCAGCAAGTAGAAGAATGTTACATCATACATGATCCCAACATCACACAATCAGACTGCAGAAAGTAGAAGAATGTCACACATGGTTCCAGTATATGTTCATCAATAGTCTATTTCTTCTATCCTCCAAGCCAGACAGTGAATACTTTCACCCAATGTGTTCAAGCCGTTACTTGAAATGTTTCTGTTAAGATATTTAAAAACTTTTTAAATAGATTATCCTAACTTCCACAGACTCAGAATAATTCCTAATAAAAACAACAAATATGATAACAACCACAACTACAAGCAGAACAATAACAACAAAACCACACTAACCAGCATAATAACATCTAGTTACAAGCAAAACAACAACAACAAGCAAACCAACAACAAACACAGACACAACAATAACAACAAGCACCACAACAATGACTAAAACTGTAAAAAAAAAAAAGAAGTACCAGTTAAAAAGAGCAATAATGAAACAGTTACCTGAACTCTACATAACCACCATTTAGGGCAAGGGCCAGATAATCCTTGCCCTTCTGACTTCCCGGTTGTTGCCCCTGCCAGAAGAACAAGCCATTGGGTTCGGTAGTTGCAATTGTGACACTAATGATCTCGACGGTGTTGCGGCGCTGATGAGGGAGCAGATCTTTACTAAACTCCACATAGCCATGGCCAATAACTTCAATGCTTGTATTCAGTGGCTCCCCTACAAAGAGAAACGATGCACCAAATAAATCCACAGTCAAAACCTTGGGAGGAACACAATACTAGAGCCATCAATATGCTCAATGGACATTAACAGTATAGGCCAAGAGAAACATTGTAGAGATGACATGTCTTTTCATCAGTGGTTTCAAAAGGGGGTCTTGCATATACTCAAATGGAGCACAATCAGAAAAATATTGGAGATCACTGCTCTACATGATGCCAAACGTAACTACTTTAGTCCCAAATAATGCACCATGTGTGACTGGATTTACTCATATGCAACAGTTAACATTTTAATACACATTTTTGTATTTAGTTGGAAGATGCTAAAATGCTCAACAACACACGTATCTGCCACAAGGGTTCTGTATTTCGGCCGTGTGGATGTAGTATATCCTTATTTTGTTGATTTCACAAGTTACTCACTAGGTCATCAACTATACGCTTCTGTGATGGAAAGAGTTAAAAGGTGGGGGGGAGGGGGGGGGGAGGGGGGGGGGAGACACTGTCAGGGAGTGGCATGTCTCTACATTATGCGAAACAAGGAGATTTACTATCAGGGAGAGACGTGTCTCTACACGATCGTAAACAAGAGAAGACACTATCAGGGAGTGACATGTCTCCACATGATGGTAAACAAGGGAAGACAGTATCAGGGGGGGGGGGGGGGACATGTCTCCACATTATGGTAAACAAGGGAAGACACTATCAGGGGGTGACATGTCTCCACATTATGGTAAACAAGGAAAGACAGTATCAGGGGGTGACATGTCTCCACATTATGGTAAAAAAGGGAAGACACTATCAGGGGTGACACGTTGCTACATGATGGTGAACACTGGAAGACACTACCAGGGTGTTGCATGTCTCTACATGATGCTAAACAAGGGAAGACACTATCAGGGAGTGGCTTGTCTCTACGCGATGCTGAACAAGGGAAGACACTATCAGGGAGTGGTTTGTCTCTGTGTGATGCTGAACAAGGAAAGACAATATCAGGGAGTGGTTTGTTTCTATGTAATGCTGAACAAGGAAAGAAAATATCAGGCAGTGGCTTGTCTCTGCATGATGGTGAACAAAATCAGACAATATCAGGGAGACTTGTGTCTATCTCTACGTGATGTGAACCATGGGAGACAATATCAGGGAGACTTGTGTCTATCTCTACGTGATGCTGAACCATGGGAGACAATATCAGGGAGACTTGTGTCTATCTCTACCTGATGCTGAACCATGGGAGACAATATCAGGGAGACTTGTGTCTATCTCTATGTGATGTGAACCATGGGAGACAATATCAGGGAGACTTGTGTCTATCTCTACGTGATGTGAACCATGGGAGACAATATCAGGGAGACTTGTGTCTATCTCTACGTGATGTGAACCATGGGAGACAATATCATTGAGTTGCATGTCTCTACATAATGGTGAACAAGGGGAGACACTATTACGGAGTAACATGTCTCTACATAATGCTGAACAAGAGGAGATACTATCAAGGAATAGTTTGTCTCTACATAATGCTGAACCAGGGAAAAAAATATCAGGAAGTCTCTATATGATACTGAACCAGGGTAGACAATATGGGGAGTAGTTTGTCTCTACTTGATGCTGAACAAGAATCATATAAGAAACAATGGTACATAATGCTGGTTTTTGTGGGTCAGCATTGACCGCATTAAGTCAGTAGTGGCAGATGATGAAACAGGGGCACAGAGAAGGAGTGGAAGGATGTGTGAAAAAGAGAATAAGTGAGAAAAACAGCGAGAGTGAATGAAGTAGAGAGTGAGTGAATGAATGAGGTACCGAGTTGTGTGTGTATATAAAGAAATTAATGTTCCATATTATATGAGGAAGCTTCAAGCTTCAAGCGAAACCCTTAAAAGTGTGATAGAAATTAAAATAACAATTCCCCTTGTCTTGTAACCTGTCCATATTTTGTTTAGGAATGTTAAGAGTGGGACATCATGGTGCAGACGAACACGGTGACATCATGATGACAGTTGAATGATGACCACTACGAATCTGACATGAAACAAAGAGGAGTAGCGTTCTGTTATTCGGTTTTTATCAGTGAAGGCGGGAGAACTAAAGAAACAGCATGTTTTTATTTTTTATTTTGATGACACTTTTAAGGTTTTCACCTTAAGCTCCCTCATACATTTACACAGCTAAGGCATTCAAAGATAACATTTCGTGACATTCTTCTTCTTCTTCTTCGCGTTCACCAGCTGTACACTCTGGTGTAAAGTTCTGGTTGTTCGTCCACTTCTGGACTGCAGTCCTGTTCCAGAACCTGAGTGTTGCGTGTGCATCAGTTTTACAGATCTGATTCAACTGAATGCAGACTGCTGGTTCCTTGCCTCTCCGGCAGATGCACTCCAACTTCAAAGGAAGCTCCCCAATTAGTCGACTCTTACGACATGCTTTTGGGGAGGCAGTGGGTCTATTCTTGTTTTCCCCACAATAGGGCCCCGGAACCCACACGGGGAATTTCATGACATTATAATGTTATCTTTTTTTTCTTCTAAAAACATCATCAAGGGCACTTACGATGATTGCAGTTGTCTCCCATCCAAGGCAGTGGGCAGTTGCACCTGAAGCTGTTTCCCGTAACGACACACTGGCCTCCATTCTGGCATGGCTGCCGAGTGACACAGATATCAATCTCTGTTTCACAGTTGAGGCCTGGTGGCAATCATATATAAGGGTCAACATTGTTAGCATATTTATATACAATACATTCTCCTGTTACCATGACAAATCAGTCTCTCCTTCCCCCCCCCCCCCCCCACTCTCTGCCCATTTTTATGTCACTCACTTTTACTCAATCACCCACTCTCCCTATTCTCAATTTCGTTCTTTTCAGGACGAAATTTTTTGTCATTTGAAGCCCTACTCTGGCTTCTGCCAGGGGCCGCAATATAGGCAGGCCATACATATGGCCAAATGTCTGAACGCGGTTTCTAGGACCTCTCCACGGCGATCATCATCCACATGGTGACACTTTGTGTCATCGGGTGTTTATCGCTTGTGTGATGTCCTGGTGGGGTAGAAAGTCAGTCAGTCAATCACCCACTCTTACATATCTCATTCACCCACAAACACACATGTCCAGCAGTTTGTCCGTAAGTTGAATGTACAAGTTACCTGCCTACCAAAGCTGGGGCGGACAAGTTGTTAGTGCCAGTCTTTGTCAAAACTGTGGTCCTGGACCAATCCCCAGCAGTATCAGGTCTCTTGTGTTTCAACCTGGGTTTACCCACCTAAATACATCATGTGTGACTCTGGGTTGACCCTCCTAAATTCAACATATGTGATTCTGATTTGACCCATCTAAATATAACATGTGGGACTCTGATTTGACCCACCTAAATATAATATGTGTGACTCTAATTTGACCCACCTAAATACAACATGTGTGACTCTGATTTGACCCACCTAAATATAACATGTGTGACTCTGATTTGACCCACCTAAATATAACAAGTGTGACTCTGATTTGATCCAACTAAATATAACATGTGTGACTCTGTTTTGACCCACCTAAATATAACATGTGTGACTCTGATTTGACCCACCTAAATACAACATGTGTGATTCTGGATTTGACCCACCTAAATATAACATGCGTGACTCTCGATTTGACCCTCCCAGATACAACCAGTGTGGCTCTGAAGTTTATAAAGCCACATACAGCCGATATGGCTCCAGGGTTAACCCACCCATATACAACCAGTATGTCACCAGGGTTGCCCACTGCACTTATTTCACAGCTTCTTTGAGAAGTTTCTTCACCTATTAATATATCTAGTGCGGGTGGGGCCATGCATGCTGACCTTAGCTCCAAATGGTTGGTTTATCTTCTTATTGGTTTCCTGGCCAACTGAAGAATTAAGGCTATGATTTCTTATTTATAAATCAAGGCAGCTAGCCATTCTGCTCAGTGAGACAGAGCCATATTGGACAAAACCAAGTGCACCGAAGTCAATCTTCTCGGCTTCAAACCTTTATTTCTGTACCAAACTGTGAACTTAAGACTTGAAAATTGTAGTTTATTTCCATGCCAACAATTCCATCAAAGTCAGAGTGCTTATGCTGCAAAAGTAAGGACAAAACAGTCTGCACAAAAATAAGCCAGATCTATAAAGCGGATGTGCATGTCTCACTCGAGTACTGAAATGAGACCAAAGTCCAGATGTGGACAAACAACAGGACTGTTGGAGATCATAGCTGGCAAATGCAGAAGACTTTCATGCCAATTTGGCTGACTGTCTGGCTGATATCATTCCACCGTTAACTGAATTTGTTTCTGCTCACACACTTTGCTGTTGACACTTACCTGTGAACTGCTGGGGACAAGCACATCTGTACTGAGTGGGTGACAGGTCCACACACTGACCATCGTTACGACAAGGCCGCCTCTCACAAAGTCTCCTGTCCCCACAGTCTTCAATGTTGAGGCTCTCTATGGCATCCTCAATCAGTCGGACAGATGTGTCACCAATCGACAGCTGCAGAAGGTAACAAGTAATAGACTGTGCACTAACATTTAATGACATACTCTTGGAAGTAAAATATACGTGTTGAAGAAGCATTTGTATCATAATATGGAATAAGGACACATAATATAACATGGGAAATTATTTATGAACAACATACTATGTAAAAAAAAACCAGGAATTACACATAGAAAATACTCATACATGTACCCTAAGAGATGAATGTAGATTGAAAAGAATGGGCTTCCAGAAAGCAAATGCCAAGCTGGCTGATCTCAAACAAGTGATATATAGTACTCCGACCATACAACTACTACCTTCCCCCCCCCCCACCACCCCACTTCCCCCTTTTGGGCTTGGGGATATCTTACTACCACTCAGAGCCACTATAATCCTCTCCAGAGAAAACACATTTTCCAGTTTCTGTTTCACATGTCTTTGGACGGTACCAGTACACCTGTATGACAGCTTTAGTATCAGCTCACTGACTGACTGACTGATATTCTTTTTCTTCTGCTTCGCGTTCACTAGCTGTACACTCTGGCAGAAAGTTCTGGTTGCTTGTCCACTAGTGAACTGCAGTCCTGCTCCAGAACCTGAGTGTTGCATGTGCATCAGTTTTACAGATCTCATTCTCTTGAATACAGACCGTTGGTTCCTTGCCTCTCCGGCAGATGCACTCCGACTTCAAAGGAAGCTCCCCAATTAGTCGACTCTTACGACATGCTTTTGGGTAGGCAGTGGGTCTATTCTTGTTTTCCCCACCA
>CAJHNH020001502.1:347500-455000 GCA_905116865.2 Candidula unifasciata | reverse complement strand
ACCTGGACTGCATGCTCTTTTACAGAAGTGAAACCTGGACTGTATGCTCTTTTACAGAAGTGAAACCTGGACTGCATGCTCTTTTACAGAAGTGAAACCTGGACTCTGCATGCTCTTTTACAGAAGTGAAACCTGGACTGCATGCTCTTTTACAGCTGTGAAACCTGGACTCTGCATGCTCTTTTACAGAAGTGAAACCTGGACTGCATGCTCTTTTACAGCTGTGAAACCTGGACTCTGCATGCTCTTTTACAGCTGTGAAACCTGGACTCTGCATGCTCTTTTACAGCTGTGAAACCTGGACTCTGCATGCTCTTTTACAGCTGTGAAACCTGGACTCTGCATGCTCTTTTACAGCTGTGAAACCTGGACTGCATGCTCTTTTACAGCTGTGAAACCTGGACTGTATGCTCCTTTACAGCTGTGAAACCTGGACTCTGCATGCTCTTTTACAGAAGTGAAACCTGGACTGCATGCTCTTTTACAGAAGTGAAACCTGGACTGTTTGCTCCTTTACAGCTGTGAAACCTGGACTGTATGCTCCTTTACAGCTGTGAAACCTGGACTGTATGCTCCTTTACAGCTGTGAAACCTGGACTGTATGCTCCTTTACAGCTGTGAAACCTAGACTCTGCATGCTCTTTTACAGAAGTGAAACCTGGATTGTTTGCTCTTTTACAGAAGTGAAACCTGGACTGTTTGCTCCTTTACAGCTGTGAAACCTGGACTGTATGCTCCTTTACAGCTGTGAAACCTGGACTGTATGCTCCTTTACAGCTGTGAAACCTGGACTGTATGCTCCTTTACAGCTGTGAAACCTGGACTGTATGCTCCTTTACAGCTGTGAAACCTGGACTGTATGCTCCTTTACAGCTGTGAAACCTGGACTCTGCATGCTCTTTTACAGAAGTGAAACCTGGACTGTATGCTCCTTTACAGCTGTGAAACCTGGACTGTATGCTCCTTTACAGCTGTGAAACCTGGACTGTATGCTCTTTTACAGCTGTGAAACCTGGACTGTATGCTCCTTTACAGCTGTGAAACCTGGACTGTATGCTCCTTTACAGCTGTGAAACCTGGACTGCATGTAATCATCTTAATAGATCTAGTGGCTTTAAGATAACTGGTGGTTTAATCATAGCTAATCTTATAGACAGTTGAGTTGAGTTATGTCAAGAATTGACATCACAGCACTCGGGGCATTTCCATGCATGCTCTATCCTCATTTTCACAGTTCCATTACTGATTGTACGGGTCACAATCTGGTTATATGTCTGTCTTACCTTTCCTCTGAGTGTAGCGAGCCGGCCAGACCCTCTGGTTACAGCCAGGTGCCTCATTCTCTCCAGGCCATAAAAATATTGTTTCTCTACCGATTCCATTGCTTGATCCCAAAGGGCCTTGTCCACATCTTCCTTGTCATGTATCAATTCACCATCTAGGGGTGCAGATCCAGCCAATCTTTCAATGTTGGCATGGCCTGGAGAAAAGATCTAAAGTATGCTCACTACCCGTGACCTTCCCAGTGAAGCTTGCCACTCTGCTCGAAGCATCCCTGTCTTCACCTTTCTCAGCATGCCTTCAGAGTCTGTTATAATTATGACATGTGAATGTATCTTGTTCTCTAGCCACTTGAGAGCTGCAGTGACTGCCTCCACTTCCATTCTCATGCTAGATGTTGTGATATCCTATGCTAGGCTGTACTTCACTAAAGATTTTCCACTGGCTTTCACTATGAACCTCCAGGCACTTCTCTTTCCTCTCAACACCAAACCATCTGTATAGATAATTAGATCACATGGTCATGAATTTTCTTGAATCAACTGCTGGACTTCCACCTCTGCAGCACTCGCTGGCCACTCTCTGCACACATGGTCGAATGTGATATCATATAGACAGTGGACATGGTATTTTGAAGACACCCAAGATGAATGTGCACAAGGAAGGATAACTGGTGAAGGATCAGGAATCTTCTCCAGTAATGTACTGCAACAAATCTACTATATGAAGACGATGAGTACATCTTTCATCTGTTGCTTTGATATCTGAACTCACTAACTTGCCTCACAACTGTTTCATTTGCTATATATTTTTAGAGATTTTTCTTTGTAATTTCAATTATTGCTCTCTTTCTGTCGTCTGGACTGAGGTTTCTGTACTGATTTCCTGCTGTTTAAATTGAGTCCTATATACTGTCATTGTGCTATGTGTGCTGCCTCTATACAGTCATTATGATGCCTGGACTTCCTCTATACTTTCCTACTGCTGTCTGGACTGAAACTTATATGCTGACTTTTGGCTGCAATTTTATATATATTTATATATATGGCTTCCTGCAAATGCATGTCTTTGTCCACAATAAGAGATATCATACAGTCACATTTAGAACTGAACAAAAGTAGTACAACCCCAAATACACATATTAAAGTAGCTGAATTAAACATAATATTAGAAACAAATTGATAAATAAATCTGTATACCTCCATTGATGTCCCCTCTGCCAAAGTGTGGGTAAATGAGCTCATCTCTTGGTAGTACTTGTTCTATGATAAAGGTATAAATACAACACAAGGTCAGCTGTTGAATATACACTTGGATCAAATTCATAACAAGCGTCATGTCTGCATTCACGCATGCATTTCACATCTTCTATGCTTAAGTTCAGAGCCAATGGCATGTCAGTGGAAACAAAATACTATACAATGTCTATGGGAAAACATGGAAAGACAATAAAAATATGAAACCTCTATTAAGATATGTAAATACTAAACTACATAGCTATCTAAGAACAATCAATGACTGTTAATAATGAAGCCACCAGTCAGGCAATACAGCTCTTTCGTCACTTGCCAGATTACTTTCCCAACTCCATGGCATACCTCTCTAAATATCTCCTATTTTATTATATTCTTTTACCACTTTGGGTATTTAGGAGATATTAGGTTCTGTTTCTTGTTCTTCTGGTCTGGTCACCTCAGTCATAGATACATTATGCTGTTGTAGTTTTTCTGAGGTTATTTTCCCAACTTGTTCTTGTGCAAACTTTTGCTTTATGACCATCTCCTCATTTGTTGTATGCCTTGTATGGTGTGGTGTCATAGGACCTTCTCTTTAAGTGGGCAAAACGTTTGATTCATTGTCTATGTAGATAATTTAGAACTGACGAGAAGAACTAGGGACAGTAAAGTAACTTGAGCTAATGACAGGTTCTTTAGTGTGACTTAACCTAATGATGAGAACAGGGGACAGTAAAGGTCAATGAGCTAATGACTGGCTCTTTAGTGTGATGTCACCTGATGATGAAAACTAGGGTCAGTCAAGTGACGAGCTAATGACTGGTTCTTTAGTGTGGCGTCACCTGATAATGAGAACTAGTGACAGTAAAGTGACATGAGCTAATGACTGGTTCTCTAATGTGGTGTCACCTGATGATAAGAACTGGGGACAGTAAAGTGATATGAGCTAATGACTGGTTCTTTAGTGTGGTGTCACTTGATGATAAGAACTGGGGACAGTAAAGTGACTTGAGCTAATGACTGGCTCTTTAGTGTGGTGTCACCTGAGGATGAGAACTGGGGACAGTAAAGTGACTTGAGCTAATGACTGGCTCTTTAGTGTGGTGTCACCTGAGGATGAGAACTGGGGACAGTAAAGTGACTTGAGCTAATGACTGGCTCTTTAGTGTGGTGTCACCTGAGGATGAGAACTGGGGACTGTAAAGTGACATGAGCTAATGACTGGCTCTTTAGTGTGGTGTCACCTGAGGATGAGAACTGGGGACAGTAAAGTGACATGAGCTAATGATTGGCTCTTTAGTGTGGTGTCACCTGATAATGAGAACTGGAGACAGTAAAGTGACATGAGCTAATGACTGGTTCTCTAGTGTGGTGTCACCTGAGGATGAGAACTGGGGACAGTAAAGTGACATGAGCTCATGACTGGTTCTTTAGTGTGGTGTCACCTGAGGATGAGAACTGGGGACTGTAAAGTGACATGAGCTAATGACTGGCTCTTTAGTGTGGTGTCACCTGAGGATGAGAACTGGGGACTGTAAAGTGACATGAGCTCATGACTGGTTCTTTAGTGTGGTGTCACCTGAGGATGAGAACTGGGGACTGTAAAGTGACATGAGCTCATGACTGGTTCTTTAGTGTGGTGTCACCTGAGGATGAGAACTGGGGACTGTAAAGTGACATGAGCTCATGACTGGTTCTTTAATGTGGTGTCACCTGAGGATGAGAACTGGGGACTGTAAAGTGACATGAGCTCATGACTGGTTCTTTAGTGTGGTGTCACCTGAGGATAAGAAATAGTGACAGTAACATGCATGATCAGATGATCACATTAAGGAACCTGAGGATCATAATGATGATGATAATGGTGACATTGATGATGAATATTTGCAAGGCAAAGAAGATATACCAGTCAACTCCTACTGAGTACAGTGAGCATGGAGACACTGAGATAGCTGCTGCATTGGAGGATGGAGCACGAATGGGTTGAAGTTGAGTTGAGTTGATCTGAGTCAAGAATTGACATGACAGCCTCGGGGCATTCCCATGCGTGCTCCGTCCTCATCTTCATCAGCCAGCACAGAGTTCCAATACTGATGGTATCGGTCACAATCTGGATATATACTCGTCTTGCCTTTCCTCTGCGTGTAGTGAGCCAGCCAGACCCTCTGGTTACACCCAGGTGCCTCATTCTCTCCAGGCCATAATAATCTTGTTTCTCTACTAATTCTGTTGCTTGTTCCCTAAGGGCCTTTACCACATCTGCCTTGTCATGTATCAATTCACCACCCAGTGGTGCAGATCCAGCCAATCTGTATACCTGTTCATTACTCACTTTGCCGGAATGGCCTGGAGAAAAGAATGGGTTTGACTGATGTCCTAGGGCAGGGTTTACTCAAGGGCCAAAATGTTGAAAATGAGGATTGTCACGGGCCCCAGGCCTGAATCCCAGCATAGAAAAATCCTTAATACAATAAAACAACTGATCCGTGGGCCACTTGCTAGGCTTTGGCAGGCCAGATAAGACCCAAGTGCCACCAGCTGAATAGTCCTGTGCTAGGATGTCCCTTTTCCACGCCTTTAGGCGTATAGGGCATGTAGGGCTAGACCTATATTTTTAAAGACCAATCAGCACAAGATGGGTGCTGTGGTCAGCATCATGCCAGCCACCTTTACTTCCCAGGACTGTACTCTGTACCCACTCAAGGCTGGGTCGACCTGGGAGTCAAGGTCATTTTTGAAAAAAGTCCAGCTCCACCAGGAAGCGAACCTTCCGATCCGCACTCGAGCATCTAGCCACAACGCCACGGCAACTCCTACGAACAACCACGGTCAATGGGAAAGAACCTGACCGTAGCAGAAGATAGCAAGTACAAACATAACATATGAGCTTACCACTGACAACTTCATCATTGTTGACAAACAGCGTAGCATCTAGACCCTTTCTGTCCACCAAAACTGTGGTCCAGTCATTTAGTGTCAGAGGTCTGCGACTCCTCAAAACTGCAGCACCTAAGCACGACAAATAGTTGATAATTGAACATTTAGCAGTTAAAATATAAGTGGTTATATTATTGCTTTTAGACTTTAGTGCATTTTAATAAGGGTACCGACTGACTGACTGACTTTCTACCCCACTAGGACATCACACAAGCGATAAACACCCGATGACACAAAGTGCCACCATGCGGATGAGGATCACCGTGGAGAGGTCCCAGAAACCGCGTTCAGACAATTGGCCATATTAATGGCCTGCCTATATTGCGGCCCCTGGCAAAAGCCAGAGTGGGGCTTCAAATAAGAAAAAATTACGTCCTGAAAAGGACGTAAGTAGTATATGATAATAAGGGTACCATTTGTAGACAGATTTTAATCTCCTGCAACATCTTCCTGCGACCCTCTCTTAAGGGACTGGATGTGTTTTATATCCTCAGCTCTGTTAGAATCCTCACAGTCTCACACAAGGTCACACAAAACAGTGACATAGAGAAGAGACAGAGATTCCATAGACTGAAAGACTAATTTAACAGGGGTGTGGTGGGGGGTCGAGGGCGGGGTGGGTGGTCTCGGGGGGGGGGGGTAGAGGTAGGTATTGGAATATATTTAACAGTTAGGGGGAAACAGGCAGACTTTTAATCAGGTTGTAACTGGTACTATTTGCATATCAACTCTCTATTAGCTACTAAAGAAGGGGACGGAGCACATGTTGGAATGTCCGATGGCAGTGATGTCAATTCTTGATTGATTCATTCATTCAAGACATGCCACAGTAACTAATGTTTGTAATAATCCAAGATGAATTCAACTCAGCTGTTACTTCTGATTGTATATTTTTAGTTCTGTTCTGATTTTGTCATAGCTTATAACATATCTTCTTTTTCCTTCTTCTTCCTCTCTTTTGCATTGTACCTCTGTGAAGTGTTGGGGGGAGATGTAATGTTTGTTAATGAGCTCTGTCAAGAGCACTATTGAGACTGATGTTCATTTCTGTAAGGCTGTTCTTAATGCCATTACTCCATCTTTTCCAAGGTCTTCTGCTCACTCTATACCCGTTGTAACATTTCAGTGTGGCTCGCTGTGGTAAATAGTACCAGGACATTCTTGTTAGGTGTCCAGACCACTACATTTGTTGTTCTTTTATGACATGTAATACTAACTTTATTCCTAGCATTCATCTGATTTCGCGATTTGTATTCTTTCCTTGAAACTCCTGCAGTTCTTCTAATGCATTTCACTTCTGTGGTTACAATTGTACAATCATTAGAGTAGGTAAGTGTCCGCGTTTGGCACTGATAGCATAGTGTTAGCCAAAAAATAGTTCTGATAAGATTAACTTTAGTACTCCATGATATCTACTTCTGTGTCGACAGGGGAGATAGTTGCCACATTACTTGATTAGCTTAGCCACATCTAGAGCTAATTTCTCTGTCCAGTTTTCTGTCGGATGTGAAAAGTGCTCTCAAATACTTGAATTCCTCTGTCTGTCTTAAGGCATTGATTTTTAATTTTTTTTTTTCCTAACTGTCTTCCTATCACCATTGTCTCTGTCTTGGTAGTGTTTATTCTCATATTATTTTCCTCCCCTTTGTTATTAATTCAATTTAGGTGGTTCTGTAGGCATTCCTTACTTTCTGCTATGAGTACCTGATCATCGGCGAATAGTGATTTATAACATATCTGAACACTTGAATTATATAGCACATACCAGACTTTGCCCTTTTACTATTTCCATCTGCTGAAAGAGACTAAGAGGGTACAACCGGTTCTACATGTCAAAGAAACATTACTTACCTGACCCAATATCAAATCTAAACTCCAGGTAGCCATCTTTGATAAGAATAGCAATGAAGTCTTGCTGACCATCCTGTCTCTGGGCATTGTACAAGATGATTCCATCTTCCAAGGATCTTGGTTTGAACAAGAGCCGCACTCTGACAGATAGGAGCCCACCGCTGATTGTTGGGTATGAGATAAATGATGTCTTATTGAAGGCAGGGTCTGCAACTCTGATTCCTTTGGAAAAAGAAACATTAATAAATGACTATAACATGTCTCTTCTCTCCTTGACTCACTGTGTCTGTCTGTGCCTCTCAGACAAAACATGATGAACCATACAGCAAGTTGTCTGTATATGCCTCTCTCATATAACATGATAAACCCCTGCAAATAGCTAACAAATATGATCACATTCTGAATATGCATCTGGACAACCATTAAGAGATCTGTGATGGGAAGAGAAGGAGAGCTGAATCGTGGTAGACCATGAAGCAGACCAAGAATATGATGGAGAAATACTGTCCAGACACACCTGCAAACACTTAATGTCACTAACTGGAAAGAAAAGACCAACCAGAGAGATGAATGGAGGTGGGTGATATCTGATGCAATGAACTTCAAGGACTCAGAACCCTGAAGAAGAAGAAAAAATGCCAAATCTCTAGAGGCAACTTTGAAGACATTTTAATATTCTATCATAAAATAATTGTCAGAACATGTTCAGTCACCTGAATGTCTACCTATCTTAACAGATAATAGCTTGCAATCAATTTTAGACTTAATGTGTAGGGGAATGTTTAGGGGGCCGCATTAGTGCAGCTGATAGTAGGCTCGCTTTTAAATCCAGCTGCGACTCGCTGCAGCCCATGGTAGGTGTTCAAAACCGGATGGTTCCCGAGGTTTACCCAGCCTCTAGGTAATGGGTACCAGAGTTAACACTCTGGGGTAAATGGAGGAACATCACTGTAGCTACGGAGTTGCGTGCAGACGGCGACACAGGCGGAAACTTTCTTTTCACCTGTACATATTGGTGGCAGAACACTTATGGTTTATAACCGCATGCAATGATGCTGGTTCACATCTCCCGACTTTACCTTTGTTTGTGTGTGTGTGTGTAGGAGAAAGTTTAAGTTTTCAAACAGGGCGTTGCCCCGAGTGAAGTGAGTCTTTTTTTGATCAAATTTATCCCTATAATCTTTGGTCTTCCTTTAGCTGTATATCAGGAGTATCATCATTTGTAGGTGGACAGCAGCAGTTGTCTGGGTTTTTTCCCTCCCAAAATGTCTCCATCAGAAGAACATGTGGTTTGTGAATAAATTCCATGAAGTTAGTGGTACCTAATATATTTTAACTGTTTCAATACCAAACAATGTCCAGTGTGTTTATTAGTAATTTTATACACAATAAGCTTTCCTTTAATCTGTATGCCACATTAATTATTATCTGACTAATATGATCCTCTTCTTTTGTTGTCTCACTGATACCAGGCTGTAGCCCAGTGTTGTGGTTTTCTGTATTTGTCTTGCATATCTCGGGTGGCTTGGGATTAGTTCATATTTTTGCAGGTTTCAGCTACACCATTTATCCATCTCTTTCTTGGTCTTCCTCTCACCTTCCTCCCAGATGTTCTACTGTAAAAGTCTCATATGCAGTCTGGTCTGGCTGCATTCTCACTAGATGGAAGAACTATTTCCTTCTTTGTCTGTCAATATAATCCAGACATGGTCTTATTCCAACTTCCTCTCTAATGCTGATATTCGTAACCCTGTCTCTTCTTGTGTTGTTAGTGACCTTGCGGAGACAGCGCATTTCGGACGTAGTTATTTTCTGTTCTAGTGCCCTATTCATTATATATTCAAAATTATTATTACTGTAGTTAATTGAGACTGAGCACTTGTTAGTTTCAAGTACTAATAGTTTGGACAGAACTAGTTAATGGGCAACTAACTGGGAATTAAAGAATTATGTCTCTTTCTTATAATTAAAAAGTGTCTGTGCTTGGTACCAGTTTCAGAGACTTAGTCATTTTCTGCTGATAACATTTTGTCTGCAATATAACACTTTTGCAATATATTTTTTAACAGTCATTGCAAAAATATCATATTTGTACAATAAATTAACCATGAGAAAAAAATATATTGTGGTCACACAAAGCAGTAATTAAAAAAATAAGTTTAAACTTACTTTGAACACAGCCCTCTCCAGAAAAGCCAAAAGGACACACGCAACTGAATCCAGAAACACCTGGCAGGTTGTAACACTTGCCTTGTGGGCCACAAGCACCTGTTAAGAACAGTCAAGGATACAAATGACTCAAACATTCTGTCATTGATGTAGACACAGAGTACAATATAATTATAAATATTTATGCAGAATATTTACAAATGACGGTTGGGGGAGGGGGTGGGGGGCAGAGACAGAAAGAGCAATAGAGACAGAGAAATAGAGAAAAAGAGAAATAGAGAAAAAGAGAAAAGGAGAGAGAGAAACAAAAAATGATGATGTTGGGAAACTAGTTACAGTCTCACACAGATCAAACAGTAAAATAGTTTAGTCATGTATCTTGTATAGCAAATTAGCTTGACAGAGAGCAGTATAGCTCAGAATTAATTTAAAAAATTAATGAGATCTAATTAAATATGGATAAATGGGATCATCAAAGTAGCATATATTCATAATGTATACACAAAGGAGATAAGTAGTCGCAGACCAAGAAGACGATGGAGAGATAACGTCACCAAATGGAAAGAGAAGGCCGACCAGAGAGATGAAAGGAGGTGGGTGATATCTGCAGCAATGAACCTCGAGCACTTGGAATGCTGAAGAAGAAGAATAATTAGATGCATACCAGATCGTGTTCCATAACTTTTAAAAAAAAAACAAGCTGATGCTGTGAGACAAACAAGAAGTGTGAAGCTTCACTTATCAATATTTCCAACACAAGCCAGTCAAAGTAGTAGTAATTCAAACAACAATATCCTGTTCAAACCATCCAGGTTTTGATTGGAATCTATAGAGTATTTTTCTATTTCAATAATGTATATTTATGTCTGTGGTTTTTGAGAGGAATGTTACAAATACTTTGGACGGCCAGAGTAACTAACAACGATTGCTTGAAAGAAGCTAATGAAAGTAGATCTCTATATACAACAATAAGAAGGAGACAAACACTGTTCTTTGGCCACATAATGAGAAGATAGACATTGGAGAACATCGTGACAACTGGAAAGATCAGTGGAAAAAGGTGTAGAGGCAGACCAAGAGAGATGATGCTGGATGGGCTGAAACGATGGCATGGAGGGATATCATCATGTGAGCTATTCCAGGCAACCAGGGATCATGATCTGTGGAGACTCATGAGCACCTATGCCAGTTGGCAGGGCACATGACGGTGATGATATTCATGTCTACCAATTATGCTTGATTTTGCATGTTTGGTTATGGAAACATCATATTGCTTGAATTTATCCCATTTTGTTTTCATCATTTCCTCAGGCATTTGTTTTCAAATGCATTTAACTTTCGTTCCATGTCTTTTGTGGCTTTCCAACTTTCACTGGCAAAAAACTGAAATAATTGGAACTGAAAATGCATAACTTCTTGATGGATAGTACTACTGTATGTCAGTTACAGAGAGGTGAGATTCTGTATTATTACAAAAATAGGTGACTGTCATAGCCCTGTGGGACAGAGTATAGACAATACGTTGTGTAACTACATGTTGGTGTTTGACGGACCAAAAATGTGCACCAGCGCTCAGTCAGTTGATTTGATGATACGGGGAAAACCCGAGATGCTTGAACACTGGTGCAACGTACACATTTGAACCGGAGCTGAACGGGGAGAGGAGAAGGGAAGGGAAAAGGGACGTATGGGGATGAAGACATTTTGAGAGACGTGATAGTTTTTGTTGTTGTTAGAAATATGTGACAATTATAAAGCGATTATAGTGAACAAATTGTTGGGAGGACATTGTATTTCAAATGAGCTTCAATGAGACTAATTGTGGGGTTTTTGAATTGTCGGAGACTATACATGTGGGTTGACGGTGTCCTTGGTGGATGGATATGCGTTGTGCAGGTCACGTATTTGTCTACTATTTATTCTACACTGTTGGTCAGAAGGTGTGACTAGTGTCTTGGCAGGGATTGCGTATTTATAGACACAATACGACGGGACGTCGGGAGCTGCAAAAGAACCATGGATATCTCAGGAAGACATATCTGTGACGACCATTGTTATTAGCATCGCTGGGAAGCGCGTTTGATGGCGTTTAACTCGCACGGGAGTGGGGTTAAGTTCAGTGGGTTTACCCACATTATTTTAAAGTCATTACCTGTATGATTAGAAGGTGTTGGATATGGTGGCAGATTTGTGTCAGGTACTGACAATATTTGTACCTTCGAGGGAGGCTGTTGTCCTCATGTATGTACATCCACAAATTTATGTACTTTATTCTCATGTGGTTGACAGGGTAAAAGAATCTCATGCCTACCAACTAAACTGATTGTTCTTTAAAAAGGGGATTAGATCCCAAACCTAGTTGTCGATACTTGATTACAGACTAGGATAAGTAGCATCCATGTCTGTCATCAGGAAGTATCGTTTTAGAGGAGGGGTGGATGTCATAGCCCTGTGGGACAGAGTATAGACAATACGTCGTGTAACTTCATGTTGGTGTTTGACGGACCAAAAATGTGCACCAGCGCTCAGCCAGTTGATTTGATGATACGGGGAAAACCTGAGATGCTTGAACACTGGTGCAATGTACACGTTTGAACCGCAGCTGAACGGGGAGAGGAGAAGGGAAGGGAAAAGGGACGTGCGAGGATGAAGACATTTTGAGAGACGTGATTGTATTTTTTTGTTAGGAATTGACAGATAGGTTGTGTAGTGTTAACGCTGTCGTCATATGTGTTGGTTAGCTATTGTTATTCCTCGTGTGCTGATAGTATGCTAAGACAGTTGTGTTGGGGTTGTATCATGTTTAGGTAGGTGTTCTTGTCCCTGGATTTTTGGGGGTTATCTGCGTCTTGTGCTGTCGTTGACATTGTCCGCTAATGCTTGAACCACTCACCCTGCGTGTGCCACTGAGTCTCGCATGGCGAAGATCGTAGCCTAGTTGGCGCTGCACTACAGGAGGTGGAATCGTGTCTTTTGGTTAATCCATGGAATGGCCTGGGGTGGATAGGTAAATATAACTGCTGCCACTGCCCGGGAGTTTCGGATAAGGGGATTGTCCATAACTGTAGAGGTTGTTTCAGGTTATGTTGTTCTTTGGTCATTAAAGATGATGTGTGTGCTTCATTTGTGTATGTGTTGAGTGTGTTTTGGTATAGTGTGTCTGTCACAGGGCCGTACAGCGAGCCCTAGTTAAGTAATATAGATATCAGGTCCTTGACAGTGACTGATCTTGTCTGTGACAAGTCACAGACTAATATCACAGACACAATCTATTCCACAAGAGTTACAGACTTATATCACTGACAATCTGTTCCATGAGCAATCACAGACTAATATCACAGACCCAATCTGTTCCATTGGTATTTACATATGTACCTACCTGAATAGCACCGTTCTCCAACCAGCTCACACCTGCTTCCAGTAAAGCCCCGAGGACATTCACAGATAAAGCCGTATTTGCTGTTGTGAGGTCGGCAAGAGCCGCCATTAAAGCAAGGCCTGTCTCGGCAGACCTCGTACTGTTCCACATTTATGATCTCTCGAGCCTCACCACCAAGGTCGAGATCTATGCCCTTAATTTTGATCTGGCTGACGCCACCTGGACACAAGAAAAATGGTGACTGATGTTAAAAAATGGTGACTCAGGTTAAAAAATCAAAGATGACTTGGATAAAAAAAAAAAAATGGTGATGCAGGTAAACAAAAATAGTGACTCAGTTAAAAAAAAAATGGTTGTGCAGGGAAAAAAAATGGTGACATAGGGGTGGGGGTGTTGTGAGGGAAGAGGAATAGGGACTCAGTTTTAAAAAAGCTGGTGTCACAGGTTAAAAATTTGCAAAAAAAAACAGTGACTTAGGTATACGTTTTTGACTTGATAATCATGGAACTAATCTCATTTCATGGATTTAACCTGATAGCTGTCATCAGAGTTATCATATTAGAAACAATGTTAAATCATGGCTAGGAATCATGAACAATTAGTAAAGTAAATGACCCTTTTCCATGCTTTCAGATGTATTGAGCACATAGGGGTAGATCTGTATTTTATAGACCAACTGGCACTAGGTAGGTGATGTGGTCAGCATCACACCGACAACCTCAACTTCCCAAGACTCCACCTGGTAGCCAGTCAAGGCTGGGTTGACCTGTGAGCTTAAGTCATTTGAAAAAAACCAGTCAGGTACCGCCTAGACCTGAACCCATGACATCTGATGCAGGCGCCTGCACAGGCTCACCCAGGTGTGTGTGTTTGTGTGTGAAATCTGTTAGCACACAGCCTGGTCAGTTACAAAATGTGTGTATGTGTGTGTGGGTGTGTGGACCCTCTCAACACACAGATGGGCCAGTTCAAGAGTGTGTGTGTGTAGACACTCTCAACACACAGACAGGCCAGTTGAAGAGTGCGTGTGTGTACCCTCTCATCACACAGACTGGCCAGTTCAAGGGTGTGTGTGTGTGTGTGTGTGGACACTCTCAACACACAGACAGGCCAGTTAAAGAGTGCGTGTGTGTACCCTCTCAACACACAGACAGGCCAGTTTAAGAGTGTGTGTGTGTGGACAGTCTCAACACACAGATAAGTCAGATACCCATAAAACATCATCCATACCCACAAAAACCGGACACATACTCTTACAAAACCTGACACATACCTACAAAACCTGACACACACCTACAAAACCTGACACATACCTACAAAACCTGAAGGAAACCTGGCACTGGTTGGTATTTGTGTTACGTCTGGAACATTTCCAATATACAGTGGTTCTGCTAGGTCCAGTCCCTCGAAGTCTCCTGGAGACTTACCGTAATATGGCGGCTCATCATTGACCAACAGTGTACCTGATGAATATATGCTGTTCTTTAACTTTTGACATATTATTTTCACAGCTTTTTTCTAAAACACTTCCAAAATATGGCTGACAAACATAATAGCACAGTGTTGGTATTATTTATTATGCTGTTTATAACTCTTCAATTTCAAAAAATTAAAATAGATAAAGAAAACAAAAGTTGCTGCTAAACATGGCTTACAAACACTGTAGCACAGTTTTGCTATTGATACACTGATCATAATTCTTTAGTTGACACACAATGAATTCTCAGACATGGTCATGCTCTTTAGTAAAGGCCAACCTTACCGTTCTTCCGGTTACGCTTCAGATGTACTGTGTGCCACTGGTTCAGCTCCAGTGGTTGAGCTCCCCGGATGGTTGCTGCTCCAGAACCCACATCAAATCTAGTAATAACAATAACAACAACATATCGCTGATTTCAAGAGCTCTTTTACAGTTATGCTTGTGCCTGTGTGGACATTCATACATGAAAATGTGTGTGTGTGAGAGAGAGAGAGAGAGAACGAACGAACGAACGAACGAACTTTATTTTCAAAGGGTTACAAATGAGAGAGAGAGAGAGAGAGAGAGAGAGAGAGAGAGAGAGAGAGAGAGAGAGAGAGAGAGAGAGAGAGAGAGAGAGAGAGAGAGAGAGAGAGAGAGAGAGAGAGAAAGAGAGTGTGTGTCAGAATATAGTTTTTAAAAGGAGTAGAAAATTATAGGGAAGAGAAAAAGTTGGTAAGAAACAACAATTAGTTTATGTTAGCTTTACAAAATCGATCACAATAAACAAACAAAGGACATTGCGGCGATTAGCCTTCATCAGCACATAAAGGACAACACAGTACACATACACAAATAGGCTCTAACTATGAAGTGACTACATAGGACTCTAATGTATAAAATTAACGATACTCATCTAGTATCCCTGGCGAAATATAGACAGACTGTCAGAATATAGACAGACTGTTTACACTTGCCCTCCACATTGGCTACCAGGCTGATTCAATCTAAATTGATTGGTACCTTCCAATCTTTTCAGACAATAAATTTGTATGAGAGCACAAAGCCTGGGCAGTTTTGTTGAGACCATGTGTTGCCTATGCATCATGATCTCCCTTTCAGCAATGCTTTGTTTACTCCAAAAGGAAGATAACACCAATAGGTTTGGAACAAAGCTGCAGATACTGCCAGATCAGTCTCAATTTTTCCAAAATTGAGATTTTTCCACAGGCCTGTCAAGTTTGGCAAAAATCTGAAATTTTCCTAAAGTTAAAAATGTAGTCTTTGTCTATCATTTCACACCTGAAGAGATAATCTAGCTGAGAAACTGAAAACTTTAGAGCTTGCTGGTAGCAGTAAAATAGATAAGATAAGAGTGGAAAACACATTTTACAAAGAAATGTTCCCAACAACTTTTTGGTATCCTTACACTAAACATTGAGTCCCAGACAATTATTTTACACATGAATAGACATGCTAGATGCAGAGTAGGTAATCTAGATGTCTAATTTGACATTTTGGAGCAAACTGGAGGGGGGGAGGAAATAATTTCCAAAATTCAGATTTTTCTACAGGCCTATCAGGTTTGGCCAAAATCTGACATTTTCCCAAAGTTGAAATGTTAGTCTCAGTCTATCATTTCACACTTGAAGAGATAATCTAGATGAGAAATTGGACACTTTGGAGCTTGTTGGTGGCAGAAAAATAGATACGATAAGACAAATTTTACAAAGAAAAGTTCCCAACATCATTTTGGTATCCTACCACTAAACATTGAGTCCCAGACAATTATTTTACACATGAATAGACACTCAAGAAACAGAATAGGTAATCTACATGTCTTATTTGACATTTTGTGGCAATCTGAGGGCAAAAGTGACTTGGAAGTAAAGTGGCTGACATGATATGGACCATTTAACTGTGAGTGCCTGATGGGTTTTAAATCACCTACTACCAGATGCTAAAAAATGTCTCAGCAGATACAGTTATGCCCTTTGTTTAAAAAAATAAATTCTAACTACCCTCCTTGGTAAAAGAAAAGGTCACCTATTCTGTCATGGACTCAGGTATCCATACAGGTGAATGTAGACAAGAAACAGGTGTCTAAGACTTGAAAACATACTGAAGATAAGGATGCCTATGATGACCTAACTGATGGACATGATCTGAGAAGCAAAAGGAGTATCACAAAAAGTATCACAGTGACATGGAAGAAATGGCATTTACACTGCTGGCAAAAGGACTTCACATAAAGCATGACATTTTCTAAACACTGAAGAAGGGGGAGAAGGAGGATCGGCAACAGCAGCCCCAGATGATAAAAAGGAGGAGGAAGAGAAAGAAGAGAAGAAGAAGGAAGAGAACAAGAAGTGGAAGAAGAAGTATTGTTTGTGTGGACCCTAAAATTCTAACTACCCTTCTTGATACAAGAATAGGCCACCTATTCTGACATGGACTCAGGTGTCCCAACAGGTGAATGTAGACAAGAAACAGGTGTATAAGACTTGAAAACATACTGAAGATAAGGGAGCTACAATGACCTAACTGATGGACATGATCTGAGAATGTAAAGCTAACAGTCTTTCACAGTGACATGGAAGAAAGGGCATTTACACTGCTGGCAATGGGACTACACTTAAAGCGTGACATTTTCTAAACACTGAAGAAGGGAGAGAAGGAGAACCGGCAACAGCAGCCCAAGAAGATGAAAAGGAGGATGAGGAGGAGGAAGAGAAAGAAGAGAAGAAGAAGGAGGAGAACAAGAAGTGGAAGAAGAAGCATTGTAGACTCATAGATTTGTTAAAGAAGTCAAAGCCGCAACCATGTAGCCACTGAATACTGGACATCTGCTGCCACAAACCTGAACTCTGGGTACTGTCCCTGGAGTCCGAAGCAAACAAAATCCCCAGAATCAGTTTTGTACTGGCTGTTGTACAAAAGAAGACCATCAGTGGCTTCAGGTCTGAAGGAGAGAAGGATGTCCAAGTCCAGATAGACATCTCTCAATGGCTCATAGCTGATGTAGGAAACTGGATTTTGCTGGAAGTAAGGAACAAAAGCTGTGGAAGAAAATAATGCAGACAATAAACACAATTGTTTAATGGTTCTAATGTTAACTAGGAATGATCGAAACTGGTCATTCAAGTTTACTGAGCAAGTATAATCAATATATTGTTTTAGCATCTCATGTTTGTTAACAGCTGGACAGAAAAGCTCTTCTGTGTGACCAGATTTTCTTAAAATTATGTTTTGAACTATATTGGTTCCATGCAGTGGAAATTGATTATTTATGAACAAATAAACAAGTTTTATAAAACTAAAATGGACAAACAACATTATATGTCCTCTTTTTGTACACTGTTCAAAAACTCTTCATTTTAGTTTTAAGGATTGTCATAATTTGTTCCATTTCTTTGTGTAACTTTTTTTTTAAATGCACAAGGCAAATACAAAATAGGAAAAAAAAAGCAGAAAAATAGGCAATATGGTTATACATGGAAAGAACTACAAAAGAAACAAAAACTTGACATGCAATGGTAAAAGGTTTATGCTCCCTAGGGAATAATATACATAACAAGCTACTTCTTCAAAAATATAACTTGGGGGTTAACTTTACTGTACCACTTGTAGATAACAAACGTTTGGATTCAAAGGGATTAAAACCTATCTCTACTAATTTGTCATGAGTATTCTAACCCAACCAGAAACATCTAATCATTCACCTCCAACAAAGTGTATCACTGGATTCACTCACCTCCAACAAAGATTATCACTGGATTCACTCACCTCCAACAAAGAGTATCACTGGATTCACTCACCTCCAACAAAGTGTATCACTGGATTCACACACCTCCAACAAAGTGTATCACTGGATTCACTCACCTCCAACAAAGATTATCACTGGATTCACTCACCTCCAACAAAGAGTATCACTAGATTCACTCACCTCCAACAAAGGGTATCACTGGATTCACTCACCTCCAACAAAGTGTATCACTGGATTCACTCACCTCCAACAAAGAGTATCACTGGATTCACTCACCTCCAACAAAGTGTATCACTGGATTCACTCACCTCCAACAAAGTTTATCACTGGATTCACTCACCTCCAACAAAGTGAATCACTGGATTCACTCACCTCCAACAAAGTGTATCACTGGATTCACTCACCTCCAACAAAGTGTATCACTGGATTCACTCACCTCTAACAAAGTGTATCACTGGATTCACTCACCTCCAACAAAGAGTATCACTGGATTCACTCACCTCCAAAAAAGTGTATCACTGGATTCACTCACCTCCAACAAAGTGTATCACTGGATTCACTCACCTCCAACAAAGAGTATCACTGGATTCACTCACTTCCAACAAAGAGTATAACTGGATTCACTCACCTCCAACAAAGAGTATCACTGGATTCACTCACTTCCAACAAAGAGTATCACTGGATTCACTCACCTCCAAGAAAGAGTATCACTGGATTCACTCACCTCCAACAAAAAGTTTCACTGGAGTACACACAATTTAAAATCAGCGAATCAACCATGTGCACATGTGGACTGGCACCTGAGACAACAGATCATGTCCTCCAAGACTGTCCCAAATAAAAATATTAGAGCAAAACTTTTGGCCAAGAGAAACATCGGTGCAAGTCAAACTTTATGGGATGCTGAGTGAATTACAAAAGGCAGTGAAGTTCATACTAGAGTCAACATTGCAGATATAGATAATTTATTTCAAGCGAATGAAAGAAGAAGAAGAAGAACTGGATTCACTCACCTCCAACAAAGAGTATCACTGGATGCTTAGAGGTCCCATATGTATTTGATGCTAGGCAGTTGTAGGTGCCACTGTCTTCTGTTCTGACTTTTGGAATGTACAAGTCACCACCTTCAAGCACAGAATGCTCACTGGAACAATGGATAAAATCAGGCATTATTATTATATGCTTGTTAATTCTCTACAGCAGTCAGGCATTATCAATATATGCTCGTTGTGTCTCTACAGCATATATAATCAGGCATTAATATATGTTTATTGTTTCTCTACAGCAGATAAAAATCAGGCATTAATATATGTTTATTGTTTCTCTACAGCAGATAAAATCAGGCATTAATATATGTTTATTGTTTCTCTACAGCAGATAAAAATCAGGCATTAATATATGTTTATTGTTTCTCTACAGCAGATAAAATCAGGCATTAATAAATGTTTATTGTTTCTCTACAGCAGATAAAATCAGGCATTAATATATGTTTATTGTTTCTCTACAGCAAATAAAATCAGGCATTAATATATGTTTATTGTTTCTCTACAGCAAAAAAAATCAGGTATTAATATATGTTTATTGTTTCTCTACAGTAGATAAAATCAGGCATTAATATATGTTAATTGTTTCTCTACAGCAGATACAAATCAGGTATTTATATATGTTTATTGTTTCTCTACAGCAGATAAAAATCAGGCATTAATATATGTTTATTGTTTCTCTACAGTAGATAAAAATCAGGCATTAATAAATGTTTATTGTTTCTCTACAGCAGATAAAATCAGGCATTAATATATGTTTCTTGCTTCTCTACAGCAGATAAAATCAGGCATTAATATATGTTTATTGTTTCTCTACAGCAGATAAAATCAGGCATTAATATATGTTTATTGTTTCTCTACATCAGATAAAGTCAGATATTAACATATGTTTGTTATTTCTCTACATCAGATAAAGTCAGATATTAACATATGTTTGTTATTTCTCTACATCAGATAAAGTCAGGCATTAATATATGCTTGTTGTTTCTCTACATCAGATTAGGTCAGTTATTAACATTTGATTGTTATTTCTCTACATCAGATAAAGTCAGATATTAACATATGTTTGTTATTTCTCTACATCAGATAAAGTCAGATATTAACATATGATTGTTATTTCTCTACATCAGATAAAGTCAGATATTAACATATGATTGTTATTTCTCTACATCAGATAAAGTTAGATATTAACATATGATTGTTATTTCTCTACATCAGATAAAGTCAGATATTAATATATATTTGTTATTTCCCTACATCAGATAAAGTCAGATATTAACATATGATTGTTATTTCTCTAAATCAGTTAAAGTCAGGAGTGACTGCCTGGAGAGGTTTTTCTCTTCTCCCATGGAATTTCAGGCTATGGACAATCAAATTTTCAAAAGTGTATATTTTCCTCAACGTTTTCAGTGTTTCTGTATGATAGATACTAAAAGATATGAGTCTATTTATTTAACACTTGCTTTTCAATGTAACACCATGTCTCTCTGTAAGCAAATCTGAGTTGTTAATATATTTTTTCATGTTACTTTTTGTTCCTTGTCTTACAAAACAAGAAACATGTTAAAGGAAGTGATATATTTGTCCGACTAAGTTCTAAGGCACATCTGCTGAAAGAAAACCTCAACATACTATGGCAATTCTCCATCCTCCTTGACCCAGGAAATTCTAGGTTGAGGTGACCCAGAGGCATCACATCTCAGTTGAGCTGGGGTTCCCAAGGCAGCTGTTGTGTAATCTTGCTGGACCGAAAAAACAGGTTGACCTAGAGAAAAACAAAACAAGAATGCTGCTAGATAGGGCCAAGACAGGCTTCTGCTAATATATTTGTGTACAATATAAATCAGACAGTTAGAATTTGCCAGAAGCAAGAGACAGTGAGCAAAAATAGCAAAGATCCTCAAGTTTTCAAAACAAATGACCCTGCCCCACTGAGGTCTGAATATAAACCTCTAATAACTCAGTCCAGATCAAAGTCAACAGGAGAACTCTTCTAACACTGTCAACAGAAAAGTTAGGGGCACTAGAAGGAGAGGAAGCAGTAGAAGAAACAAGAAGAAGATGAATCTGAAGAATCAGAAGAAGAAGAAGAATCAGAAGAATTAGAAGAATAAGAAGAAGAAGCAGAGGAAGAATCAGAAAAGTCAGAAGGAGAAAGAGAAGAAAAAGAAAAAGAATCAGAAGAAGAAAAGAATCTGAAGAATTTGAATAAGGAGAAAATGAATCAGAAGAATCAGAAGAAGAAGCAGAAAAAGAAGATAAAGAAGAAGAAGAATCAGAAGAAGAAGCAGAAGACGCAGAAGAAGAAGCAGAAGAAGAATCAGAAGAAAAAGCAGAAGACGCAGAAGAAGAAGCAGAAGAAGAAGAAGAAGAAGAAGAAGAAGAAGAAGAAAAAGAAGAAGAAGAAGGAGAGGAAGAAGAAAGAAAGAAAGAAAGAAAGAAAGAAAGAAAGAAAGAAAGAAAGAAAGAAAGAAAGAAAGAAAGAAAGAAAGAAAGAAAGAAAGAAAGAAAGAAAGAAAGAAGAAGTAAGAAAGAGGAAGATGATGATGTCTGTGACTTACTTTGAACAACAAGCTCTACTCGAGATCTGACCGTGCCTTGAGGGTTGGTGACAGTACACTGGTACGTGCCAGCATCCTCAGTCCTGACCTCTGGGATGATGAGAATGCCAGAACCTATGATGGCTGATTGAGGCAGAGGACCTTCAACCTTGGTCCAGGTGACTGCCGGGGAAACGGAGCCTGCAACCAATCCATGTTCATTGTTTCATCACATTTATATAAAATAAGCCTGCAGCCAATTCATGTTTAATGTTTCATCACATTGATTTAAATGGAGACTGCAACCAGTTAATGTTCATTGTTTCATAGCATTTGTTTAAATGGAGCTTGCAACCAATCAAGTTGCAATGTTTGATTACATTTATTTGAAAGTAAAGGAGACAGAAGAAATTGTCTTCAAAGATGAATGCTAAAAGATAGCATGACAGACACCAAGGAGAAAATATGGTGCGCAGGCGCGTGCGCACACATGCACGCACACACACAAACAAAAAGGGGAGGGGGGGGGGTACCATTGACAAAAAGGAGAATGTCATACCTAAAGACAAATATCACATTCAGACTGGAGGACACTTAGACAAGCCTATAGAGAGAGAGAAAGGTATACCTGGGAAAATAATTGGCAAGTGAGAGAGAGAGAGTAAGAGAAAGAGAGAGAGAGAGAGAGAGAGAGAGAGTGAGAGAGAGAGAGAGAGAGAGAGAGAGAGAGAGAGAGAGAGAGAGAGAGAAAGAATGAAAGGTATGTGAAGAAATGCTTGGTAAGTGCAAATAAATGAACAACAAACAAATTAGCTTTATTTTAAAAGGGTTCCAGATTTGGCAAGCAGTCCCTTCTTACATTTTGCCCTTCCAAATACTTATCTTTCCCACATTCTATCTATAAATCATTTTATGTCAATGGCAAAATATATAATATGAATACAGAAAGAAACAACCAAACCATGGATGGATAAACATATGTTCAAATATACATATGTTCACTCATATACATGCATACTCATGCCTATATACACTCACACATATATACACTCATACACACACAAACATACATACAAACATGCATGTATACACACACTTACCCCACCCCCCTTCCCTCATTTATGGATATACAAACCCACTATCATACACACTTATATACACTCATACACACACATACATACATACATACATACAAACATGCATGCATACACACACTTACCCCACCCCCCTTCCCTCATTTATGGATATACAAACCCACTATCATACACACTTATATACACTCATACACACACATACATACATACAAACATGCATGCACACACTTACCCCACCCCCCTTCCCTCATTTATGGATATACAACCCCACTATCATACACACTTATATACATGTACATCTTCTATATTAATAAAGTTAATTTTCCGAGTCTGTTAACTATAAACTCGGAAACTACTGAACCGATTGCTTTCAAATTTTCACACAACGTTGCCTTTGACTCAAAGCATGTTTTTATGTCATAAAAATCGCACAAATCACGAACGACGTAGCTCCAGCAACGGTCAAATCATTATTTTTTTGGTTGCCGGCCCAGATTTGTTTTAAGTTAATTGGCCATTTTTGACTGCTGAGCAGGGCTGCCAATTACATTATTAAATAATTTCATTTCCACTAACTACTTGAGTCTTTGGTAGCGTAGTTGTAAATATTCTGCCTCTCATGCGGGTGACCCGCGTTCGATTCCCCGCTAGGTGATACAATTTTTTTTTGGGTTTCCTTTAACTGGGCAGCTGGCACATTGTGTTGTGGTTTATGGCTAGGCTGCTATATCTATGCCAATTTTTCGGTCATGGGGTTTACAGCTAGCCTGTGATAGTGGCGACGTGATGCTCAAAGGTCATGTCACGGGTAATCTTCGTTCGCCCTCGAGAGGGCCGTTGGCACGTTGTGTTGTGGTGTACAGCTAGGCTGTGACCTAAACTCTTCAGTGTTCGGTAGTATAGTTGTAAGTATTCTACCCTTCACGCAAGTGACCAGTGTTCGAATCGGTGTTCTTTTTCCCTTAATAGGATGGTTGCCACGTTGTTTTGTGTTTGTTTACAGCTAGACTGTGATATCTGCACCTTTCCCCCAAAGACATCCGATTTCAGTAAAGTCCAGTTAGCTTCCACGCGACGCTTCTCGATCAAAAACTATTTGGCGATGATAGAAACTGTTAACTAAGACGGCTTACAGTCCACTTTAGTTTGGGTGGACACGGATGCCAAGGTCGGTTACAAATCGTCCCTTCGGAGAGGGAGAGATAATGGGTAGGGGGTATTTTTCTCTGATATTTGTGAGTATAGTGTACTTTTTACTGTGGGTTCCATCACTGGTTAGGTGATTAGTTTTTTTTTTGCCTATGTTGGGGGCAAAATAAAAATAACCAGTCCGTGGCGACACCATGCGGTGCTAACTCCTCTGGCTACACCAACCTACACAGACTGTAGTGACAGTTTTTGTTGTAGTTGTGATGGTGGTGGTGGTAGTTGTAGTGGTAGCAGTAGTTCTGGTTCTGGATGGGTGATGTGGTAGCTGTTACACTGGCCACATTTACTTCTCAGTACAAATTAATGCTACCCATTTTAGTCTGGGTGATACGGATGCCAAGCTCAATTTAGTTACAATATTTTGTCAGATGTCGGCTCTGTGGATAAGTCGATGCGAACGCTTCGCTTCCTAATGCTGGGATGCCAGGTTCGATCCTAGCTGCGGGCAATGCACCTTGCGTTGGTTTCGACAGTGGTATCAAGAAAGCCAACCGTCCAGAAAGAAATGGCAAACTACTGGATGTAAATTGCCTAGAGAAACCACACAACAGCCAGGGGCTGTTAGGGTTGGTTCTGCAACGTCCTGTAAAGGATACGCAACTAACTAACATTTTGTCAGATGATGACTTTCCCATCCTTCTGAGAGGATGATATGATTAGTGGAAAAAGGGGGGGGGGGTAAGGGGGTTTGATGCCATCACTGTTAACTGAGAGAGCTTAAAACATTATTTTAAAGTTCTCATTTCCTAAGTATTTCTATTTTAATAATTTCACCAGGTGATGATTTTTCAATCTTTTGGAGAGAGAGATATGATTGGGGGAGAGGGGGTGGGGGTGGGGGTGGGGGTGGGGGTTATGCCAGACACAGTTAGCTGAGAGAGTTTAAAACATTATTTTACAAATCTCATTTCTTAACTATTTCTATTTTAATAATTTCACCAGAGATGATTTTTCAATTCTTCGGAGAGGGAGATATGACTGGGTCAGAGGGGGAGTGGGGGGTATGTGAGACACTGTTAGCTGACAGCTATTTTATTTTCTTTTCCCTTTCACCATTCTGGACCACAGCAACGTGTGGCTGGGTACAGCTAGTACATACATAAATACATACCACACGTATGTACACACAAGACCTAATCACACTCATGTACTCATGCATACATAGCCACACACCCTCTTATAAACACAAACATACTCATAGATACACACATTCTGCTCAATATGGAGGATAGCCATGGCAAAATACTTTGCTTCAATGTTATTTTTTTTCTTCTAACAGTGCTTTGCTAGTGCAGTAGCCACATACAAACAGAAGTTTATGGTTTTGCTACCTAAGCTACTGAGTTAAGTGAGCACTGTGTGCTGTGTTTTTCATGTGGAATGCACTTCATGTGTGCAGCTGTTCTGTCATTGTATTCAGTATGGTGGGTAGACGGTGTACTTATGGGCTGGTGAAATACCTTGTGTAATAATTGTGTGTGCGTATGTTAAGCTTATTGTGACCAGCTACTTCTGTCAACAACAAACTCCATTTCTAGTGATGACTGTTGGCATTGGCGCCTCTGGCAACCATCTTATGCATTTAGTGTGTGTGTGTGTATTTCTGGATTGTGCTGTGACTAATTTTTTTGTTTATAAGGGACAGGGACTGACAATTACTTTGATTTAAAAGGAGCATGTATGGGGTGAACCAATTGCAGTAAAATTAAAATCTTGACTACGACTACTCAAACATACTCATATATGTCAAAGAGAGGGGGGAGGAGGAGAGGGAGAGAGAAGGAGAGAGAGTGAGAGAGAGATAAAGAGAGGGATAGTGACAGAGGGAGATAGATGGAGAGAGATAGAGGGAGAGATAGAGGGGTAGAGAGATAGAGAGAGGGAGAGAGAGAGATAGAGAGTAATAGAGAGAGGGAGAGAAATAGAGAGAGGGAGAGAGAGATATGGAGAGAGACATAGAGAGAGCTAGAGAGGGAGTGAGGCAGAGAGAGGGGCAGGAGAGAGAGAAGGAGAGAGAGAGAGTGGAGAAGGGTAAAGCTAACTATAAGGAAATACTTGGCAAATTAATGTGAGAGAGAGGCAGGGAAAGATGGAAGGGGTATACTGGAACAGAGGGGCAGTAAACAAAATGTGAACAACTTCAACTTCATTAAAATGTAAAAAAAAAAAAAAGTGTAGAGGACTGTAGAGTTCAGATGAGGCAGCTGAAGAAGAAGAAGAATGCAACTGAAAAAACCAAGGACCTCAAACAAAATCAAGTGTGACAAGACCAGATACCTGTGACAACACACTCCATCTCAAACAAAATCAAGTGTGACAAGACCAGATACCTGTGACAACACACTCCATCTCAAACAAAATGAATTGTGACAAGACCAGATACCTGTGAAAACACACTCCATCTCAAACAAAATCAAGTGTGACAAGACCAGATACCTGTGACAACACACTCCATCTCAAACAAAATCAAGTGTGACAAGACCAGATACCTGTGACAACACACTCCATCTCAAACAAAATGAATTGTGACAAGACCAGATACCTGTGAAAACACACTTCATCTCAAACAAAATGAATTGTGACAAGACCAGATACCTGTGACAACACACTCCATCTCAAACAAAATGAATTGTGACAAGACCAGATACCTGTGACAACACACTCCAGCTCCACACGATCACCAACTCCTACTCTCTGGACTCCTGCACCAGTGGAAACAAATGGATCTGCAAAAATACAAACAACCTGTACATAAGCTTGCCAGATTCTTTACCATATTTCTGGAAGTTTCCATATTCTGAAAACTTTGACAAAATAAAAATGTTTATATTTAGAACTCGGACTTAGGCTTCACATGAGGGATCACAGAACAATCAATTCTGCTGGACATGGACCCAAAAATAGGGAGGGGTAGGGGGGGGAGAGGACAGTCACATTATCGTATCTGCTACACATGGAAAAGGGGGGAGGGGTGCATCAAGTTATCAAAAATGTGACATGAGAAAGAGGAAGGTGGGCAGGGACAGAGAAGGAGGAGGGAAACAGTAAAGTTATCAGCTTGCTTCCTACATTTGATGGTTCATGACATCAAAGACTGGTCACTTGGTACTTCTTTAGAGCTTCTTGGGTGTCTTTTTTGAATAATATGATAGTAAGAAACTGCTCAAAACATTCCCTATATTAGAAATGTTCATTGTGACTGGGAAAGCAGGCTAGTATTTACATAAAGATCAACAGAGAAATAACATGAAAAATGATAAACATGGCTAATATTTAGTTGCATTTGCTGGAGTTTTTTTCACACACACACACATACTGAGGTATTTACAAAGTCAAACATTCAACTAGTGGAATCTTCACAGAGCCAAACATACATGTAGTGGGATATTCAGAGAGCCAAACAAACATGTAGTGGGATATTCAGAGAGCCAAACATACATGTAGTGGGATATTCAGAGAGCCAAACATACATGTAGTGGGATATTCAGAGAGCCAAACATACATGTAGTGGGATATTCAGAGAGACAAACATACATGTAGTGGGATATTCAGAGAGCCAAACATACATGTAGTGGGATATTCAGAGAGCTAAATATTCATTTAGTGGAATATTCACAGAGCCAAAAATACATTTATTAGAACATTCACAGAGCCAAACATACATGTAGTGGGATATTCAGAGAGCCAAACATACATGTAGTGGGTTATTAACAGAGCCAAACATACAACTAGTGCAATGTTCACAGAGCCAGAATACATGTAATGGGATATTCAAGAAACAAACAAAATGAGCGGGCAGATAGACTGGCCGGCTCTGCATAACTTGGTGGTGAACTGATGTATGACAATCTAATGGGGCCGTGTTAGCACAATCGATAGGAGACTCGCTTTCAAATCCAGCTGAGACTCACTACAGCCCACGGCCAGTGTTCAAAACTGGGCGGTTGCCGGGGTTAACCCAGCCTCTAGTTAATGGGTACTTAATGGGTACCAGAGTTAACACTCTGGGGTAAATTGAGGAACGTCGCTATAGCTACGGAGTTGCGTGAGGACAGCGGCACAGGCAGACAGTTTCTTATTAGCTGTCTGTACTGGTGGCAGAGCACTTATGGTTTATAACCGTGTGCAATGACACTGGTTCACATCTCCCAACTTTACCTTTATGACAAGCTAGATATTATGAGGGACTTTTGGGAACGAGTGAACAGTGCGGAGGCAAAGATAGATCATTATGGCTTGAGGAGAATGGTGCTGCAAGGAGTCACGAGGGAATCTGGCCGACGCTCAACACTTAGGGGAAAGATGAGACGGATATACAATTAGACAGTTACTGGTGCCATCGGAATAGGAACTCTTCACTTGCTGCTGAAGATGGGGACAGAGCGCTTATGGGAGTGTCCCGGGTGCTGTGATGTCAATTCTTAATTCAACATTCAAAATTCACCAAGAACCAAACACACAAGTAGTGGGACATTCATGGAGCTTTCACAATGAATAAATGGTGACAGTAAACACTTACCCTCCACAGTCACGATAGTGAATGCACTTACAGTCCCTGCGTCATTGGAGGCCGTGCACACGTATCTGCCTGAATCCTGTGGTTGTATGTTGTAGATTCTATAGTTAGAAACATACAAAGTAATCGTTGAATATGTGCAGTGGTGGATGTGAGAAAGGAGACTAACATATGGAAGAATTAAGAATGAAAATGAGAGAAAGGAAAGTATAATGGGGAGTAACAATTGAGATTAAGGGGAGTAACAAATGGGAGAAAGAAGACTTACTAATGGGAGAAAGAAGAGTGAGAAAAGAGGGGAAGGAGAGTGACATATGTGGAAAGGAGAGTAACAAATGGAAACAAAGAAAAGTAACAAGTGGGAGAAAGAAGAATAACCATGGGGGAAAAGGAGAGTGACAAATGGGGTAAATAAGAGTGGCAAAAAGAAGAAAGGAGAGTAACACATAGGTGACAGGAATGTGATAACTGGGAGAAAGGATAATGCATAATAGGATGTGTGTAGTGGCAACTGGGAGGATGTATAGTGACAACTGGCAGAATGTATAGTGACAACTGGGAGAATGTATAGTGACAACTGGGAGGATGTATAGTGACAACTGGGAGGATGTATAGTGACAACTGGGAGGATGTATACAAACAACTGGGAGGATGTATAGTGACAACTAGGAGGATGTATAGTGACAACTGGGAGAATGTATAGTGACAAATGGGAGGATGTATGGTGACAACTAGGAGGATATACAGTGACAACTGGGAGAATGTATAGTGACAACTGGGAGGATGAATAGTGACAAATGGGAGAACGTATAATGACAACTGGAAGGATGTATAGTGACAGTTGGGAGGATGAATAATGACAACTGGGAGGATGTATAGTGACAAATATGTGGACGTATATGGGAGGATGAATAGTGAAAATGTGAGGATGTATAGTGAAAACTGGGAGGATGTATAGTGAAAACTGGGAGGATGTATAGTGAAAACTGGGAGGATGTATAGTGAAAACTGGGAGGATGTATAGTGAAAACTGGGAGGATGTATAGTGACAACTGGGAGGATGTGTAGTGAAAACTGGGAGGATGTATAGTGAAAACTGGGAGGATGTATAGTGACAACTGGGAGGATGTGTAGTGAAAACTGGGAGGATGTATAGTGAAAACTGGGAGGATGTATAGTGGCATCTGTGAGGATGTATAGTGAAAACTGGGAGGATGTATGGTGGCAACTGGAAGGATTTGTTATGTTAACTGGGAGTATGTATAGTGACAACTGGGTTTACAGAAGAGAGTCATTTTGTCAGATGGACTTACGTTAAGATGCCATTTCTGATCTGGTGCTGCGGGGGCAACTGTCCACGTTCCTTCTCCCACTGAACATCAGGTGGAGGGTCTCCCTGGACGTTGCACCTGATCTCCAGTGTACTTCCGATCACAGCCAGATTCTGTTTGGGGATCACATCAACCACAGGGGGAGCTGTAGACCAAATACAAAAACATCTTTTTACAAGGATATGGAGGTGCAGTGTCACATTTAAGATGCTTCTGGAACAGGGCTTCTTCTTCTTTGTTCGCTGGCTGTAAGCTACAGCGGAAAGTCCTGGTTGTTCAACTATTTGGACTTTTGCTTTGTGCTAGGGCCTGAGTTTTGCATGCACATCTGTTTTACTGGCATATTTGTGTGCAGTAGGTTGTTGCTTGTGGCTCGGGTGGACACACTCCGACTTGGAAGAAAAACCCAAATTTGTCAACACTTAAGATATGCTTGTAGGGGAGGCAATGGGTCTATTCTTGTGTTTCCTACAAATGTTTTCAATGCCTTCAGGGGTATTGGGCATAAAGGGCAAGACCTATAATTTATTTACCAACGGCAAGACCTATAGTTTATATACCCACTAGCACTATGTACGTGATGTGGTAAACATCACACCAGCCACCTTAACTTTCCAGGACTTTACCTGGTACTCATTTAAGTCTGGGTCGACCTGGGAGCCAAGGTCATTTTTTGGATGAAAAAGAAAAGGTCACTTTGGTGTCAAATTATTTCTGTAGTGAAAGATATGTAAAAAATAAGTTCTACATAGAACTCACCAAGAACTATAACATCAGCAAAACCATCACTGGAGCCACCAGCACCAGTGGCCACACATCTGTATCGTCCAGCATCTGCACGGGTCACCTGGCGTATCTCTAACACTCCATCTCGTTCTCTGGCCTGGGGTGACAGCTGTCCATCAAGCTTAGTCCACTCAACAGTAAACGGACCTTGTCCACTAGGCTGACATCTCAACTGGAGAGGCTGACCAGGTCTGGAAGTGACTCGAGATGGAGTGATGGTCAGTCTTGGTGTTACTGTGATTTTAGAAGCAAGTAATTGTCATCCATTTATGTGAAATATCCAATAAACAGAAACAATTGTTATCCATTATGTAAAATGTTACAATTCTTGGACAAAAAGAGTGAGAGGTAATAAATGTCTTTACCAAAAAGAGTGAAGGTAATAAATATCTTGGACAGAAAGGGTGAAGGTAATAAATATCTTGGACAAAAAGGGAGAAGGTAATAAATGTCAAGGAAATAAATGTCTTGGACAGAAAGAGCCAAGGTAATAAAATGTCTTAGAGTGAAAAAGTGAAGGTAATGAATGTCTTGGACAGAAAGAATTAAGGTAATAAATGTTTTGGTCAGAAAGAGTGAAAGGAAAAATATATCTTGGACAGAAAGAATGAAAGTAATAAATGTCTTAGGCAGAAAGAGTGAAGGTAATAAATGTCTCTGACAAAAAGAGTGAAGGTAATAAATGTCTTTGACAGAAAGAGTGCAGTAAAAAATATGTCTTGGACAGAAAGAATGAAGGTAATAAATATCTTGGACAGAAAGAGTGATGGTAATAAATGTCTTGGACAGAAAGAGTGGAGGTAATAAATGTCTTGGACAGATAGGGTGAAGGTAATAAATATTTTGGACAGAAAGAGTGAAGTTAAAAATGTGTCTTGGACAGAAAGAATGAAGGTAATAAATGTTTTGGACAGAAAGAGTCAAGGTAATAAATGTCTGTAACAGAAAAAGTGAGGGTAATATCTGTCCAAGGCTTAGAGAGTGAAGGTAACAAACTTCTGAAGTTAAAAAAAAAGGGGTGAAATTTGTCAAGAATGGATCAACTTACCACTGACGATGATGTAAACGGTTGCAGAAAACTCTGTGCCCACAGTCTCACTTTCAACTGAACAGATGTACTCTCCAGCATATTCTGGCTCTATTCTGGGAATGTACAATACACCATTCCTCACACTGTGTCCTGGGGGTAAAGGTTGGTTTCCAGGTCGTCTCCATCGAATTCTTGGATTTGGTAGTCCTTGAGAAGAGCAGGTCAGCTCTACTGACTGGCCAACGGTCAAACTTAGACGTTCAGGACCAGTAATAGACACACTTGGACGGACAGGACCACCACCATCAATAACTGTGGGGAAGACATACATACATGAAAATATATGGTGGCTTAATATGTAAAAGATACATGCGTACAGTGGCAAAATGTGTAGAAGATAATGTGTACAGAGGCTAAATGTATAGAAAATAATGTGTCTAGAGGTTAAATGTGTAGAAAATAATGTGTCTAGAGGTTAAATGTGTAGAAGATAGATGTTTATGGTGGCTAAATATGTAGAAGATACAAGTATATGGTGACTAAATATGCAAAAACATACATGTATATGGTGGCTAAATTTGTAGAAGGTACATTTATATAGTGGTTAAATGTGCAGGAGTACATGTATTGGTGCCTAAATTTGTAGAAGGTATACATATATGGTGGCCAAATGTATAGAAGGTACATGTATATGGTGGCTAAATTTGTAGGTGTATATATATATATATATATATATATATATATATATATATATATATATATATATATATATATATATATATATATATATATATATATATATATATATATATATATATATATATATATATATATATGGTGGCTAAATTTATAGAAGGTACTATATATAGTGGTTACATTTGTTGAAAATACATGTATATGGTTGCTAAATTTGTAGAAGTTACACTTATATATTGAGAGATTCTGAGCACCTATGAATGTGTCCAGAGTGGCACTCTGGACACATTCATAGGTGCTCAGAATCTCTCAAAATATAAGTGTAACTTCTACAATAATCAAGAAAAGTCAGCTAAAAATTGTGAAATTATTATAGAAGGCATGTAGAAACTTAAAAGTTAAAATTTAAGTTGTCTTCCCTCGCCACTGTCAAAAATAGTTTATTTCTTGTTTGAGAACCGCTGCGTTAACGTATTGTAAGCCTGACACGGTTACGTCAGCAGCACGGCCCGTCAGCGGGAGTTGGTCATGGTTAAACAGTCATGAGCAGGATGTGATGATTTCTTGGATAAGCTCAGTATCAGAGCAATATGTTTTGGCTCTGCACTTATGGAAGCCTTCTTGGATGGTGGAGAATGCTCATGTTCTGTCCCTATCTTCTACTGAGGGTTGACCAGCATTTTGTGGCTTCTCTGGACCAGCCTGATGAGGGCACCACCTGTGGACTAGGAAGCAAAGATGACCACACAACGAGACTACAATGTCCCACAAAACTAATTAGGAAGGCTGACCCAGGCAACAAATGCTTGCAGAAGTAGGATGTGTTGGCCGAAAGGCACAGATATTGCTGCCATGTTGTAAATGGGCACAACGCATTGACATCTTTGGATGTATTTTTGTAGATACACACAGAATCAACAGAAACAAATTAGAAAAAAAGAAATAACAGGAAAACCAGACATAGAATGCAAAGATTGAATAGTTGACCCAGAAAAAGCTCACAATAGAATGCACACAAAATTAAAATAACAGACAAAGAGAGAATGCATAGATTGTCTCTAGATCTGTACAGAAGTTGAGTAAACCCATGAGCACTACTGGCTCTGTCACTTAAAGGGTGGAACTAGCATCACTATCTCTAGGTGGACCCAGGATCAATAGTGGCTTCTCTAGGTGGACCCATCTCTCGTAGTGGTGTCTCTGGGTGGACCCAGGATCAATAGTGGCTTCTCTAGGTGGACCCATCTCTCGTAGTGGTGTGTCTGGGTGGACCCATTTCTCATAGTGGCTTCTCTAGGTGGACCCATTTCTCGTAGTGGTGTCTCTGGGTGGACCCATTTCTCATAGTGGCTTCTCTAGGTGGACCCATTTCTCGTAGTGGTGTGTCTGAGTGAACTTATCTCCTGAAGGTGCTGAGTGGTCTCGAAGCATGGCGTCCACTGGAGGTCCCCAGTTCAGGCCCCAGTTAAGGCTGGGATTTTTTCACGTGGACTTCTAGTCATTTTCTCTGGTCTCTGGTTAATAAGATCGGATGCCCGTGTGTATTGTTGCACACGCAAACAAATATCTTGGCTTTTGGAAATCAAATAGAGTAGCCTAATGGCACTGCCCAGGCAAAATTTGGAGTTAAAAATCTACCCAAAGTAGTTCAGGATCCTCGCCTGTGCTACAGAGTTTGTGCACTGCGCTGAGATTCTTTGGACTCAGGCTTGAGTTAGAAGCAGAAAAGAGCACTTATGGGTCCATCTTCTGTAGTGGTTACTCTGGGTGGACTCTACCAAAGTCAGACCTATCACTATGTGACTGGCCATAGGGCCCCTTCAGTTCCAAAAGTCTCACACCATATCTGACATTGCTGATCATATGTGATTCCCCAGTTTGTACTTTTCCTTAAACAGATGTATTTACAACTGTCTAGCTTCATTTCTCATTTTAGAGCAATAGCTCTCTCTCTCTCTCTCTCTCTCTCTCTCTCTCTCTCTCTCTCGTCTCTCTCCTCTCTCTCTCTCATCTCTCTCTCTCCTCTCTCTCTCTCCTCTCTCTCTCTCTCTCTCTCTCTCTCTCTCTCTCTCTCTCTCTCTCTCTCTCTCTCTCTCCCCCTCTCTCTCATAGGACATTTTTTTTTCTAAATCAACATTCAGACAGCAAGAGTGCAAACCTGATACATCAACAGTCTCCTCCACCCGGCCTCTCTCATTGGTAGCTACACAAATGTATTGGCCTGCGTCAGTCTTCTGGATGGAGTCAAACAGGAGGACAGCAGTTCCTGGACCCTGGAACCAAAAAACAAAAAAACAACAACATATAAAACATATTTATTACACTTGTCTTGCTTTATAGAAACATAATTATTACATGTGTCTTGTTTTGAAGAATTCTTGCTTGCTATATACATCCAGTTTTAACATATGGCTGTGAATCCTGGACAATCGGTAGGCAGGCCAAACCATTTCTGGAGGCCTCGGAGATGTGGTTTTACAGAAAAATGCTTAGAATACCTTGACAGCCAAAAAGAGCAACCAAGAGGTTTTGAAAGAGGCGGGAGCCCGAAGACAACTTATCACAGATATCAGAATGAGACAGTCATCATTTTCGGCCATGTTGTGAGAAGAGGGAAAATAGAACATGTTGTGACCACAGGAAAGATGTGTGGAAGGAGAGATAGAAGAAGACGAGAGAAGATGCTTGACAGTCTTGTTGCATGGCATGGAGGTGTGTCAGCACACGAACTGATACATGCTGCGGAGATCGCAGATTATGGAGAGACATGATCGCCCACGCCAGTCAGCAAGGCACCTGATGATGATGATGATGTTTTGTTTTGCAGAAACATATTTATTACATGCGTCTTGTTTAAAAGAAACATATTTATGACATGTATCTTGTTTTGTAGAAACATATTTATTGCATGTGTCTTGCTTTGGAGAAAAATGTTTATTACATGTATCTCGTTTAAGAGAAACATATTAATTACGTGTGTCTTGTTTTGGAGGAACATATTACACATGTCTTCTGTACACTATTTATTACCTATACCTTGTTTTGGGGAAACATATTTCTTCTCCCTGTTTTATTCTGTAGATCCCATCTCTTATTTTGTAGATACATATTTATTACACTGTTCTAATTCTGAAGATAAATATTTTTTCCACTGGTCTTATCTGTAGAGATGTATTTATTACACCTGTCTTATTCTGTAAAAACATTTTATGTTACATGTGTCTTATTTTGTAAAAACATTTTATGTTACATGTCTTATTCTGTAGAAACATTTTATATTACATGTGTCTTATTCTGTAGAATCATTTTATACTACATGCGTCTTATTCTGTAGAAACATTTTATATTACATGTGTCTTATTCTGTAGAAACATTTTATATTACATGTGTCTTATTCTGTAGAAACATTTTATATTACATGTGTCTTATTCTGTAGAATCATTTTATATTACATGTGTCTTATTCTGTAGAAACATTTTATATTACATGTGTCTTATTCTGTAGAAACATTTTATATTACATGTGTCTTATTCTGAAGAAACATTTTATATTACATGTGTCTTATTCTGTAGAAACATTTTATATTACATGTGTCTTATTCTGAAGAAACATTTTATATTACATGTGTCTTATTCTGTAGAATCATTTTATATTACATGTGTCTTATTCTATAGAAACATTTTATGTTACATGTGTCAAGTTTTGGAGAATATATTTATTCCGCCTGTCTTAGTTCGTGGAAACATATTTCAGTATCTAAATGTAAGTGCTGTCGGAATTCTCAATGTCGTGAAATCTGTGGTATGAATATTATTATCTTCACATTTTATATTTTAGCCAACTTTTTTCATTTGAAGCTTGAAAAGATACATAGACAAAGAAGAAAACACATTTATAAAAAGTTGTACTCACGGCATCATAGGCTTCTGGCAGCACGTCTGACCGTCTTTTTATTCCAGATCTCCAGAACACCGTGGGAACTGGGTCACCAATACCTACACATTCAATGTTGACTTTTTCGCCAACCAATGAAATTATCTGTTTACTTGGGGTGATCTCAATAATAGGTGGACCTGATATAAGTAAATTGAAAAAATGGCTATTTATGATTTCTACATCATAAATGGGGCAAATGAAGAAATACTAAGTACATTTAACTTGTGCGGTATCAAACTTCCCTTACTTCAGCTCTGTCCTTCCAAGAGGATTAATTAGGACACATTTTTTTACAATATATATATATCAGTATATCAGTAGTGATCTGTTCTTGAAAAGTGTAGTTAAATGACGTTGGTTCTTTTAGTGCCTGTAAAGTGTTTAGGAGGCCCAAATATAAATATATTAACTTAAGATAACATTTATGGTTTTTTCTGTGAGCCAAATGGCTATTTTAAAGCCATGGTGACTTAAAATTTTTCCGGTAAGCCTCACTGATAAAGGGTAACTAGGTCATGACATCGGTCAAATAATATATATATATTTTTTACCCACTGAGGAATGTATTGCATTGAATGCTTCACTATGTTTATGTTTATTGATTACCTCCTCTATATATCTTTTTAAATTTTTGGGGAACAAATTGTAGATAAATAATTTTTTTTAAAATAAATATTTATTAGTGACCTGTGTGAGATAACTTTAAAAAAAAAAGGATTTTTAGGGAATTTGTGACATATTTTGTAAGCGTATTGGGCAAAAAGTTAATTCCTTCCATCCTATTGGAAAAATAAAAAAATACTCAGACCTAGAAAGGTTTAATATAGACACTAGGAGACAGATAAATAATAAGTAAGGACTGAAAAACAATGGGTTAATTTAAGAACAGTCTGTGATAGAAGACAGCGAGAACATCATTTTGTCTTTGGAATGACCTAGACAAATATGGCTATTTATTTAGTAGTAAAAGAGTTAATGAAACATTTATGAGCCAAATCTTCCTCGCTCACTCCAGAACAACCAGACTACTTCTGTGATAAGCTGGTGATGACCTCAGGTCCTCCATCATCTTCGTAGATGTTTCTTCAGTGAAGTTGATTAAGGTCATGCTATCTTTGTACATCTGTCATGGAACTAACAGTGTCAGAGAGGTTTAATGACAAAGACAACAGTGTCAGCTAAATCTTGCTCTAGTGACCAAATCACATGTCTTTCCTTGAGAAAAGACACTTCTTTCATTTTTTAGGGACTCTTTATATCTAATATACATGTGTTGTTTATATCTTGCTTCACATACTTCTCATACCTTTTAACTTTATCTCTGTCTTATTTATGAACTTAAATGTGCTTCTTACAGTATTGCATGTAAATTTAAAGCGCCCTTTTCAACTCCTTCAGGCATTTTGAGCATAAAGGTCTAGACCTAGCCTACATTTTATAGGCTCACTGACTAACTAACTAACTAACTAACTAACTAACTAACTAACTAACTAACTAACTAACTAACTAACTAACTAACTAACTAACTAACTAACTAACTAACTAACTAACTAACTAACTAACTAACTAACTAACTAACTAACTAACTAACTAACTAACTAACTAACTAACTAACTAACTAACTAACTAACTAACTAACTAACTAACTAACTAACTGACTGACTGACTAACTGACTAACTGACTTACTGACTTACTGAATAACTGACTGACTAACTAACTAACTAACTAACTAACTAACTAACTAACTAACTAACTAAACTAACTAACTAACTAACTAACTAACTAACTAACTAACTAACTAACTAACTAACTAACTAACTAACTAACTAACTAACTAACTAACTAACTAACTAACTAACTAACTAAACTATCTAGCTGGTGTATTCATTCATTCATTCAGTAGCATGTCCCTCGCGGAACCTCGCTGCCATAACAACCCTCCGGAAAACCTTCCTATCATGAGCAAGATGTCCCGCGTCTGATACACCCATCTGGAGATCATCTGCCACATCCTGCACCCATCTTCTCCTTGGCCTTCCTCTTCCTCTCTTCCCAGGCATATACCCCTCCATTATTGTTCTCTCTAGACTTCCATGACGTTTCAAGTTACCAAAATATTTCAATTTTCTTTGTTTTATTGTCTTTACTAGCCAACCCTCTTCAATATTCAGCTCTTGAAGTATGGATGCATTTGTTCTTTTCTTTACCCAAGATATTCTTAGAACTTGTCTGTAACATTTATATTCAAATGCATTTATGCGCTGTTCCGCTTGTTTAGTAAGTGTCCAGGTCTCACAGGCGTATGTTGCAATATGTTGCTGGTGTATAGTTTTTTAATAATAAGATAAATGAAACAATACAAGAAGACAAACCTTCAACTCTGAGGCTGGCTGTAGCCGTGACTGTTCCGATTTCATTAGCTGCTGAACACATGTACTCTCCTTGTTCTTCTGGGCCAATGGAGTTGAATCTGATGACACCCATATCTGCCTTCACTTCCGTTCTGCTGCTGAATGGACGGCCACCCGCCCTGTATATGGAGGACAAATGTATATGTGATGAAAGGCAGCAGATCAGTTGGTTGATTCAGGTAAACACAATCAACTCAGACAGTAGACCAGATGGTTAGCTCAGGTAAACAAGTTCTGATCATATTTGATGTTTTTTTCTATTAACTGTTAAAGTGTGAAGATTGCATCTATGCAGCTTCTATTTTCTCTGAAAGCCATCTGTTCTTCTGTCGACCGTGGTTCTATCACTGGTCACAGCCGGGTTTCTATTATCTTAGCATACATTTTACCAACATAACTTAAAAGAGAAATGCCTCGAAAAAGAAACATCACCATCTGCGAAGGAAATCAGCCAGGTTTTGTTTCTTCCAATAATTTCTGAAACAGTCGAGCATGTTCGATCTAAGGATTTCCTATGTGGGTTCTGAGGTTCCATTTTGGAGAACAAAGAATAGACCCCCCCCCCCCCCCCCCCCCCAACAAAAATGTTGCAGGAGGCTACTAATTAGGGTGTTTCATTCCAAGTCAATGTGCATCTGCCTGAGAGGTAAAGAACCAACAGTCTGCATACAATTGAGCCAGATCTGTAAAATTAAAGTTCTGGATTCTGGATCACAAGTCCAGGAGTGGATGAACAATCAGAACTTTCTTCCAGAGCTTATTTTTGGTAAACACTACAAAGAAGAAGAAGTAGCAGAAGAAGAAGAAGAAGAAGAAGAAGAAGAAGAAGAAGAAGAAGAAGAAGAAGAAGAAGAAGAAGAGAAGAAGAAGAAGAAGAAGAAGAAGAAGAAGAAGAAGAAGAAGAAGAAGAAGAAGAAGAAGAAGAAGAAGAAGAAGAAGAAGAAGAAGAAGATCTAATGGCTGACCTTGTCCAGGTCACAACTGGAGGTGGGACCCCACCAATAACTCGGCACTGGAATAGTGCACTGCTGCCGATGGGTCTGACTACCTGGACATCTGGGTACAGCTCAATCACTGGTGGTTCACGGCCTGGAAACAACAAAACACACAAAGTCCATGTAATAATGCAACAAAGAATGTTAAAATATGACAATATGTAGTCATTCTAGGTTGTTGAAACCAAAGATGATCATTGAGTTGTTTCTAACATGTTACTTTATCATTAGCTAAGCTTATCCCATCTTAACCCATACAGTAAAGCAGATTATTAGGGCTAGTGTGGCAGTTATAGGTGGCCTATTTGTAATTTTCTTGGAGCATCAGCTAGATGCTTGCCTCCAATCCAAAAACTGTGGGTTCAAATCCACACTGAGACAGAGTTTTTCAAAACTGACATTGACTCCAAGGTTGACCTCACCTTAAATGGGTACCAAGTAGAGCTCTGGGAAGTAAAGACAGGTGTCATTATGTTGACCACATCACCCACTATGGAGGTGATGGCGGTAACAAAAGCAATGATGTGGCTAAAGACATAGAATTTTTTCTATACATGCTTTTTAAGTGATTATACGAGCAAGCTTAAGAAGACAGAGACAGGATGGATTCAAAGAAAATGGTTGGAGTTGCTAAAGAAATTTCACCTGAAAGGAATTAGCTTCGTTTTTGTGCCAGGACACTCAGGGGTAAGAGGGAATGAACAAGCTGATTGGCTTGCTGGCAGGGCAACAGTAGGTACAGGAAAAGCAATGGACAGGGCCGATATTCTCAATGTTCTCTGGAGCAATACAAGAAGATGATTCAAAAGACAACATTGAATCGGCAACACAACTTCCAACCATCTGTAATTCACCATACAGGATGTACTTAGGGACTCCACCATCCTCCATTCTTCTTGAGTGAACCAGCCACCTGAGCCTTTAGAGACTTAGCATTAAGAAAACTTGTGATACCTGTTCTTCCAATGTTCCCCAAAAGGATGTTCAGACAGGAGCAGAATACAACTCAGCTGAGAATGTTAAAAAAGAGTAGAATCCAGTTTAGCTGAGAATGTTTATACAGGAATAGAATCCAGTAAGCTGAGAATGTTTATACAGGAGAAGAATCTAGTTTAGCTGAGAATGTTTATACAGGAGTATAATCCAGTTTAGCTGAGAATGTTTATACAGGAGTAGAATCCAGTTTAGCTGAGAATGTTTATACAGGAGTAGAATCCAGTTTAGCTGAGAATGTTTATACAGGAGTAGAATCCAGTTTAGCTGAGAATGTTTTTAAAGGAGTAGAATTCCTTCGGGTGAGAATGTTTATACAGTAGTAGAATCCAGTTCAGCCGAAAATGTTTTTTTAGGAGTAAAATCCAGTTCAGCCTAGAATGTTTACATAAGAGTAGAATCCAACTCAGCTAAGAATGTTTATACAGGAATAGAAGCCAGTAAGCTGGAAATGTTTACACAGTAGTATGATCTAGTTGAGCTGAAGATGTTGAGAAAGCAGTGAATTCCAGCTCAGCTGAAAGGAAACCTTAGTTTTTTTTTACAGCTTTTTTTGTGTTTGCACATACAAGACAATGTGTAGAATCAATGGCAATTCATGATGCGTGATGATTCATGATTTTATCGTAATCCATGATTTTATTATAATTCATAATTGTATAGTTAACTATAACTTTATAGTTGTTCATGATTGATGCTGATACATGATTTTATGGTAACCAATGATTTTCTGACAACTCTCTTTTTATGGTATCTGATTTATATTATAGTGATTAATAATCTTCTTCTTCTTTCTTCATTCGTTAGCTTGAAATAGATTATCTATATGCAATGTTGATTCATAATAAAATGGTTATCCTCAATTTTATGGAGACTGGCAGCGATTTTATGATATTTTTGAAAATTCATGATTTTATGCTGACTGACAATTTTATGGTAACCCATGATTTTATGACAATTCTCATTTTATAGTATCTGATTTTATAGTGATTTATAATATAACGGTTATCCCTGATTCTGTGGAGGCTGATGGTAATTTCATGAAAGCAAACGCTGCGACCACTACTTACGTTCAACTTCAACAAGAGTGGAGACTTGGGTGGTGCCTACAACATTTGAGGCAGTGCACACATAGATGCCACGGTCTTCCATCGTTGCCTGCTGGATTCTCAGGTACTCTCCACTCACCTGTGGAAAATGATACACACACAGTGAGCATATGGGTATTTTACCTATGCAGGACAAGACATACAGAAAGGAAATGCATTGTGGAACCATTCAGACAATGAAAGTAGGGCAGTGATAGTTACTGATTTACACTTGTTTTAGACAATGCAGGAAGGGGTAGACCATTTGTGAATAACAAAACCACTCAAGGTACGGGGGTACCTAGATATACGTTCGCTTTGGTATACATTTTACTTGGTATAAGTTTTATTTAGAGGCTAAAACCTTTGCTTGGTATATGACCTTTGTTTGCAATATGAACTTGTATGAATCTGAGTTAATTGTGACGGCATGCATGATATTTTGTTTTTCTTTTATGTATATCAAAACAAAGCTAATGAGAAATGTCAATCTCAGCACTGGCTGAGTTTGTGATAAACAATTTAATTCTAATAAGCCATTCTGGCCACTACGGCATGTATCATTCATAATTCTACTATCTATTCACTACATATTTATATGAAGAAACAATATACAACAAAATGTTACATATATAAAATTAACTGAAAAAATATGAACAAATTAGAGGGTTACAAATAGGGAAAATTTACTATAGCCAGGTTAATAGCTACTGAAATTGGGGAAAGGGAAGGGGGGAATGCTGCAGCCAGAAAAAAAGCTTCCTAAACAGGAAACAAAAAATACAACAATAAAAGAACTACAAAAGTCAGGAAAAAATCTAGCATTGAAAGAAAAAAAAATTATATAAAAGTTTTTTTTCCCAGAAGTCACTAAATCTCTCTACAAATTTCTGAAACAACCGACCTTCACCCTTGTGAGAAAAAAATCTTGGAATTTCATTAGCAGACAACTTATCTGCAATGGGATAACAAGGACAACAACAACAACAACACCATCAACAACAACAACAACAAATTAAATTAAAACTGCAACAGGGACAAGCAAATTCACCTGATGATTCGGAGACAGTTGCCCATTGACTCTGGACCAAGTTATTGTAGGCTTTGGTTCTCCTGTGGCGATGCAGTGTATAGTGCCAGTTGTTCCAGTGGCAATGATTTGCCTTTCTGGTTCAACTCTAACTGCAGGCGTTGTGTCTAGCAGTAACAGATATGGTCATGATGTCAGAGTATGCCAAATATGGGGTGTAGGGGATAGGAGGCAGAGAATATTTATATAGATATTTTGATAAGAACCTTTTGCCACGCCTTTAGGTATGTGGGCATATAGGGCTAGACCTATATCTTACAGACCAATTGGCACTTGGTGGGTGATGTGGTCAACATCATGCCGGCCACCTTTACTTCCCAGGATTGTTACCTTGTACCCACTCAAGACTGGGTCGACATGGGACATTTGAAGGGAAACAAAGCCAGGCTTCTTCAGGACAGGAATCACCACGAACTTCTGATCCATAGGTGATCACCTAGCCACTACACCATGATTGATGCTGCTCCCCCCCCCCCCCCCAAATAATTCAGTAATAACATAAATATTCTTGGAGAGAAAAGAAGAGAGAGAGAGAGAGAGAGAGAGAGAGAGAGAGAGAAAGAGAGAGAGAGAGAGAGAGAGAGAGAGAGAGAGAGAGAGAGAGAGAGAGAGAGAGAGAGAGAGAGAGAGAGGCAGAGAAGGGGAATCAGGAAAATGGGAGGGTGAATGAAAATGGAGAATAGAAAAGAGAGAGCTGGACAGATAGGGAAAGAAAGAGGGAAGTAACGCAGAAAAAAAATAGAGTGAGATAAAGCAATGAGAGAGTATGATATGCATTATCTTAGAATTTCCAGCTGGAAAATCTTCAAGTATTTCAGCCCTTGAGTTGAAAATGATCCTTGCAGACAAAACTGAGGTAATTCCTGAATGTTCACTACTGTATGAATTGGAAGAGTTTGGTTTTCACCTAGTCTAGGACATGGTGGTGACCAGTGTACTTCCTTGCTGTGCTGCCTTCCCTTCGCAAAAAAAATCTTCATCATCACCCTGTAACACTTTTACTGTTGACTGTCTGGTCAGCTACCTCTACATTTGGTGGTCAGAAGTTATGGACTTCATGGCTGCATGTCTAAGGCCTGTCCAGTCAGTCAAGTTCTGTATCCAGGTATTTCTTGGTTTGCTTCTTCTCCACTTCCCCTCTACTATGCCCTGTAGTATTGTTTTTGAGAGGCTGTTATTCAATCAGAAATTTCTTTATCATCATATAACTTGACTGATGTGGATTTATGGGAATAAAATGCCAAAGACCATATTGCGTGGAGGGGGACAACACGGAAGAGATTATGGATAAGGGACAATATGACTGCAGATTGATTACCAACTGAGAGTCTAAGAAGAAATAGGTTTAATAAATACAATGGCAACAGTAGTTCTTAAATCCCATTGAAGAATTATGGAAGACTGCTTAACATTTGTAGGTCTTGCTAATCATGTTTTCCATCACTATGGGCTGTTATTCTGACTCCTTCCTTGAGCATAATATTACACAATCATCTGGATAGACAGAAAGTTGTCAACAGCAACCCCATATCTGTACTGGTCATAGTGAGTTTACAGCTAGTAACATCATTTACAGGATACTGCAGAACCAATCCCAGCATTTTTGTATGGTTTTTCTAGGCTCATTTTGTGTTCAGTAGTTTGCCACTGCTTACTGAAAGGTTGGCTCTTGATGCTACCTTTGAAATCAACACAAGATGTTCTGCTGCCAAATCGCTGCAGCTGAGTTCAATCCTGGCATTTCAGAGTGCATTCACAATGCCGCAGACATACTGGTCAGAAGTTGCCTCTAAAAAGGACTGGACCAGGAGAGTTAGCACACTGACCACATTGCTACTCCTTGTCTTCTTCTAGTGTGCCGGACTCCCCATGACTCAGTACTGGTGGTCACGACTGGTGATCTCTTCTTCTCTGGAAGCCCTAACTGGGGTATCAGACTCTCCCTGACCCAGTATTTTTTATGGTGTCCCTACAATTTCTCTGTCATATTCATGAAGCTGAAACAACTTGTATTGCCCAGATGTTTATTGACAATTTCCACACATGATTTTGTTCTCCAACTCTTCCTTTGCTTCTCTTATGTTTTATTTTGTCAGGCAAGAGGCTTAACAAATGAGCCAACATCCATTGTTTTTAAACACACATTTGTTTTATAAATAATTATTATTTTAAAGATGAAGAAGATGAATAAAAAAGTGAAATTCAGAAGAAAAAAAAACGGAGCACAAGAAGAGGAACGGAAGAAAAAGCAAAAGAGAGGGCAGAAGACAGAACTCAGAGAACCAATGACAACTTACATGCTGTGCCTGTGACTGTAATACGTGTAGTTGCCGTGCCTATGATGCCTGTCGGAGTTCTTCCTGTGCAAATGTAGGTCCCAGCATGTGTGGGTTGGATGTTTGAGAGGGTCAGGACACCGTTCTCTTGGATGGCACCTAAAGATGGAAAGAAGATCATGAAGATTCTCTTACTGGACTCCTACTCTGAGATAACAAGCTCAGGGAGAGGGAGAGAGAGAGAAAGAGAGAGAGAGAGAGAGAGAGAGAGAGAGAGAGAGAGAGAGAGAGAGAGAGAGAGAGAGAGAGAGAGAGAGACAGCCATGGGCAGACTAACAGACAAGCATGTGCAGAATAAGGAAGCAAGTGAGAGTAAAAGAGAATAAAGAAATATAAAATATGGATAGAGAGAGCATGACATGCCACACATACAGACACAAACACACACACAACCAAATAGACACAGAAAGAAAGACACCCAGATGAGCAGAAAAGGTGTGTAAGAAAAAGAGAGATGGAGAAAAAAAAAAAAAAAGAGAAATGGCGACACATTTAGGGAGGTTTTTTCAACGTTTTTTTTTCCAAATGTATATACTGATTTCAGACACACACACATACAGAATTACTTGTAAATTACTGACTGAAGGAAATATCTCTCATGTCTAAGACATAAACACATTTCATGTTGACACAGTACGTACCAACAGGCAGGCCTCCCTCTCTGGTCCAAACCAGAATGACCTCATTGTTTCCCTCGGCATAACAAACCAGCTGCTCACTCTGACCTATGACTGCAGTGATGTTTGTTCTACGGACGATCACTTGGACTGGGGCTGCAAGAAAGTCAAAACAACTGGTGAACATTTCTCCATCAATTTCATGTTTCATATTTCAAGGTAAGAGTAAAATGTTATACGGGCCTGCACATTCAATTCTGAACCTTTTAAAAATTATACAGCTTTTATCTCTGTTTCTGCCTTTCTAGCACCCAGTGGAGCATAGGCCCTCAACCAACTCATGCCAAGTTATTCTATCCTTTGCTTTCGCATGCAGCTCTCCTCATGTCCTCCCCATCTTTTTAATCTCACTCTTCAGCTCCCTTCTCCTGGTGTTTTTTGGTCTTCCTTTATTCCTATGCCCCTGTGGGTTCCACTGCAAGGACATTCTAGTTATATTGCTCACAGTTTTGTTGTTGTTGACGTGTGTCCTATCCAATGCCAGCACCTTTTCTTCACCTCTTGGTCCACTGGAACTTGTTTAGTTCTCTCAAAAAGCTCCACATTTGTGATTCTATCACAGCTTTTATACTAAGGTAACAATAAATCCATTACTTTAATGGCACAATGTTAGTAATATTATCTGGATATTCATAGTACAACTTCTATCTTAATCACAACCCAGAAAGGTGTAAACAAAGCAAGATTTGAAACAATAATACAAATTACAAATCTGACCTAAATAAATAATTACACTATATATTAAATAAAATAATAATAAAGATAAATGATACCTCGATGAACATTATGTATCCAAATTTTAACTCTGAGGGTTGAACAGGAAATTTTGGTGAAAATTACTACTACCTTTGAAATTAGTTTGTTCAATCATACCTTCAAAACCAAATTTCATACTACATGCAGTGAACATTTCTCCATCGAACTTGATCTGTTTCAAGGTTTGGGCAGAAATTTAGACAGGCCTGCGTGTCCATTTCTTAACCATTTGGAAATAAGGTTTGTTTGTTCATTCATTTGTTGTCCACCAAACTTCACACTATAACTAGCACACATTTCTCTATCATACTGCTGATATCAATTTAGATTGCTAACTGCAGCTATTCAATGAATATGGTGCTGGAGCATTGAGAACTCTTTCAGTCCCAGCTAACATGCCATGTGGGATAAGGTATTTTGTGTGTGTACCAAACAACAAAGGGTGTGACAGCTGTTTAGCCTAACCATGCGATAGAAACCTGGTTACTTATTCTAGTACTGAACTTGGTATATACATTGCTGTATCTGTGAAAGACTGTCACATGTGTTTACGTGCATGGTGATCATCATTACCTTAATGCTCAGTTAACTTTCCTGGTACTTAAGGATTTAGTTAAACAACCATGGACAATCCTGTTGATTTGCCAACCTCTAGCTGGCTCTATAAACATCATGTTACATTATCAATGAGTCACTGATTTTTTAAAATTTCATGTTAAATTACCAATGACTCACTGACTCTAAAATACATCAGGTTAAATTACTGATGACTCACTGACTCTAATGTACACTGTGTTGAATTACCGGTGACTCACTGACTCTAAAAAACAGTGTGCTAAATTACCAGTGATTCAATGAGTCTAAAGAACACTGCTAAATTACCAGTGATTCAATGAGTCCAGTGAAAACTATGTTAAATTATCATTGGCTCAGTGACTCTAAAGATAATTATGTTTCAGGATAGGAAAGAATCACTTTCAATGCTCACAGAGACTCTCCATAAATAATTTAGGGAGTATTTAAGTATACAGCACAAACATCGGAATTGGGAAGGGTCCCAGTAATACATCTCAGGATTTTAAAAAAAGCAACCATTAACTGGACATGACTTAGAAAGGCAGTCAGTTGTGATGGATTGAACAGCCCAAGAAAAGACAGGTTTCAGAGTGATGATATAATCATAATGGAAGGGAATCATGGAGACCTTGATGTGACTAGAGATCAGCTTTGGGGGTTTGGAAAAAACAGTGGGACAGTCGATTGACAGCAACATAAGGTGACAGAAAAGAGCTGATGCATGAGTGAGGTAATAATAATGGCAGTAAAGAAAGTTTAGGTAAACAACATCAATAGAGGCAAAGTACTCAACTATTTTTAGAAGCAGTTGTGTTGCTGGCATTTTTACTAAATATAAGACGTATAAACTTGCATAACATATTTGGTTTGGCTTAATTGGTTTACACAATGTATCAGCACCATGACACACGTATAGTAACCTATAAGTGCTTTGTTCTACTTCTAACTCAAGCCTACATATATTCATTGACACACATGCATACATTCTTGTCACATAAAGGGTGCTGTTTGGTATTTAAACAGTTAAGTAGCTAGGCAAGAGGATGCAATAGTTCACTGGGATGAAAATTTGACTGGGGATTTTCAGCTAGAGTAAAGGAAATGATTATAGCGGGAACAAACGTGTGCTCTTTTAAACAAAAAATCTCCAACTGCAAAAATGAGGATGGAGGTGGAGGCAATCACTGCAGCTCTGAAGTGAATAGCAGAAATTAAGAGTTTTCAGAGAAATTGTAGTGTCTGATTCACAATCGGTGCTGGGGAAGGGTCAAAATGGACAAATGTGGCATGAGTGGACATCAAGCATCAGTATATTAACATTACAGTGACTCATCTGGATATACTGTCTGGGAAATGCAAGAGTGTGAGGGTATGAAGGAGTGAATTTTTTTGCTACAAAAGTGATAGCTATGGGAACACTCATACTAGACAAAGAAAACATCCTAAAGACGATTTATGAATGAATACTGATAGAGGACATGAGGTCAAGTTAAATAACATGTGTAAATATGTATGAACATGGAATTTTGAGTGGATCTGGCAAGGAGGGATGTATGAGAGGAAGAGAAAGATTTGTGTATAATCAATGGGCTACGGGAACAGTTAGTATCTACAACTTAAGACATTTCCTGTGGGAGATGGAGCATCTGTGGGTATGCCCCATATACTATGTCACTGATTGTTACATCAGTAAAAAAAGTACAAATGATAGAAGCAAAAGACTTACAGCGCTGAACGTAGATAATGGTTCTGACCGATGTGGTGCCCTGAGAGTTGGTGGCAGTGCAGTAGTACTCTGATTGGTCAGTGGAACTGACGGAGTTGATTCGGAACACTCCAGTTTCATCCGTGTAGATGTTACTGGGCAATGGATCACTTGGTCCTGAGAATGGTGATAGTATTAACTACAAAACATACACAAAATAAAATAAAAATATACACATCAGCTAAACAAAACAAAAAAAATGGCAAAGGAAGTTATTCTAATCCTGGGTCTGAAAACGTGAACAGGACACCCAAAAATGTAAGTATTTTGTCACAAATATAACAATCTAATAAATACCATAGAGGATGGAGAAGTTTAAGAAACCAGAGTTAGATGGTTTCAAAGATATAAGTGAGTAGATAACACCAAAAAAATGTCAGGTTACAAAGTTATGAATGGACAGACAACACCAAGATAAGGTCAGGATATAAAGATATAAATGGACAGACAACACCAAGATAAGGTCAGGATACAAAGATATAAATGGACAGACAACACCAAGATAAGGTCAGGATATAAAGATATAAATGGACAGACAACAACAAGATAAGGTCAGGATATAAAGATATAAATGGACAGACAACACCCAGATAAGGTCAGGATACAAAGAAATACATGGACAGACAACACCAAGATAAGTTCAGGATATAAAGATATAAATGGACAGACAACACCAAGATAAGGTCAGGATAAAAAGAAATACATGGACAGACAACACCAAGATAAGGTCAGGATACAAAGAAATACAGGGACAGACAACACCAAAATAAGGTCAGGATACAAAGAGATACAGGGACAGACAACACCAAGATAAGGTCAGGATACAAAGAGATACAGGGACAGACAACACCAAGATAAGGTCAGGATACAAAGAGATACAGGGACAGACAACACCAAGATAAGGTCAGGATACAAAGAGAAACAGGGACAGACAACACCAAGAAAAGGTCAGGATACAAAGAAATACATGGTCAGACAACACCAAGATAAGGTCAGGATACAAAGAGATACAGGGACAGACAAAACCTAGATAAGGTCAGGATTGTTCATTGTTCATTTAAAGATCATCTTCATTATACATGGGACATGACTATAAGTTCCCCGATCTCCACCCGAGTACGTCTCAGTATAGCTAATTTCTGTTTTTCACCAACAGCAGATTTTTTTTTTAAAAACTAATTTACAAATGTTATTCCTAACTCCATGTGATCTGACTGTTATATTATAGTGTTAGAATGACCTCAATTTTCTTGGTAATTAAGGGTTCTGAGAATTTTTTCAATGACTGACTGACTGACTGACTTTCTACCCCACCAGGACATCACACAAGTGATACCCGATGACACAATGTGCCACCATGTGGGTGAGGATCACAGTGGAGAGATCCCAGAAGCCGCATTCAGCCATTAGGCCATATTTATGGCCAGGCTATATAGCGGCCTCTGGCACGAGACAGAGTAGGGCTTCAAATAACGAAAAATTGCATCCTAAAAAGGACGGCAAGATTAGATTTTATTTTTCAATAGAAATTGAGGGGTAATAGAAGAGTTTCTGTATGCTGGACTTCAGGATTATTTTTGATGAATATGCTGTCCCTTCTATTGTTTGTTTTAACATCATTACCTTTTATTTGTTTACGGTTACGTCCTTTTGAGTGTTTCAACGTGCTGATTTCTACTGTGCAAACAATAAATAACTGAGAAAGGGGATCAAGTAATAACTACGGCGATGACAGCTTTCAGTGATAGTCTGCACAATCTTCAATAAGTATGCACCAGCAGCAACTAACCTTTGGTCCATCTGACAACTGGCCTGGGGCTGCCCTCTGCTATACACTGGAAGTCCACACGGTCACCTTCAGATGTCTGGATGTAGCGTGGCTCAATACGAACTGTAGGGGCTACAAGAACCGCTGCAAAAAAAAACCACACTCGATCAGAGACATGTATGATATCATTATAAACTAGTGGTTCTTGTAAAGGTTCCCACCTCACACTGGATCTAAACCATGTCATTTCACAATCTGTGGTTAGAACACCTATTGTTGTCACTTGTAATACATTACTTCTGAACTGATACAGTTCTAAAACATTACTTCTGAAAATAATAATATAATATAATAATATAACTTCTACATATTACTTCTTCTCTGATGGAATTTTAAAAACCTTCCTTTAATATATGTATCCCATTTTAACTGATGCTATTCTTCTTCTTCTCTTCTGCCTTTCTATCCCCCAGTGGAGTGTAATGTGAAGGAAAGTCTGTTCCAATGGCATGTGTAACTTGTAATGTGAAGGAAAGACTGCTCCTATGGTACGTGTCACTGGTAATGTGAAAAAGTCTTGTTCCCATGACATGTGTTACTGGTAATGGGAAGGAAAGTCTGCTCCCATGGCATGTGTTACTGGTAATGTGAAGGAAAGTCTGCTCCCATGGCATGTGTTACTGGTAATGTGAAGGAAAGTCTGTTCCCATGGCATGTGTCACTTGTAACATGAAGGAAAGTCTGTTACCATGGCATAAGTGATTTGAAGTTTGTGCTTGGGAGTATTAATATTCAACACATTACATACATCTCACATATTTTCTTGTACTTCTAAGCACAAACTTTAATTCACTTACATACACCTCACATATTTTCTTGTACTTACTTCCAAATGTGATTGTGGCTGTTGCTCTATCTGAGCTGCCTGGTTCTGAACCAGTGCACGTGTAGGTGCCAAGGTCACTTTCAGTCAAGTTGGGGATGGTAAGAACACCATTAAAGTCAGTGGCTTTGGATGGCAGAACTCCATCTTTTTCCCACGAGAGAACGTAGTTTGCCTTCACCAAGGAATAAATGAGAGACACTTAATCACAAACAATAATCTACATCCTTCTCCTTTCTTTAGATTGCCTTCAAACAGGATTACATGAGAGACACTTGATCATAAACACTAATCTACATCCTTCTCCTTTCTTTAGCTTGCTTTAAGACAGGATTACATGAGAGACACTTGATCATAAACACTAATCTACATCCTTCTCCTTTCTTTAGCTTGCTTTAAGACAGGATTACATGAGAGACACTTGATCATAAACAATAATCCTTCTCCTTTCTTTAGCCTGCTTTAAGACAGGATTACATGAGAGACACTTGATCATAAACAATAATCTACATCCTTCTCCTTTCTTTAGCTTGCTTTAAGACAGGATTACATGAGAGACACTTGATCATAAACAATAATCTACATCCTTCTCCTTTCTTTAGCTTGCTTTAAGACAGGATTACATGAGAGACACTTGATCATAAACAATAATCTACATCCTTCTCCTTTCTTTAGCTTGCTTTAAGACAGGATTACATGAGAGACACTTGATCATAAACAATAATCTACATCCTTCTCCTTTCTTTAGCTTGCTTTAAGACAGGATTACATGAGAGACACTTGATCATAAACAATAATCTACATCCTTCTCCTTTCTTTAGCTTGCTTTAAGACAGGATTACATGAGAGACACTTGATCATAAACAATAATCTACATTCTTCTCCTTTCTTTAGCTTGCTTTAAGACAGGATTACATGAGAGACACTTGATCATAAACACTAATCTACATCCTTCTCCTTTCTTTAGCTTGCTTTAAGACAGGATTACATGAGAGACACTTGATCATAAACACTAATCTACATCCTTCTCCTTTCTTTAGCTTGCTTTAAGACAGGATTACATGAGAGACACTTGATCATAAACAATAATCTACATTCTTCTCCTTTCTTTAGCTTGCTTTAAGACAGGATTACATGAGAGAAACACTTCAGCTCAAACATTAATCTACATTCTTCTCCTTTCTTTAGCTTGCTTTAAGACAGGATTACATGAGAGACACTTGATCATAAACAATAATCTACATTCTTCTCCTTTCTTTAGCTTGCTTTAAGACAGGATTACATGAGAGAAACACTTCAGCTCAAACATTAATCTACATTCTTCTCCTTTCTTTAGCTTGCTTTAAGACAGGATTACATGAGAGACACTTGATCATAAACACTAATCTACATCCTTCTCCTTTCTTTAGCTTGCTTTAAGACAGGATTACATGAGAGAAACACTTCAGCTCAAACATTAATCTACATTCTTCTCCTTTCTTTAGCTTGCTTTAAGACAGGATTACATGAGAGAAACACTTCAGCTCAAACATTAATCTACATTCTTCTCCTTTCTTTAGCTTGCTTTAAGACAGGATTACATGAGAGACACTTGATCATAAACAATAATCTACATTCTTCTCCTTTCTTTAGATTGCTTTAAGACAGGATTACATGAGAGACACTTGATCATAAACAATAATCTACATTCTTCTCCTTTCTTTAGCTTGCTTTAAGACAGGATTACATGAGAGACACTTGATCATAAACACTAATCTACATCCTTCTCCATTCTTTAGCTTGCTTTAAGACAGGATTACATGAGAGACACTTGATCATAAACACTAATCTACATCCTTCTCCTTTCTTTAGCTTGCTTTAAGACAGGATTACATGAGAGACACTTGATCATAAACACTAATCTACATCCTTCTCCTTTCTTTAGCTTGCTTTAAGACAGGATTACATGAGAGACACTTGATCATAAACAATAATCTACATTCTTCTCCTTTCTTTAGCTTGCTTTAAGACAGGATTACATGAGAGACACTTGATCATAAACAATAATCTACATTCTTCTCCTTTCTTTAGCTTGCTTTAAGACAGGATTACATGAGAGAAACACTTCAGCTTAAACAATAATCTACATTCTTCTCCTTTCTTTAGCTTGCTTTAAGACAGGATTACATGAGAGACACTTGATCATAAACACTAATCTACATCCTTCTCCTTTCTTTAGCTTGCTTTAAGACAGGATTACATGAGAGAAACACTTCAGCTCAAACATTAATCTACATTCTTCTCCTTTCTCAACCTTCTCATTTACATATAAATATAAATTCAAGGACCATTTAGCATGCACACATTTATGTACACATGCATAATACACACACAGACACACATATGTGCAATCAACTTCACTATTTTTTCCTTTCTTTAGGCTTCTTCATGCCTGCTATCTAAAAGTCTGACCCTATTAGCCACGCTTGAGATGTCCAGCCAGCTGCAGCAGATTCCAGTTACCCTGTTCAAACTTATGAGGTTATAATAAGTGACTGTGCTAAATCTCTGTTTCTATTTGTTTATCAATCATATGTTTGTCAGTTTTTCCCTCTCTGAAAAAACAATAAATAAAACATAATTTTCATGCCGGTCACACAATAGGCACCTGATGCTGAACTCATAACACATATAAATGAGCATCATGCTGCCACCTTGATTTCCAAGACCATTTCCTGATGCTCATTTTCACTGTGTTGATCTCGGTTCCAATGTCAATTTATCGTGATTTTTTTTGGGGGGGGGGGGGGGGGTTTAAATACAAACCTGGTGGCTGTAGTCATTTATTCAACAAAATCCTGACCACCCATCTGGGATATAACTGAGATATATCATCATTTTCTATGTCAGTAAATATATAGTTTTTTCTATGTCAGTAAATATTTAGTTTTTTCTATGTCAGTAAATATATAGTTTTTTCTATGTCAGTAAATATATAGTTTTTTTTTTCTATGTCAGTAAATATATAGTTTTTTCTATGTCAGTAAATATATAGTTTTTTTCTGTCAGTAAATATATAGTTTTTTCTATGTCAGTAAATATATAGTTTTTTCTCTATGTCAGTAAATATATAGGTTTTTTCTATGTCAGTAATGGATATTTATGCTTATCAATTTTTTTTTGTTACTTAACTCTTTGATTCCCACATGGTTTAGCATCACAGGCCCAGGGGGTAGTAAAGAAAGTAATAAAATCGGCGCATCTTGCGTTCATTGGGCTTCTAGGTAGGAACCTATGAACGTATGATGCGTTCATTGGGACTCAAAGAGTTAATACTGCTTAGCTTAAGTATTAAGTATAACAGACTGAAGGAGTATAGACTGTTAGTTTCATAAATATTAAGTGTGCTTTTCAAACAATTATGATAATCATAGTGTGTAATTTAAATGAACCTGTTGCGCATTGAAATCAAACACAAAGTGTGCACACAGCTCGACCAGCACATCAAATTCCATACTCTTATTTCATCCTCTCATGCAGCTCACACTATCTCATCCTCATATTATTCATCTCTATCTCAGATTATCTTCAGGTGCTTTCAGCTTAACAACCGTTACTTTTGCATGGTCCCTCCAAGTGTGAAAGTCATATCAAGGAAGAACAAATTAACTTTGGAATACACAAAAAACACCTCCTAAAAAAGTCCTGTGAGACCTGTGGCTAGCCGCCTGCTGTGAGTGTCACACAAACCACAAACCCTGTAGCTCCAGTGCTGATCATCAGGGATCACCATACAAAACTGTCCGTTATATAAACTGATAATTATAGGTTATAAAATAAGACTATAACCTTTGGAGCGCAGAGCAAATAATCTGAGCACTTTTCCGGATTTTCTTTCTTTTTTTTTTTTTAACTAAGCACAAGCATGTGCACAAGAAAGCCCTTACCAACTCATTCTCACGCACACACGCACACACCCACAAACACACACACACATATGAAGGGGTTCAAATGAAAACACTAAAAGTGTGATAGAAATTGCAATAATCATGCTGTTTTCTTGTTACCTGTCAGTATTGTTGTTAAAGATGTCAACAGTGTTAAAGCATGACATCACAGTGCAGACAAACCGGGTGACATAATAATGACAGTTTAAAGATGGCCGCCCAATTTTGATTTGCACCAAAAAGGAGTAGTCTTCTATTATTCCATTTATTTAAATCGTTGAAAGAGGAAACCAATAGAAATTCGTATGCAAATGAAGGTCTGGTATGGTGACACATGCGTATGACCAGCAAGTGTGTGAGTGGAGCAGGTTTTCATTTGAAGCCCCTCATACACCATCACCAGGTGATATCTGATCCCAAAATACCCGACATGGGTTCCAGGACCCCAGTGTGGGGGAGAAAAAGTAATAGGTCTGCAGCCCTCTAACAAACATGTCACAAGAGTTGACTTATTAGGGAAATAACCTTCAAAGTCAGAGTCAATCTGCCTTAGATGCAAGGGACCAACAGTCAGAATACAAAATAAGCCAGATCTGTAAAACAGATGCACATGCAAAACTGAAGCTTCTGGAAAAGTACCAAAGTCCACAAGTGAACTAGCATCTAGAACTTTTGGATGCAGTTTAAAGCTCATTGGTGAACACAAAGAAGTAGAAGAGAAGAAGAAGAAAAAGGAAGAAAAAGAAGAAAAATAAGAATAGGTAGATAATGGGTGATCATAAAAGAGTGAGCCAACTGTCATTTTAATTGTTAAGGCAGAAAAAGAAGAAAGAAGAATCAATAGGTATGTGATACTTACAGCACTACTGTACTGGACTGCTACACAAATAAGCCGTACAGTCTGGCCAGGCCTGGCAACAATGTTTGTAGGCTCCTCAATTCTGATTCTGACTGGACGGGTGACTTCTGAAAATTGTAAGATATCTCATTTATAGTCCTTTGTAACAGCCCATGACATGGACAATGAATAAGGCACTAGAACAGAAAATAACTACATGTGAAATGTGCTGTCTCCTCAAGGTCACTAACAACACAGGAAGAGACAGGGTTACGAATACCAGCCATTAAAGAAAAAGTTGGAATAAGAACATTTCTGGATTTTATTGACAGACAAGGAATGAAATGGTTCAGCCATCTAGTGAGAATGCAGCCAGATCGGACTGCACATGAGACTTTTTATAGTAGAAAATCTGGGAGGAAGGCGAGAGGAAGGCCAAGAATGATATGGATAAATGGTGTAGATGGAACCTACAAAAAAGATGAACAAATCCATCACCCAAGCGACCCAAGAAGTGCAAGACAAATACAAAAAAACTATGATACTGGGTTACAAACTGGTATCATTGAGATGACAAAAGAAGAAGAAGAATGAAGAAGTTAGGGCTCTTTATTTTTTTCCCCACTTAATTCAATAGCAATATTAAACATTGCAACTAGCACAGACATACATACACATGCATGAGAGTACATTCAAAAACTTACGCTCAACATTGAGTGTAGCTTGCTCCCTGGTTGTTCCATCAGCATTGCTCACTTGACACACATATCTTGCGGAGTCAGTAAATTCTAGATTTGGTATGGTCAGTAGGTAATTAGGACCAGGTCCTTGTGTGGCCCGGCGAGGTAGCTGGCGACCATCTAGTCTGCTCCACACCACATTGAATGGAGATTTGCCACTAGGGATACACTGGAAGACTGCGGTTGTTCCCAGAGGTAGAGACAGGCTGACAGGGTTTACTGTTACTGTTGGCAATTGACCTACAAATCACAGGCAGTAAGAAATTTGAATTGGAACTGCTTAAAACAAACTATTACAAATGTAAATGATAAAAGTTAATTCCAGCAATTTATTTGCAAAATATGAGGTAGATAACTGCAATATATTTAAGATTAGGTTTAACATATTTTCAAATAAGATAGTAAGTAAAAAAAAGTAAAGGACCCTTTTCCACACCTTTAGGCGTATAGGGCATATAGGGCTAAACCTATATTTTTATAGACCAACGGCACAAGATGGGTGATGTGGTCAGCATCACGCCGGCCGCCTCTACTTCCCGGTACTGCACCCGGTACCCATTCAAGGCTGGGTCAACCTGGAAGCCAAGGTCCTTTTTTGAAGAAAAGTCCGGCTCCGCCAGGGAGCGAACCCACGACCTTCTGATCCGCGCCGCTCATCTAGCCGCTCTGCCACGGCGACTCCCAAATAAGATAGTAGGTAACTGCAAAATACAGTAAACCCCAATAACGTGAATTCCAAGTACTGAAAATTGAGTTTGCATTAAAAGAAATAAATGTGCGCTTATAGGAATAATACATCCCTGCTGGCATCAACATTTTGTTAATTTTAACAAAACTGGGTCAGTAGAAAGATTGAAAGATGAGAAGCTAAATAATCCCAGTATATTTGGACATTACAAGATAAATAACTGCAGTAAATAAACACACAACAACAATATGTATTATTATCATCATCCTCCTCCTTTGACACTGCACATTACTGGGACATGAGTTGCTGTTGACTGTTTGATCAGCTCCCTACACCTATGATAGTTAAACGCGATGAACTTCATGTCGGCATGCCTAAGGCCTGTCCAGTAAGTCAAGCTATGTATCCAGGTCTTTCTTGGTCTGCCTCTTCTCCTCTTTCCTCTACTGAGCCCTGTAGTATTGTTTTTGAGAGGTTTTTAGTACTTTTAACATGTCCATATCATTGCGTTTTGTGCCTTTTTACTGTAGCTAAAAGAGGTTCATAGTTGCCATAACAATAATAATAATGTACAAATGATGGCAAAATAATACATCATGCATTTTTATCAATGCATATCAACAAAGTATGCACACATAAACAAGGGACATCTAGAACTGGAGTCCACAAACACACATTCTTACTAGGAATAGTTCTTTCACATTGGCCACCAGGTTCACGAGGGTTTCCCTGGAAACCAGGAGCACACCTGTGGAAGGTAGACAGTATTAGCTACTGTTAGCTAATGTACAACCTACTTCTGTCAGCAAGTGTTAGCTAATGGACAATCTACTTCTATCAGCCAATGTTAGCTAATGTAAAATCTACTTCTGTCAGCCAATGTTAGCTAATGTAAAATCTACTTCTATCAGCCAATGTTAGCTAATGTACAACCTACTTCTATCAGCCAACGTTAGCTAATGTACAACCTACTTCTATCAGCCAACGTTAGCTAATGTACAACCTACTTCTATCAGCCAACGTTAGCTAATGTACAACCTACTTCTATCAGCCAACGTTAGCTAATGTACAACCTACTTCTATCAGCCAACGTTAGCTAATGTAAAATCTACTTCTATCAGCCAATGTTAGCTAATGTACAACCTACTTCTATCAGCCAACGTTAGCTAATGTACAACCTACTTTTATCAGCCAACGTTAGCTAATGTACAACCTACTTCTATCAGCCAACGTTAGCTAATGTACAACCTACTTCTATCAGCCAATGTTAGCTAATGTACAACCTACTTCTATCAGCCAATGTTAGCTAATGTACAACCTACTTCTATCAGCCAATGTTAGCTAATGTACAACCTACTTCTATCAGCCAACGTTAGCTAATGTACAACCTACTTCTATCAGCCAACGTTAGCTAATGTACAACCTACTTCTATCAGCCAACGTTAGCTAATGTACAACCTACTTCTATCAGCCAATGTTAGCTAATGTACAACCTACTTCTATCAGCCAATGTTAGCTAATGTACAACCTACTTCTATCAGCCAATGTTAGCTAATGTGCAACCTACTTCTATCAGCCAACGTTAGCTAATGTACAACCTACTTCTATTAGCCAACGTTAGCTAATGTACAACCTACTTCTGTCAGCAAGTGTTAGCTAATGTACAACCTACTTCTGTCAGCAAGTGTTAGCTAATGGACAATCTACTTCTATCAGCCAGTGTTAGCTAATGTACAACCTACTTCTATCAGCCAACGTTAGCTAATGTACAACCTACTTCTATCAGCCAACGTTAGCTAATGTACAACCTACTTCTATCAGCCAACGTTAGCTAATGTACAACCTACTTCTATCAGCCAACGTTAGCTAATGTAAAATCTACTTCTATCAGCCAATGTTAGCTAATGTACAACCTACTTCTATCAGCCAACGTTAGCTAATGTACAACCTACTTTCATCAGCCAACGTTAGCTAATGTACAACCTACTTCTATCAGCCAACGTTAGCTAATGTACAACCTACTTCTATCAACCAATGTTAGCTAATGTACAACCTACTTCTATCAGCCAATGTTAGCTAATGTACAACCTACTTCTATCAGCCAATGTTAGCTAATGTACAACCTACTTCTATCAGCCAACGTTAGCTAATGTACAACCTACTTCTATCAGCCAACGTTAGCTAATGTACAACCTACTTCTATCAGCCAACGTTAGCTAATGTACAACCTACTTCTATCAGCCAATGTTAGCTAATGTACAACCTACTTCTATCAGCCAATGTTAGCTAATGTACAACCTACTTCTATCAGCCAATGTTAGCTAATGTGCAACCTTCTTCTATCAGCCAACGTTAGCTAATGTACAACCTACTTCTATAAGCCAACGTTAGCTAATGTACAACCTACTTCTGTCAGCAAGTGTTAGCTAATGTACAACCTACTTCTGTCAGCAAGTGTTAGCTAATGGACAATCTACTTCTATCAGCCAGTGTTAGCTAATGGACAACCTACTTCTGTCAGCAAGTGTTAGCTAATGTACAACCTACTTCTATCAGCCAACGTTAGCTAATGTACAACCTACTTCTATCAGCCAATGTTAGCTAATGTAAAATCTACTTCTATCAGCCAATGTTAGCTAATGTACAACCTACTTCTATCAGCCAACGTTAGCTAATGTACAACCTACTTTTATCAGCCAACGTTAGCTAATGTACAACCTACTTCTATCAGCCAACGTTAGCTAATGTACAACCTACTTCTATCAGCCAATGTTAGCTAATGTACAACCTACTTCTATCAGCCAATGTTAGCTAATGTACAACCTACTTCTATCAGCCAATGTTAGCTAATGTACAACCTACTTCTATCAGCCAACGTTAGCTAATGTACAATCTACTTCTATCAGCCAATGTTAGCTAATGTACAACCTACTTCTATCAGCCAATGTTAGCTAATGTGCAACCTACTTCTATCAGCCAACGTTAGCTAATGTACAACCTACTTCTATTAGCCAACGTTAGCTAATGTACAATCTACTTCTGTCAGCAAGTGTTAGCTAATGTACAACCTACTTCTATCAGCCACTGTTAGCTAATGTACAACCTACTTCTATCAGCCAATGTTAGCTAATGTACAACCTACTTCTATCAGCCAACGTTAGCTAATGTACAACCTACTTTTATCAGCCAACGTTAGCTAATGTACAACCTACTTCTATCAGCCAACGTTAGCTAATGTACAACCTACTTCTATCAGCCAATGTTAGCTAATGTACAACCTACTTCTATCAGCCAATGTTAGCTAATGTACAACCTACTTCTATCAGCCAATGTTAGCTAATGTGCAACCTACTTCTATCAGCCAACGTTAGCTAATGTACAACCTACTTCTGTCAGCAAGTGTTAGCTAATGTACAACCTACTTCTATCAGCCAACATTAGCTAATGTACAACCTACTTCTATCAGCCAACATTAGCTAATTTACAACCTACTTCTATCAGCCAACATTAGCTAATGTACAACCTACTTCTATCAGCCAACATTAGCTAATGTACAACCTACTACTATCAGCCAACGTTAGCTAATGTACAACCTACTTCTATCAGCCAATGTTAGCTAATGTACAACCTACTTCTATCAGCCAATGTTAGCTAATGTACAACCTACTTCTATCAGCCAATGTTAGCTAATGTACAACCTACTTCTATCAGCCAATGTTAGCTAATGTACAACCTACTTCTATCAGCCAATGTTAGCTAATGTACAACCTACTTCTATCAGCCAATGTTAGCTAATGTACAACCTACTTCTATCAGCCATTGTTAGCTAATGTACAACCTACTACTATCAGCCAATGTTAGCTAATGTACAACCTACTTCTATCAGCCAATGTTAGCTAATGTACAACCTACTTCTATCAGCCATTGTTAGCTAATGTACAACCTACTACTATCAGCCAATGTTAGCTAATGTACAACCTACTTCTATCAGCCAATGTTAGCTAATACACAACCTACTACTATCAGCCATTGCTAGCTAATACACAACCTAATTCTATCAGCCATTGCTAGCTAATACACAACCTACTACTATCAGCCATTGCTAGCTAATACACAACCTACTTCTATCAGCCAATGTTAGCTAATACACAACCTACTTCTATCAGCCAATGTTAGCTAATGTACAACCTACTTCTATCAGCCAATGTTAGCTAATGTACAACCTACTTCTATCAGCCAATGTTAGCTAATGTACAACCTACTTCTATCAGCCAATGTTAGCTAATGTACAACCTACTTCTATCAGCCATTGTTAGCTAATGTACAACCTACTACTATCAGCCAACGTTAGCTAATGTACAACCTACTTCTATCAGCCAATGTTAGCTAATGTACAACCTACTTCTATCAGCCATTGTTAGCTAATGTACAACCTACTACTATCAGCCAATGTTAGCTAATGTACAACCTACTTCTATCAGCCAATGTTAGCTAATACACAACCTACTTCTATCAGCCAATGTTAGCTAATGTACAACCTACTTCTATCAGCCAATGTTAGCTAATGTACAACCTACTTCTATCAGCCAATGTTAGCTAATGTACAACCTACTTCTATCAGCCAATGTTAGCTAATGTACAACCTACTTCTATCAGCCATTGTTAGCTAATGTACAACCTACTACTATCAGCCAACGTTAGCTAATGTACAACCTACTTCTATCAGCCAACGTTAGCTAATGTACAACCTACTTCTATCAGCCAATGTTAGCTAATGTACAACCTACTTCTATCAGCCATTGTTAGCTAATGTACAACCTACTACTATCAGCCAATGTTAGCTAATGTACAACCTACTTCTATCAGCCAATGTTAGCTAATACACAACCTACTACTATCAGCCATTGCTAGCTAATACACAACCTAATTCTATTAGCCATTGCTAGCTAAGGTAGAACCTAATTCTATCAGTTACTGCTAGCTAATATACATAAAAACTATATCAATCTTTCCAAAGGTTTAAAGTAAGAGGATCAGCTTTATTGCATCAAGTCTGATCCCATATGGCTTGGTCTCTCTCCACAGAATTTCTAGCCATATGGTGAGAATATCACACAAAGCATAAACCCTGTATCTCCAGTGATGTTCCCCAAAGCTAAAACATGGAGAGCAATTAAAGCAATTACCAGTAAACTTTAAACATTGTTTAATGGGTGCCAGTGCAAAATAAAAGGAATTATGTATGTCAGAATCACTAATGTGGAGCTTTGAGAGACACCTGAACAAATTCCAGTGAATCAAGAGTGGAGGAAAAGATTCTGATTTTGGATATGACACAAATTGAGAAACCATGTAACAAAACAACCAGAACATTCTTGCATCAAAACCCAGATGGATAAAGGAAAAAATGATTTAAAAAACAACAACAACACACACAGGAAAGGAAATGGAGAAAGAAGAAAAACAAATTATAAAAACATGGGGCAAGCTGCATGTGATAGCAGAAGATGGATAAGTTGACCTGAATTGATTCAGGGCCTTTGTGCCTTTGAGGGATAAAGAGCAGAAGAAAGAAATTGCAAAAGGGACACACATGTATGCACCCACACTAATACATGCATTTGCATGTGTATTCATACATGGACAAACAAAAACACATATCATTAGGTTCCAAAATATAAAGTAAATATAATAAAATAATAAATAGAACATGTTGAAAAAAAGGGGACCAGAACAAATAATAAATAGATGAAAGTATAAAGTGACAACTTCTCAATGAAGGCCATCTATAATCAGAATCCAACACTGACGTCTTCATGGAACATTTCTACTAGCTTCTTTCAGTTCATCTTTTACATTGTCTACCCACTGGTGGCATTGTTTTCCTCTTGTACTATACCTTCCACTGCTCCCTTTCATTTATTTTTGAACAAGGAGCTGTCTCATTTAGTCCATTCATGACAGTATCTTTCCCCTGCAATGTTCTCCACTTTTTCCTCATTACATCTCTCAATGAGAAGCTGTACCATTTCTACATAGCCAAAATACTGACCAGGACCTTGTGTTGTAAAGTTTCATCAATTCCCCATAAGTCCCTTAAAAGTCTTAAAGAAAGAAACAAACACAACAGAAAGAAAATATCTTACTGTCCACAATCTCTGCCTGTGTAACCTGGTGGGCATCGGTCACAGGTAACTCTGGTGTCTTGATCCAGGAAGCATGTGGGAGAAAACCTGGCAACATAAGACAAACAGTCCATAATAACAATAACTGAAAGGTCAAGGCAGTCCCATGGTAGATAATCATATGAGATTTATGAAGTGTTCATTCTCCAGATATTCTATTCTATGATATTATGAGGTGGAGTAGCCAGTTACTTTCTCTGGCCAGGACAAAGTTTTACAAATTTAAAATTAATAAAAAAGTAACAAAGTGGTTCAACACTTTCATTAGTAGAACTGTGCCAAGAATGGAAATATTCTGGGTAAATGACATTTATTAATTGATAAGAAAAACTCCAGGAGAAACTGAAGTGAGAGAGAAAGATAGTCAAAAGCAGGGTTGGGTGAGGGGTGGGGGTATTTCTCCAATATAAGGCAACTGGTAAAGGTAGGGACATTCACTGATCAGTCATTAAACTCGCTGTGTGGGTTTCAGGGCCCAATAAAAGGAGGTGGGGGAAGTAACAAACCACTGCTCCTAACTCCTTCAGTACCAGCCTACAACAACTTTAACTCCTGCTATCCAACAAAATTCTAGTTTAAGACAGCCATTTTGTGAGTCGTAAGAGTTAAAGCTAACCATTTAGATTAATGTTATTCATCAGAGAAAAGTCAGCACAGAACCAATTCTAAATTACACAAAAAGACAGCAAATCAAATGGTTTGTGCGCTCAGAGAGACTGCCTTGTGATGCCATAAAATATAAGGCATACATTAAAAGAGGAGAAGGATGTACAGCATGAAGCAGAACAAAAGGCAGAACAAGAAAATTATGAAGATAACATCAGAGAAACTCTTTAACCACATGTCGTGGCAGCTCGAGGAGCAAGAAGCAAATTATTATATCCCCCTTGACACTAAAATCAGCAAAAGAGCAACTGAAGAAAAAAAAAAGACTACATACATACAGTCCTCACCTTTGCTGCTACTATCTCTAAGTAGAGCAGACATGAAAACTGTTGCATTTTCTAAACACATAATTCTCCAGTTGCCTCTTCTCTGAACACATGATTTTGCAGTTGCCCTTTTTCTGAACTATGATTCTGCAGTTTCAGTTTTTCTGAACACATGATTCTGCAGTTTCCCTTTTCTGAGAAAGACTGGTAGGAAATTCACTACTCACAGGTTAGAATAAGATATATTGCTTCCTTTGAATCAGTTGATATACAAAGCTCATCTGGATTCAAACTATCAATCTTCAAGTCAGAGGTAAGCACTGCACTTCTTCACTCCTTAATATCCAGATAAATATTATTAAGACAAATAATGAAGAATACATGACAGGATGGCTGAATATTGTACTCACTGGTTGGAGGGTATGGTCAGTGGACAAGGGCAGGGCCTGCAGTCATAAGCAGTGCCGGCTGCAGGATCTCCATAGAAGCCTGGAGCACAGCGTTCACATCTGTCACCCACTGTGTTGTGTTGACAGTTCTAGCAAACAACAACAACAACAAAACCAGATTTAACTATGAGGAAATCCACAAAATACTATCTCCAACTGATAATAGAATGTTAGTTAATTAGTATTTCCTCTTGAGCCTAGAGAGGTGCATAGGGCAGAGGTCATAGCTCTCCATGTCTGGCGGTTCGATGCCACCTGTTTTAGGTCTTAGATGTTAAATAGACCCATGGGGGAGCCTTCCCTGATGATGGTTCTAAGCAGTGTCTCTCTTGGTCCTCCCCATTTTCTTTTCCTTTCCAGTGTCCATTTGAGGGCTTGACAGAGGAGTCTGGTCTCATCCATTCTGACTGCATAGTAGAATGCATCTTCTTTTTATCATGTCACTGATTCTAGATTGTAGCCCAGTGCTATGGTTTTCTGTATTTGTCTTTCGCATCTAACTCCGCTAAGACCGGTCCCAAGCCCGGCTGTAAAAGGAGGAGGGTCTGGCTGAACCTGAGTGCTTCATGCGTCTCCGGAAGTAGTGGGTAACCGTGAATCAGCCAGACGGCCTGCATGGAGGCCGCAAGGAGGCAGCCCCTAAGAACCAGGGAACCAGACCTCTGGGACGACCCAGGGTGCGCTGGGAAGACAACATCCGACAGTCCCTGACTGACAGAAGACTGGAATGGAACAAAGCCAGAAAGAAAACTGCTGATAGAGACGTCTGGCGATCTCTCTGGCAAACCTCTACACCCCAAGGTAGAAGAGGAGCGACTAAGTAAGTAAGTAAGTCTTTCGCATCTTGGGTGGTTTGAATGATGGACTTGTTCATCTTTTTTTTTGCAGGTTTCAGCTACACCATTTATCCATCTCTTTCTTGATCTTTCCCTCACGTTCTTCCCAGATGTTCTTGCTGTGAAAAGTGTCATATTTTGTTTGGTCTGGCTGCATTCTCACTAGGGGGCCAAACTATTTCATCATTCTTTGTCTGGCAATAAAATTCAGACACAGTGTTGTTCCAACTGTCTCTCTAATGCTTTTTAAAAGCATGTATATAGTGTCAATATAATACTGCAGGAGTAATCAAGAGTACATAGCATTTTAGGAGACTGAGCACTTATGGTTGAACTCAACGGTTGCTCATGTTGGTTCTGAATTATAATAATAATTTTTTTTAAGGCTAGTTTTGTATCTTTTAAAGGATATTGCAGAACAAGCACCTGTTTGGTTTTACTAGCTAATTTTACATTCAGTAGTTTGCCACTACTCTCTGAATGGTCGACTGTCGATAACATTGGTGAAATCAATGCAGATCAGTCTGCTGCCAAATCACCAGTAGCTGGAATAGAGCTGGGTATCCCATAATTACGAAGTACGTTCTCAACCTCAAAGCCAATGGGTGCTGACAATCTATAATAGTCTTGCCGATAAAACTAGTAATTAATAACAATAATATACGAGAGATGAACAAGAACAAGATGATTTTGTATGTGTCCTCTGAATGGTGTAAATATCATCATCAAGTGCCTTGTCAGCAAATCATGCCTCTCCACAACTTGCAATCTGCAACAACATGTTACAGTTCATGTGCTGACACCCCCTTCCATGCCTTGACAAAAAAAGATGTAAAGAGTCTTCTCAGATTCTTTTCCTCTATCTCTCTCTCCAGAAATGTTTCCAGTCATCACAAATTCTGGTTTCTCTCTTCTTAAAAAAAAAAAAAAAATATGTCTCTTTCTGATGTTTGCGGTAAGTTGTCTTTAAGCTCTGGCCTCTTTCATAACATCTAGATTACATCTAGATTACATCTAGATTACATCTAGATTACACCTGGATTGGATTTATATAGAATTTTAAAGATTATGTTTTAAAACCACACCTTTGAGGTCTCAAAAAATTGACAGATTTACTAATTGTTGACAACTCATTACCATGTGCTAAAAGTGGCTCTATTTAGCATTTAAAAACACAGCTTCACAGAAACAAGATGACATAACCAATACCCCTTCTAGGACGAACAAGTAACAACAACAAGAAGAGGAGGAATAGAAGAAAAAAGTAGTCGAAGAAATTTTAAATCTTACATATTTTTGTCAAGATGTTTCTTTATGAACAGCTGTTTCTCTGCGGCAATTATTCTATAGAACATGAAAGAATCAAATGGTTTGGTCAACTGGTTGGAATGGAACAAAATCAGACAGCAGCTTGAGAGTAATGCGTGAGAACCACAGGCTACAAGGCAAGAGGCAGACCAAGAAAGAGATGGGTGGAGGGAGTTAAAGAATCACTACATAAATACAGTATGACATTAAAACTAGCTATGCAACTAGCAAAAGACAGGAAACTACATCTAACTCTTCTCTGTAATTCTTTACAGCATAAGCAGTAGGACAAAAGTAGAAAGAAGAAGAAGCTTCTCTGCCTGTTCAAAATACATGTCAGTCATGTTCTCTAACCTGGCAGACTCCAGTCTCTGGGTCACAACTTGTTGCATGCCCATTGCAGCTACACCTGACACAGCGGCCGATGGCTGTTCCACTGTCTTCCACTCTCAGATAGCCACCAGCACATTCCTAATGACATGACACAGTGAAAATAGAGCCTTATAAACCACATGAGCATTAAATACTAACACTAGATCAATCAATTATTCTTTGTATACATACATCTTTACATACAACTGAGTAGGACAAATGAATGAATTAAGAAGTGACATCACTGAACTCAGAGCATTCCCATACATGCTCTGTCCCCTTTTTCAGTAGCCAGTGAAGAGTTTCCAAATCGATGTTCCAGTCGCGACCGTATTAAAAGTTTGCCTTTTTTTCCCACCTGCAAGTAGAAAATTGTCTAGACCCTCTGTTCATTCTCAGCTGAATCCTTCTTTCCAGACAAGGATGCTTTATCTATTCTGCTACACTGTTTACTTGATCCAAGAGAGTCCTCACAACATGCCCTTTATTATAAAGAAGCTTACCACCTAGAGGTGTGACAGCATCTAATCTATCAGCATGCTAATTACCATTGGCACCAGAATGTCTTAGGAAAAATGCAGAGTTTCACAAAATCACAATTTTGGTCCCAGGTTATGCTGGCGTGAAAGGCAATGAGAGAGCAAATGCCTTGGCTGGCAGTGTGACTATCAGGAATGGGCCATCTGAGGACAGGAGAGTCATTCCCAATGCCATACGAGAGACTAAATGCTGTGAGGCTTTCAGTTTCATGGAAAATAGACTGCATACTCTAGGTGTACCCATTGAAGCAGTGAGACAGGAAAACCACACCTTGTTACATTAGCCAGAACAGAATGGGAGTTGTTAGTCTAAAAACACCTGGAGATCGAAGCACTAATGGTCATGTCCGATGTGAGATGAAGATGATCATTGAATGAACAATCAACAATGAACAATGTTATTTTACAAATCATGCTTTGTAAGTCAGTTATAGTATAACAGGGTTGGTTCTGAACAGTTTATCACAGAAGTAATGCTGTTTTGAAACTGCCTACTCCACTCATACACTTGTTGGACAAATAAGCTTGCATCAAAATTCTGGTCTTCATTTGGCAATAAATTTCTATATGCATTGATTTATTTAAAAAAAAAAAAAAACTGAATGCTGCTTTTCTTCCTTGCCTGTCAAAATTTGGGTGGCTATCTTTAAGCTGTCATTATAAAGTCATCATATTTGTCTGCACCCTGATGTCACATGCTTAACACTCTTAACACCCTTAACAATATTGTCAGGTTATAAAACAATGACATGGTTACTGTAATTTCTTACATGCTTTAAAGGTTTTAATCTGAAGCTCCCACCCCCATATATATATATATATATATATATATATATATATATATATATATCAGCAAGTGGGTCAAACCCACTTTACAAAGGCCTACAGAGAACTGGACAGAACTAGGAACATAAACTAAATTTATCAAATTCAGATTATGAACACCTGTATTGAGTTTGAGTTTGGCTAAAGTAAGCACTTCCAACTAAACTGATTGATATCAATAGCTTGAATGTTTAAATTCAGAACATGTAGTCACAAAAAGCAACACACAGTTTAGTTTGTCAATAAATCAATAGTTGCTGAATGTTGAAGTCCCAGTATGAGTTCTGGGGCCCCAGTGTGGGGACAAATAAGAATAGACACACCGACTCCCCAACAAGCATGTTTAAGAGTAAGAGGGGCTTCCTCCAAAGTGCATCTGCCTGAAATGCAAGGAACCAACAGTCTGCACAAGATAAGCCACATCTGTAAAATGGATGTGCACTCAACACTCTGGTTTTGAAACAAGACAAGTCCAGACATGGATGGACAACCTAAACTTTCTGCTCAAGTTTACAGCCGGTGAACAAAAAGAAAAAAGAAAGGAAGAATGCTGAAGTATTTACTGCAACATTGATAATGCAAACTGCCACAATCTCAAATACCTGGCAAGACAAACCAGTGTATCCCTCTGGACACACACAGCTCTCCACTTCTGGGGCGGGTCGCTGTCCTGTGGGTCTGGGGACAGCAATCTCCATGCGCAGGTCACTCAAGGTCACCGTGTCCATGACCGTGTGGTAAGTGGCCCTGATGAGAATAGCCTCGATGTCAGCCAGCACCGTCAAAAAGGCTTCCCTTGATGGCGTCTGCCCATCCATCAGATTCCTGAATGAGCTCTGCATGTAGAAGAAAAAAGAAAACCAATGTACAACAGATGTCCAGGCATAGTTGTCTAGGTACACATGTCTTGGTACAGTTTTCTGGGTCCAGTTGTCTACGCTCAGGTGTCTGGGTACAGTTTTCTGAGCCCAGTTGTCTAGGTTCAGTTATCTAGGTACAGGTGTCTGTGAAAGTTGTCTGGGTAAAATTGTCCAGGTGCAGCTGTCTGGGTACAGCTGTCTAGGCACAGTTGTCTGGGTACAGCTATCTAGGCACAGGTGTCTAGGTACAGCTGTCTAGGCACAGTTGTCTGGGTACAACTGTCTAGGCACAGGTGTCTAGGTACAGTTGTCTGGGTATAGTTAACTTGGCACAACTGTCTTGGTACAATTGTCTGGATACAGTTCTCTTGGCATGGTTGTCTGGATATAATAGTCTGGGTACAGGTGTGGAATTAATTTTAAAAAAAAAGACTACACAGATATACAGCGAGACATAGACCGAGCCTCACCTCAGTCAGAAGGATGTCATATGAGTAAGACTCTCTTGCTTTCGGTGATGGTCGGTGGAGGTAGTACATTCTCTTATCTTGTTTGCCCTGTGGAAATGTTAAGCACATTTGGTGATAATTATTGTGTTTTCTTCTTGCAGCAACCTAAGGGTTATTGAGGCGTTATATTCACTGCAACTGTGGGCAGAATCTTCTCATTCCTAGACCACCAGTCTGGCAGTTCTGAGATATCTCATCATTAAAAACACAACAGGAGAAATAACTACACACTTTATTGTTTATCTTCAATGCCAGTAAATGAAATACATATTCGATTTGTCTCTGTTAACATGTTAAAAAAATGGATTACAGTTTAGGCTGTGTCATTGTTTTTCCCGCTCAGTCTGGGTCCGAAGAGAGTGGTTGGAGTCTCTAAAGTGGTCAGGGCTGACACATATGTTTCCTATTGATGTCAGGGCAAACAAGTGTGCAAGAAAATGAGCAAGCTGATAGGCCTGCAGGTAATGTCACTGTGGAGGGCGAATGTGCCTTGGACCAGGCTGATATACTGAATGCTCTTCGAGAAGTAAGACTTTTGCGAGAAGCAAGTGATAACTGAATCTGCAACCATGACCAGACTGTAAGAACAGCATGCTAAAAGGGGTGTGGCCAGACAAGAGCACTATGTAGGAAGCCAAAGAATAAGAACCAACACAGGACTGGTGTCATCAGCCATTGCATGCAATGAGATTTACTGAGGAGGGTATCTGAGCATTTATTGACTGAATGGTTCAATGTGCAATGAGGATAATCTGTCGACTAATTAGTATTTTCCTCACTAGAGAAATGCTGTCAGTGTACTGTAATTCATGACTTCTTCGTAAAAGTGTGATATTTTTCATCTGCAAACTTCCCCTCTGATGAACTAACATGAGGAACATGGCTGCTTATACACAGTGAACTTCTGCTTATAAAATCAGATACCAGTCAAACTTAATTGGTTTTTGAGCTCTACGCATATATATATATATATATATATATATATATATATATATATATATATATATATATATATATATATATATATATATATATATATATATATATATATATATATATATATATATATTATATATATATATATATATATATATATATATATATATATATATATATATATATAAATTAATGTTTGTGTGTTTGTTTGGTCTCTATAGACTCGGAAACTACTGAACCGATTTAGCTGACATTTTCAGGATATGTTTGTTGTGATACCGGATTTTGAACCGTCGTGGTTTGAAATTCAACCTGTCACTGTTAGAGATAGGTGACCACAATTTATGCCAAAATATACGCAACTAATATTTATAACTTTAGTGATTTCTAATTATAGCCACGTTAGTAATTGCGCATGCGCCGTATTTACCATTCGCCGGCGAGTTACGTGCAGCCAACGCCTTCTCTAATACTAATACATAGAGTAGGTCGTGGTACAGCAAACAAGACTATCTCTATATTTGCCACAATAACCATATTAAACACGATTTCTATTTTCTGTTTTTTTTTCCAAACAACCTTCGATGGGGGGGGGGGGGGGGGGGGGGGGGCGCAATTGAGGACTATCTCGACGTCGGCGCAGACAGTGACTGCGACATTAACTTCATTAACCGTGTTAGACACGTGCGATTTCTATTTCATTAATATATCTGAGTATCTGTCTACGAGAAAACAATTGCCTGCGGTTTTGAATTGTGTTTTAATCGCGACACAGTGGTAGGGACACATATGTCTAATAGTTGTGTTCTCTTTTCGTTATTCCGATTAAGTGGCTGCTTGGTCGAATGGTTAGAACACTGGGTTCAAGTGCGGTAGACCTCGGTTCGAATCCGCAGTAGTTAAATTTTTTTTTTTACCCCGGACTAAAATAATATCCTCATCTGCTCTGTCGTGGTGACAGCACTAGCCATGTTGCCTTAATATTAAAAAAAAAAAAAAAAAAGTAAATGGGTAAACCATTTGATAATTAAATTTGACCATTTCGCATACTTATGATTGCATTGTTAAACTTTCCGATTGTATGGTTACGCTGAAATTTTATAGATTTTCATTTAGATTTAGTTATTTCATCTGTGTTGGAATTTTAAGCTGTGCTGTTTACAATGGCGTTCATTTCCTAATTATGGTGTTTTTTTCCTGTGTTCATTTGCTTTTCAAGTGTTTTTTTTTTTCAACTACTTCAATGTGGGAAAGAGTTGTCGGTGAATTTGGGGGGGGGGGGGGGGGAACTGTTAACTGAGAGAGCTTTAAGTCACAGCAACTGCTTTACCCACTTAAAGTAGCAGCAGCAGTAATAGTTGTGGTTGGGCTGTTACACCATAGTGCTCTCATGTGAAGACCGCTGGTAAGGTTATGGCGTTCTTCTGTCGGCAAGTGAAATTATACATCCTAACCTGACCAGTCTGTGGCGACAGCACTAGCCATGCGGAACCAAATCTTCTGGCTCACGACTCTCTGTCTACTCCGATGGTAACACAGATAGCAGTGACATTATTTTAGTAGTTGTACTGGTACTTGAAGGATGATGTGGTAAATATTTCACTAGCCCTATTCACTACCTTTTACAATTCCTGCTCCTTATTTTAGTCCAGATGGACAGGGATGTCAATGTCAGTTACAGCAACAACAAAATATCGCCAGTTAGTGATTTTCAAATCCTTCTAAGAGGGAGAGAGCAGTAGTCGGTGGAAGAGGGGAGGGGGGTAAAGACTTAAATTTAAGAGAACTTAAAGAGCTTTACACGTGATTTTCAAGTTCTCATTACCTAATTTGTTTATATTTTACTAACGCTACCTCCGCTTTTCTATTTTTCACGACTTACTTTGTTATTTACAAGTACAGTTGTATCTTTAATTCCGTCTCCTATAAAAATACATACAGCTTTAGCATGTGATAACCAAATAACCACTTTTGTTACCGTGCTAATAACATCATTTAAACGACCACTAATATAAAGACACAATTATATGGTGCGTGTTCTAAAGTTGGAAACCAGACTACCTATCTATATATCTATATATATAAAAATCAATGTTTGTGTGTTTGTTTGGCCTCTATTGACTCGGAAACTACTGAGCCGATTTAGCTGAAATTTTCAGGATATGTTTGTTGTGATACCGGATTTTGAACCGTCGTGGTTTGAAATTCAACCTGTCACTGTTAGAGATAGGTGACCACAATTTATGCCAAAATATATGCAACTAATATTTATAACTTTAGTGATTTCTAATTATAGCCACGTTAGTAATTGCGCATGCGCCGTATTTACCATTCGCCGGCGAGTTACGTGCAGCCAACGCCTTCTCTAATACTAATACATAGAGTAGGTCGTGGTACCGCAAACAAGACTATCTCTATATTTGCCACAATAACCATATTAAACACGATTTCTATTTTCTTTTTTTTTTTTCAAACAACCTTCGATGGGGGGGGCAATCAAGGACTATCTCGACGTCGGCGCAGACATTGACTGCGTCATTAACTTCATTAGACACGTGCGATTTCCATTGTCTTTCTTTTCTAAAAACCTTTGATGAGGGAGAGGGTACTAGGTGGATTTAGTTGTGGGGGGGTGGGGGGGATCAAAGACTATCTCAAATTACGCCACAGCAATGTGTGGCCGGGTACAGCTAGTATATATATATATATATATATATATATATATATATATGTATATATATATATATATATATATATATATATATATATATATATATATATATATATATATATATATATATATATATATATATATATATATATATATATATATATATAAAGGTCTGCACAAGACCATTACAATTACAACAACCCTTATAAAGTAAGATAAAATCTGTCAGGTAGGCTAGTATGCATCTTAATCCACAAACATGTGAATATTCTTTTGCCTCTTGGCACCTTTCCATCTTTTCAAACGATAAACTTATACTGTGCATTATACTCACAGCCCATGGTGATGGTGAATGTGACTAGCAAGACCCACCCATGTTTAGAAAAGTCGGCTCTCCTTCAAATAACAGTCCCAAATTATCGAGGTTAAAAACATACCTAACAGTGCCTCAATCATATGTGAAATTTGGATGGCAGGCAGACCATCAGTTCCAACACAGATTAGCAATAATGTTCTACCAATTGATGAACTGGTTAGGATTATGGTTACCCATTCCTGACATTAACTCTAAACAATTGCAACCAGTGTAGTTATTTATTCAATATATATATATATATATATAAAAGTCGGAAGGTCTAACATCCACAACTGCCAGTTCATCAATCGGTAGAACATTATGAGGTACCGTTAAAGTTAGTTTTTAACCTCAATAATTTGGGACCATTTTTTTTAAAAGAGCCGAAAAGTTTTCCACAATTATAGCATCGTATTTCAAGACTACTGTTGCCATCATTTGTAGGTGGGGTTTCTCTTCTCAGATGTTCAGCTCTTCTCCTATCTGCAATAGTTTCTTCCTGAATTTTTATTTCTTTCCTTATTTGCCTCCTCTTTTTAAATGTAATGGTAACATTTTGTCAAAGCGGAGATTATTATGTCCTACTTATTTGAGGAGACTATCACCTGGTGAGATCGGCAGGTGGTGTGACGTCACATTGTCATGAAAAAGTGTTTTGTGAGTCAGAAGTAGGATGTCCTATAGTTAACTTACTCTTGCAGTTCAGGGACAGTCCTTTCAAAGTGGATGGGTTAATTGCTGGCCACTATAAAAGTTACAAAAAAAGTATTTTAGGAAATTAAACAGAGGACTCAGTGGAAAATAACGAGCAGGAAGATATAAGATGGCTGTATGCAGCTCCACTTATCTACCAGTCTTGTCTTCACAAAATGGATATGTTCTGGTCATTCATTGTGGATACTCAGGGAGGGGCAGGTTATTTTTTTTCCAGAAGGGAAAACTCCTGAAGAAACTAGCTACCTCATCTCATAAATATGTCTGAAAAAGCAGTCTGTACTCTTCTGCTCTAGCTGCAAAACATGTTTCTGGAGTCACATGGGTCTTATTCTTTCAGCAGTAGAGGGAGATAGGGTAATAGACAAGTGTGAAAGACATTTCAAGCAGTTGAAAATCTATGGAAATAAGTGTACAATTCTGTCCCTAGATAGAGCAAGGAACTACAGAGTTTACACTAAGGGGCTGTAACTTATAATGACAAGTTTTGGTTGTTCATACATTTTTGGAATTAGACGTGTTTAACGTTTGTCCTAATTAGTAGTCTTTTATGACATGTTTATTAGGAAGCAGGAGCAGTGAGTCTAATTTGTTTTCTCTGTCCAAAAATGGGGCCCCCCCAGAACCCACGCATGGAAAGGGACAACTGAAACCACATACTTACAATGATCTCCACATCGACATCCATGTACTCTCGTCCACTGTCATAAGATGTTGTGTATGAGAGACCAAACTTGAGGCTGCCTCCATATGATGATATCTGATCAAAGGTAGGAAGCACATATTAGACATAATAGTAAAGGTTTTTCTCTTCCTAGATATAGTCATATATAACATATAGAGTAGGCTGTGCTCATGTAGAGACATGATGAACACACTCTACATACAATATGAGAAAACATATATTCTACCATCAACCTGAAAAATGTATACCATGTGTATGACTTGAGAACATTTTATTCTATTTAGTCATAGAAAAATGTATATTTACTGACAACCTCAGAAAATGTATGCCATCAATAGCATATGACATGAGAAAATGTATATATTCTTCACACAACATGAGAAAATGTAAACAGTCTTTCCTTCTTCTTCTCTTTCTCTATTGAATTTGTCAAGGTTTTCAGGGAATATGTAAGGATTTTCTGTGTGCTCTTTTAAATGCATTGAATAATATGGTCTTTACTTCTTTAAGGCTGTTCCTGCATGGTCTCTCCCTTGCTCAGTGGCCATTAGATTTCTTCAGTGTGGTTCTTGTGCAGGCTTGATAATTTTGAGCGAGGCGAGGAGTAGGTCAAGGTGTAGGGTTCTAATCACGTCAGGTCAGGAGTGCAGAGACTGGCCAGCTGGTGCATCAGAATCAGAAGTTCAACAAATGATTCATGACAATTCCTGCCCAGGTGATGTGATTATCTATGCAGGTGGCTCTGTGTTGAAGGGCAGACAAAGTGCATAGGGTTTCATAGTGATCAGTGATTAGATAGGATTATCATCAGAGCACTCCGGACAGATCTATAAAAATGTGCTTCGACCTCCTTCTCAAAAGCTCCACAAGTATAAAATGACTGATGACACCTGTTCTGTGTTGGTTAATGAAACGTCTTGTCCTCTTAGTGAAACGTTAATTTCTTGCAGCTCCAGGCTACATCCCCATGTCCATCAGTCTAGACAGGGATATGGAGTCATGTCTTTTGGCGTGCTCCTTGGTAAGGTAAGTGCAGCGCATAGCATTGATAACATCACTTCTGTCCAGTACTGGGCCAGCCATAGCAGCCACAGTGTCATCAAGATAGTCTGCACGCTCATTTTGTTGCACACCCTCATGACCTGGCACAAAGGTGAAGGTTAGGGCAGATATCCGCGAAGTGCTTAGTGTTGCAATCCATTCTTGCCTGATAAATCCAGCTTGGATTTTTTAAAATCATATTCACCAGGATGATATGCGATCTAATTCATGTTGTAGATCCAAAACAATGTCATCTCTTCATCTCTGTTCCTACCCTTTCGGTACACAAGGATGTCATCCACATATGATATAGTTCTTCCTCTGCCACTCAGTTGTTCTCCTGCGATCTTGACTGTGTAAATGTTGAAGATGATAGGAGACAATGGAGAAACCTATGGCAAAGCAGGATGTATTGTTATCGGCTCAGAAGACCAACTACCACATGGAAGCCTTCCTCTGGAAAAGTGCGGCAGATATCCATCGAATGAGATGTCGGGGGAGGGGGATTTTGAGTTCAGTTAACTGACACATTAGTTGGTGGAAGGGAACTGTGTGGTATGCCTCCTCCAGATCTATAGCGACTGCAAATATTTCAAATCTAGCTTGAAAACTTTCAAATGCGTTATGTGCAAAGATGGCAGCATTATGCCATGTTTCAGTGTTTTGTTTGTATCCTCCAAGTGTGGAGGGTAGCAGCTGATGTATTTCAAGATGGCTAGCTGGTCTTCTCGCTATTGTGTTTTCCAATGTTTTACCAAATGTGTTCTGCATAATAATGATTTTATAGCCATTTATGTGACAGATACCAATTACCTAATCCAATAGTTGGGTTATACGAAATAGACATATTTATTGACACAACCCCACCCAGAATATCCCTTTCAATTAATCAACAATTCAATAAACATCATTTAACACCGAAGCAATCAAAATCAATCCCAAACGTCATTCAGCTTTAAGTTCATTCGGGTGAATTACAGCATTCCTTGGCGAATATTCAATTTGTGGATAAATCAGTACATGGTGTCTGCTGATGTTCAAAACAATATTACTAGCAACCTCAGTAACCCATAGCTTTCCTAACAACCTCAGTAGCCCATAGCTTTCCTAACAACCTCAGTAGCCCATAGCTTTCCTAACAACCTCAGTAGCCCATAGCTTTCCTAACAACCTCAGTAGCCCATAGCTTTCCTAACAACCTCAGTAGCCCATAACTTTCCTAGCAACCTCAGTAGCCCATAGCTTTCCTAACAACCTCAGTAGCCCATAGCTTTCCTAACAACCCCAGTAGCCCATAGCTTTCCTAACAACCCCAGTAGCCCATAGCTTTCCTAACAACCTCAGTAGCCCATAGCTTTCCTAGCAACCTCAGTAGCCCATAGCTTTCCTAGCAACCTCAGTAGCCCATAGCTTTCCTAGCAACCTCAGTAGCCCATAGCTTTCCTAACAACCTCAGTAGCCCATAGCTTTCCTAACAACCTCAGTAGCCCATAGCTTTCCTAGCAACCTCAGTAGCCCATAGCTTTCCTAGCAACCTCAGTAGCCCATAGCTTTCCTAGCAACCTCAGTAGCCCATTGCTTTTCCTAAAAGTATAATCTGTTCAGTTAAATTCTCAATCTCAGTCTTTTTGTTCAACAGTGTTGGTAATCTAGGGTGGGTATAGGGAACCTCAATTTGCAGTATTCTTATATATTTTCAGCTAAGCTGTTGTAAAGCCTGGGACGGTCGTTTGATGTAGCAATGAATGACGAGATCTAGGTTTTGTTTCCTATTAACAACTAAGAAAAACATCATAACTTATATGCTTCTTAACGCCGCCGTACATTTACCACTATTCCCGCATCTATATTTATTTAAAATGGGCAATTGTTTCAACCAGAAAGATGCAGTTAACTCTTGCATGACTGAAATATTCTTTTGGTTTGTCCCACTGAGAATGGGGACTGAGCACTTATGGGAGTGTCCCAAGTGCTGTGGTGTTGATTCTTAATTCAACATTCAACATTAAGTGTGGCTCTCTGTGGCAGTTGGTACTAAATAATTTTCATCAGATGGCCAAACTCTCTTATCTGTTGCTCCTTAGTAGAGTGTATGGCTGGTTTCACGCACAGTGTTCTTTTAACTTCTTCATTTTTAATTTTTTTTCTCTTCTTGTAACACCTGTAGCTCTTCTATATAGCCTGAGATAATTTATAAACTACACACAGTCTGTGTTTACTGCTTGCATATACCCCATTTTAAAACAGTGTAGAACAAACAAAACACATCCATACCTTGTCACCTCTAAACTTAGGTGGAAGAGAAAAGAACAAACTCTCCTGCTCTCTCTGAATGCCTCCAAAGTTTCTGAATGTGATCTCATTACGGTCTGCATTAATGTTGAAGCCATCGGTGATGGTTCGGGACAGCCTGCGGTTGGTCAGCTGGAAGTTGTGGGTGCCGTCAGAGTTCAGCATGGGGACAATCTGATAGATAAGGATACATAATTAATGACATAATTACATTTCAGCCTCATCAAGTCATGTCAGCTGATTCAGTTTTATAAATCGTCCCTCTACCATGGGAGCCTGGATGGTGCAATGGTTAGACACTTGCCTGCCGTCCTGAAGGTCTTTGGTTGAAATACACACTAAGGTTCATTTGTTATAAAGGATGTTGGCCTCCAGGTCAACCCAGCCTACAATTTGTACCAGGAATTGTCCTTGTAAGTAAAGTTGCCATTAAAACATCATCTATTGACATGGCTGTGGCATCTGTGGCTTAGGCGTTGTGAGTCTGACTCGTAATTCCAAAGAAACCCACTGCTTGCTGCGTAGATGTTTATCATGGTATGGGGCGTCGCAGGTTGACCCAGCCTAAAATGGGTACCAGGATGGTTGTCCTGGGGAAGTAAAGAGTGCTGGCGTAATTCTGACTACATTACCCACCTAGTGCCGATGGTCTGTAAAAATATTTATATCTGATATACCCGATACGCCTAAGGCGCGAAAATGGATTTTTACTTTACTTACTTATTGATATGGCTGGGGACTCAAGAATTCACACATGCATGCATACAGAGTGATTCAATGAATATGCTCAGGAAAATCCAAGCCAGTTTCATCAGACATGAATGGATTCTCTCATTAAATGTTGGTGGACGTGTGGGTGTGACCTGAAGCAGCCAGGTATGAGCACAAAACCAAGCAGGACTCAATATCCTTGTCCATGTTGGTGGACATGTGGACATGAGGGTGCGACCTGAAACAGCCAGGTATGAGCACTTCACCAAAGGCACAAGGCACCTTGTTAATCAACACAGAACGGGCATGATCAGTCGTTTACTCTTGTGGAGCTGCTGAGAAGGAGACCGGAGCACCTATGGATCTGATCGGAGTGCTGTAATGATAGTCTTCACTAATCACTGACCACTAATCCACTGAGTGCCAATCAGTCTTTAAAAATATGGGACAGTCACAAGATACTTGATGCATTACAGGCATGAAATGAATCCTCCATTTACTGTATACTAGAAAGATTTATGGAAGCAGAAATAGAGGAAGACAATGTGAGAAGATTCCTGCCAAACTTTTGTCGCAGCATGGAGGGGTTTCAGCAAATGATCTTATATATTCTGTTGGAAATCACATGTTGTAGACAGGCATGATTACTTATGCCGGCCGGCACGGCACTTGATGATGATGAGTGTGAGACTCTATACCTCACATTTAGTTTTGTTATTAAATTTATTCTTATAATTACTGGGACAGCTTCTCTCTGTTCTCCACATGCATAAAAAACAAAACAAAAAAAGCAAGCAATAAATATTCCAGTCTTCTTCTTCTTCTTTGCGTTCACCAGCTGCAAACTCTGGCGGAGAGTTCTGGTTTTTTGGTCCACTTGAGAGCCTGAGTGTTGCGTGTGCATCCGATTGACAGATCTGACACATTTGAGTGCAGACTGCTGGTTCCTTGACACTCAGGCAGATGCACTCTAACTTCGAAGGAAACTCCAAATTAGTTCTTGTGTTCCCTTGGGGCCCCGGACCCCGCACGGGAGGGGGGGGGTGGGGGGGGGGGGTGATATTGTAGTTAAAGTAGTGCTTGAACTTGCTTGTTCAATGTGAGTAAAGGTTCAACATTACACCATTCAAGACAAGCCCATATTAATGCCATCTCCCTCCGCAACAGCCAGCGAAGAATTTCCATAATGATGCTACTGAGTGCTATTATAGGGGTTCTAAACCCAGCTCATGTAACAGTTAAAATGGGAAAAATATCAAGTAATGGTTAAAACAGATAAATATAAAGAAGCAGTTAAAATGGGAAAAACATCTAATAACAGATAAAATGGAGAGAAATATCAATAGAAAAAATGGTAAAATATAAATTAACAGTTGAAATGGAACAAAATATCAACTAACAGTTAAAATGGGAAAAAATATCAAGTAACAGTTAAAATTGAACAAAATATCAAGTAACGGTTAAAATGAAAAAAATTTTAAGTAACAGTTAAAAATGGAACAAAATATCAACAACGGTCAGTATGAAAAAAAAATTTTAAGTAACAGTTAAAATAAAAAATATCAAATAATGTTAAATAAAAAATAAAAAATAAAAGAAAATAAAGTAACGGCGCAAATGGACAAATATCAAGTAAAAGTTAAACTATATGATTTCAGACTGTAAACAAAAACTCATTGACTATAGCCACAAAGACTGACCTCATCTCTGTAGTAGTTAGAGCTGGAGCACCTGGTACTGACGCCCATACAGAAACATCTCAGACATCCCATCTCGTTTTCACTGTTCAGGTTGAAGTAACCCTCTCTGCATGTGCTGCACCGGCGACCTTGCACGTTATTCTAAGGGGTCAGCAGTATTTTATACAGACAATAACATTTCATAATAAACATCTACAGGAGAGTAACATCTTGCTATTTAACACATTCATAGTTATCATTCTATATACGACAAATGGATGAATATATTTCAGTAATGAGGCAGTGAGAATAGGCAAAGACATGGTTGTAGGAGAATAGTAGAATAATGAATAGTAATAGAAGAGTAATAAATAGTAATTGTAGTAGTACTAGCAGCAGTAGTACAGTTTAATCAAAACTAATGACGAGATGATTCTAAAGTAAGAAAGCTTTGTAGCTATAAAATCCTTTTGCAACAGACTCAAAAATAATGCTGAGAAAGATAGAGACAGGTATGCTCTGTGCAGAGCAGCAAGCACCACTTCAGAAGTGTTGCAATTAAGTTTTCTGTGGTCTGTCACCATGTATTTGGTTTACTTCAGCATTCTGTGATCTGTCACCACATATTTTGTCTGATATTATGCGATCTGTCAGTATATATTTGTTCTGGTAGGTATTCTGTGGTCTGTCACAATATATTTGGTTTGTTTTCATATTCTGTGATTTGTCACCATATATTTGGTATGGTTTCATTTTCTGTGATATGTCACCATATACTTGGTCTGGCCGGTATTCTGTGATCTATCACTATTTATTTGGTTTGGTTTCAGTTTCTGTGATATGTCACCATATATTTTGTCTCATACTATGCGATCTGACAGTATATATTTGGTCTGGTTGGTATTCTGTAGTCTGTCACTATATATTTAGTTTAGTTTAATATTCTGTGGTTTGTCACCATATATTTGGTTTGATTTTCTATTCTATGAAATGTCACCATATATTTGGTTTAGTATTCTGTAGTGTGTCATCATACATTTGGTTTGGTATTCTGTGGTTTGCACTGTATATTTGGTTTGGTTTGGAGTAAACAAGGCAGGTCAAGCGAAGGTTCATGATGCATGGGCAACACATGGTCTCTACAATACTGCCCAGGCTTTGTGCTATGGAGAGAACTAACGTCATGCAAATGGGATATGAATGATACAGGTATTGAGGTAGACTCATAGGAACAAAATGCCATGGACTGTGTTGTGTGGAAAGGGCATATCAGGAAGGGAACGAAAGTGAAGGGAAAAATGATTGCAGAAAGGATGAGAGCTGAACGTCTGAGAAAAAACAGATTAAACACAAATGTTGACAACAATGGTCCTGAAATCCCAAGCTATAATTGTGTATGACTTTTCTTGACACGGGCAGGTCTTGCTAGTCACACTCACCATCACCATAGGCTGTGAGTCCCATGCCTCCACATAGTGCAATATAAAACTATAGTCTGGAAAGATGGAGAGGTGCCAATCATTTGGTATTTTGTGATCTGCACTATATATTTGGTTTGGTTTGGTATTCTGTGATCTGTCGCTATATGTATGATTTGGTTTGCTGTTTTTTTTTAATACATAAATAATCCAAAACATATTCTGACAGTCCCCTTGAAGTCACACAAACAGATTTTCAGCCTGAAAGCCAGCTTACCTTACACTGACACTGTTGAGTGTTGGGGTCACACAGAGTGTTGGGCACAGTGCCTCTTCCATCACAATCACATGTCACATCTGCAATGATTTGTTAATCACAAGTTTAGAAGCAAAAGGGACAAAACCCAGCAATAACAGTAATGTAATTATGGATAGTTCATCTTAATCTGATCACCTCCCAACACCCCCACCCACCTCCTTAGCTGACCTATGATATGTGAAGGTGTAAGATTTTACACCCCCCCCCCCAGTGGCAGTATATGTCATAGAACTACATTTACTGGGTTCATTCCCATGTGAGTTCCAGGGCCCCATTATATGGAACAAAAAAGAATAGATACAAAGCCCCTTAACAAGCATGTCACAGGAGTAGAATAATTAAGGATGTTTCCTTCGAAGTCAGAATGCATCTGAATGAGAGGCAAGGAACCAGAAGTCTGCACACACACATAAAAATAAGCCAGATTTGTCAAACGGATGTGCATGCAAAACTCAGGCTTTGGAACAAAACCAAAATCCAGAAGCGGATGAAGAACAACCAGTACTTTCCACTGGAGTTTACAGCTGGTAGACACTAAGAAGAAGAAAACAGAGCTCAAACATACACACTGTTATGATATGTAAAGGTTTAAAATTTCACACCCCCAGTAAAGTATCTGTCACAGAACTATATGCGGGGAAGGCCAACTCCATCAACAAGTAAATGCCTGCAGAAGTCAGATGTGTCAGCCAAAAGGCGAAAATATTGTAGCCATGTAGTAAACGGACACAATAACAATTACATCTGCAGATGAATGCAGAAGAAAAAGAAATATAGTTGCTGGGCTCAAACATGCACACTATATTGAGTTATTTATTGTATTTCTTTTTTACATAAAAAAAAAATGTGAGTTAGAGAAGTCGGTAAGATAACTCAGGAAGTATTGAATGCCAGATCTTCCCAGTAGCAGACAGGCTGGCTGCCTCTCTCAAGCTGGCACCGTCACATACAATAACTTATAAACACGGCCAAGGACTATAATGTTATTGAAGGTAAAGTCCCTGTGTGGATTCTGGGGCCCTATTTTTGGGGGGAAAAGGAATAGACTCTAACAAGCAAGTCACAGGAGGTCACTAATAAAAGTTTGCTCTGAAGTCAAACTACTAGTGCTTGGAAGGCAAGGAACCAACAGGCTGTATTAAAAAAAAAAAACCATATGAAAAGCTTATGTACATGTAAAACCTAAATTTTTGAACAAGTCCAAAGTCTAGAAGGGGATGAAAAATGAGAAATTGCTGTCAGAATTTAAAGCCAATGAATGCTAAAAAGAAGATGAAATTTAATGTTAAGAGTTCTCTGAGTGGATTCTGGGGCCATATTGTTGGGAAAACAAGAACAGATGCAAAAGCATGTTGAAACAGTCGACTAATTGGGAGCTTCTTTGAAGTCAGAGTTCATCTGCTGAGAGGCAAGGAACCAACAGTCTGCATAAAAATAAGGCACTTCTCTTAAAATGATATGCATGCAACACTTAGGTTCTGGAACAAGACTGAAGTCAGGAGGTGGACGAATACCCAGAACTTTCTGGCGGAGTTTACAGCTGGTGAATGCAAAGAAGAAAAAGAAGAATGTAAAGATTTATTCCCAATGGCTATCAGCAAATCATGAGATCATTAAAACATCCAGATATTTGCAGATTTAAGAGAGAAAAAACTTGCTAATGGACACACAGTTGTATACAACTTACTGGAGTGTTTACAGTAATATGAAGCAAGCTGGACACAGTAATCTGAAATGATTGCCTTCATCAGAAAGAGACAATCTACATTCTTTTATCATATCATGAGACAGAGAAAACTGGAGTAAATCATGACAGTAGAAAAGTTGGAAGGCAAGAGAGGCAGAGTGAGACAGAGAGAAGATGCTGAGCAGTTTGACATCATGGCATAGAGGATCATCTGTGTCAGGCTGTATAGACATAACTACCAGCGCCATACAGCATGGACTTTAAGTAGAAGAAACAAGTTACTAAGGCATCAGAAACAATTTACATAATCCAGCAAATTACAGAGACATTTAAAACACTTGACAACAAGTTGTCAGCTTACAACCATAGATCGATTGCACCTTTCCGTCTTTCCAGACGATGGTGTTATATTGCACTATTATGGCAAGGATGAAGTTCATCCTCTCCATAGCACAAAGCCTGGGCAGTGTTGTAGAGATCACATGTTGCCCATGCATCACGATCCCTCTCTCGACCTGCCTTGTTTACTCAGAAGGAAAAGTACAGTCATAAAACTACTTACTAATCAGTTTACAGTAGTCTCCTGGCTGATTGGGATTACCCTGGTAACCAGGTGCACACCTTTAACAGAAGATAAACCACAGATTTGTATGAGAAAATTAACACTGTATGACAAATTACCAAAATACGAACAAATCAACACTGTATTATCACATATCACATGAACATTATATGAACACAATAATACTGTATGAAAACATTAACATTTTATGAACATTAACATTCTATGTTCTACAGAAAGATCATATGATCACTTTAACAGTTTATGAATGAACACATTAACATTCTATGAACACATTATTAACATTGTATTAACATATTATTAACACTGTATGAACAAATTAACATTGCATGAATGAGCATACAAACATTATATGAATAAATTATTAACATTGTATGAACATATTATTAATACATTATCATGATATGAACAGATCCTATAATCAAATTAATATTGCATGAATAAACAATGATTCTCTCTTGTAATCAACAGAACCACTGACACTATCTAAATAGGCTGAGTACCACTCAGCCAGTGCCTTATGGAGGCAGCATTTCCACACTTCATTACATATTATTTGAGTGTGGCTGGCTGAATGATTAAGAAAACTGGACTCTCATGCAGGAGACCAAGGTTACATTCCCCAGTAAGGTCAGGAAGTTATTTTTTTTTCTTCAGGGGCAAAAATAAAATCCTAACCTGCAAAGTCTGTGGTTCAAAGACCAGCTCTTCTACACAGAAAAAGTGGTAAATGCAGGGACTCAGTAACAGTTTATCTTATTATTTTGTAAATTTTGTTGGCAGTATGTTGTAAAGAGACACACTCTGGGAAGGTTAGGGGTAGTGAGCATACTTTGGATCTTTTCTCCAGGCCATGCCTGCGTAGTGGGTAATGAACAGGCAGATTGGCTGGATCTGCACCACTGGTTGGTGAATTGATGCATGAGAAGGCAGATGTGGTCAAGGCCCTTTAGGAACAAGCAACGGAATCAGCAGAGAAACAAGATTATTATGGCCTGGAGAGAATGAGGCACCTGGGTGTAACCAGAGGGTCTTGCCGGCTCACTAAACTCAGAGAAAAGGCAAGACGGACTTGTAACCAGATTGTGACCAGTACCATCAGTATTGGAAATCTGCATGGGTCACTGAAGATGAGGACCGAGCATGCATGGGAATCCCCAGAGTGCTGTGATGTCAATTCTTGACTCACTCAACTCAAAGAGACACACACATGAGTGCCCTGAAAGCTATTACACTGACTCTAGATTTTCAGTTTATCAACCCAGTGAATATGTTCCACTGGGATTTTTGCACTAACATTTTCCTTATGCGACAAGAATTTACAAGACCAGACATGGCAATATCAGAAAACAAGTTGGTATGGAAAAGTTAAAAAAAAAAAAAAAAAAAATGTTAAGGTCCCTTTTCAACGCCTTTAGGTGTATAAGGCATATTGGGCTAGACCTATTTTTTTTATAGACTAACTGGCACAAGATGGGTGATTTGGTCAGCTGTCTTTACTTCCTGGCACTGCACTCAGTACCCACTCAAGGCTAGGTTGACCTTGGAGTCAAGGTCATTTTTTAAAAAAAGTTTGGCCCCCACCAAGGAACCAACCATGACCTTCTGATCTGCACGCAAGCGTCTAGCCACTTTGCCATGGTGACTCCCTCAGTTGGGATATAACCATTAATAAACAATAGATCAAATGGTTCACATATGTCAAGGCTGCAACAAGATAATGCACCACAGACAGTCCTTTTACTTAGTTAAAATGGAATGAACAAATAAGTGAACTGAGGACAGCATTTTATTTTCAAAGGGTTAAGAACTGGGGAGGCAGGCCAATCTCACATTCTGCCCTTCAGTACATAAATTATTCAATTTATAGAGGTCAGCCAGCAAGCAAACTACACTTGTAGTACATTATTAACAGATAATGAGTTTACCTTTCACATCTTCGTCCAGTGTGTCCAATAGGACAGGCAGTGCAGGTAACCTGTCCATCAGGGCTTAGAACACATTCTGGACTGAACCTGAGTACAGATAAACAGATGGGTGTTTGGTCAGTAAGAAGTAAAAACTCTCTCTCTCTTCCTCTCCCTCTCTCTCTTTCTCCCCCTCCCTCTCTATCTCTCTCTCTATCTCTCTCTCTCTTCCACCCACCCACCCGTACTCACAGCTCCTTCAAATGCACAGGTTGTGCTCTGGTGATTCTGACTTCTTTGATAAATCAGTTGAAATTCTTTATTTTTGTTTGTGCCAGCTTCTATATGGAACACATTCTACAAGAGGCTCTAAACAAAGTTTTAACAATCACCAGGAGAGATGCTTTCTCCACTAAACATAATTCCATCAGCAATGGACCCAAATTGATTTTGACTTTTCACCTTAACAATGTGGTTGCTTCCAAAGTATTGTTTCGTCATTTAGACATCCTCTGCTCTGATCTGGACACCAAGATTATCTTTAGTAAGAAGCCAAGATTAGTTTATAGACGAGACTGCAACCTTTAAGACATACTTGTCAGAAGCCGACTAACAACGATCTACACAGCACTTCCTTTTGGGACTACTGAATGCTCCCGCAGCACATGCAAGACATGTCCTTTCGTTGTCCAGACTTCTTCGGTTTGTTTCCCTAATGGTTCTTTCCAAACATTTTACTTGGGAATCCTGCAACGTAATTTATGCAATAATTTGCAAACGATGCAGCAAGGCATACATTGGGTCAACTGACAGGAAGCTAGCTGATCGTTTCTGGGAACACCTCTCCTATATTGATAAGAAAACACTTAAACCAATCCCTCTCTATTTTAACAGCTCTCACCAGGGAGGTAAAGATGATATATCTGTCACAGCATTAAAATCTTGCTCTGGCGATCATACCACACACCTTGCTTTAGAAAATCGATTTATTCACAGCCTAGGTGTTCTTAGTCCAGGTGGCATCAATGTCCAACATACCTTCATCGAAACAGTTTTACTCTTATCACATTTTAAATGATAATTATTTTCTTTTTTTTGCGTTTATTTCATATTATTACTTTATTCTATCTCTTATTAGCATCATTTATTTATCATTAACATTTGTATGTCTTTTATTCCCACTATTATATTATATAATAACAATATTGCCTTTTATTTTTTGTGAATATATTTTTTTAGCCATCGTTTACTTTATTGCATTAATTCCACATCACATTTTTTAAAATATCGCTCACATCACCCCTTAGAGATCTGTATACTCTCCTCTCCCCATTGTTACCTTTGTTTAGTTCACTTCATGTTTGACAAAGACTGCCTGGCCGAAACGTTACGTTATATGTGTTGTTTTGTGCACATTTTTCTGCTTTCCTATTTGGTTAGGCTTTCCTTGTATTAGCTTGACTGCAGTCACTCCCATATTTTCATCATCTCTTAGTATAGTAGGGCTATTCAACCAAGTGAACCAGATATTCAAACAGAAGCCTCAGCCCCAGCATAGAAAGATCACTGTTTTGGCAATGATCTGTAGGCTACTTGTTAGGTCTTTGTGGGCTGCATTTGGTCTGTGGGCCTAAAGTTGATTAGACCTGGTTTAGAGGATCAAAAGTTTTGTGTGGGAAAGCTTTGGCATAACAGACTTGAATATGTGGCAGAAACAGAGACGAGGTAACAAGTAGGGTGGGGGAGATTAAGTAAGTACAAGCAAAAAAGAGAGAGAAATGGAGAAAATATATTTAGAGTAAGAGAGACAAGGAAAGTGTGGAGGGAGAGAAAGTGATATCAAGAGAGAGGGGGAGTGGTAGAAAGTCCAATAAACCAGTTGCCATAGTAAGGAGGACAAATATAACAGTGACAGCAAGAACAATACAGGCCATAAAGGTAAAATAATTAAAATTAAAAAAACGAAAGAAAAAAAAACTATACCATCTACAAAATGCCAAAACATCTAAGCAATAGAGTGTGTAAATATCTTCTGCTTCTTCTTATTGGCATTAACCGGTCGTAAACTCTTGTGGAAAGATCTGGTTGTTCTTCCAGTTCTAGATTTTGGTTGCGTCCCGGAACTTGAGTTTTCCCTGCACATCAATTTCACAGATCTGGTTTATTTGAATACAGACAGCTGGTTACTCTTCTCTCAGGCAGATGCACGCAACTTTAAAGTTACCTTTTACAGTCAGGAGATATATCCAACCCAACTCCCGCAAAAAAAAAAAAAAGGCCAAAGAAGATTGTGTAAATATAACATTAGTGAGCAAATAATGCCTCAACTCACTGGTTAGGTGACTCTGTCAATGGACATGGACACTTCTGACAGTCATTGACTGTGCCCCTGCTGGCATCTCCAAAGAAACCCCTAGAGCAGCGTTCGCAGTTGTCTCCCTGTGTGTTGTGTCGGCAGTTCTGGAAATAAATACTTTTCTTTACATACCTTATAGTGAAAGAATTGTTCTGTATGTCGCCTAATGGAGGGAAAATAAGCTGACAAATACCAGTTACAAATTAATTACATGTAACATCTTTATTTAAACAGTTACCATTACTAACATCACTGAGTGCCTTCTGCTGGCTTGAGAATCAGCTGTACACACATGCCATCATTGTAGCTGACTCACAGAGCATGTTGAGAAAGATGGAGACAGGTATGCTCTGTGCAGAGTGGCAAGCATCACTTAAAAGGTCCTGGGTAGTTAGCATCCTTTAGATATTTTCCCTAGGTTATGCCAGTGTGTTGGGAAATGAGCAGGCAGATAGACTGGCTGGTTCTGCACCACTTGGTAGTGAACTGATGTATGACAAGCTGGATGTTGTGAGGGCCCTTTGGGAGCGAGTGAACAGTGCCGAGGCACAGATAGATCATTATGGTCTGAATAAAATGGCACTGCGAGGAGTTACAAGGGCATCTGGCCGACGCTCGGCACTCAGGGGAAAGGCGAGTCGGATATACACTCAGACAGTTACTGGTATCATTGGAATTTTAACTTATCACTTGCTGCAGAAGATAGTGATGGAGTGCTTATGGGAGTGTCCCGAGTGATGTGATGTCAATTCTTATTTCAACATTAAACATTCAGCTGAGTGTCTCACTGACAGGCAGGGATGATTAAGCCTCTTCACAACCCTTGCTACCTAGGGCTGATTATCAATTCACATACTATGTTCTCATACCAAAATTCTATACCACAAGATCCAGTTTGAGAATAGAGGTGAAGGCAGTCAAAGCAGCTTTTAACTGGCTTGAGGACCAGCTGCACAAACGTTATGATAGTAAAAGACTCACAAAGCTTGATGAGAAAGCTGGAGAAAACTTGCTAGGTTCAAAGTGGCAAGCACTGCTTGAGACGTACATGGTAGTTAGTGTCTTTTAGATATTTTCTCTAGGCATGCAGGTGTGTTTGGAAATGAACAGGCAGACAGACTGGCTGATACTGCACCACTAGGTGACAACTTGACTATATTCTGATCTCAGTTTCACCAGATCTTACAAGAGTGAACAATTTTATAATAAACAAATCAATTGAAAAAAAACCCCACAAAACAAGTAATGATAAAATATATATATATATAAAAAAAAGCTATGATGAAAACAACAATGATAAAAACAACACAATGATAACAATAATGATAACAACAACAAGACAACCCCGATAACAACAACAATTTTAACAGCAGCAATTAAAAACAACAACAACAACAATGTTAAAATTGACAGTAATGATAAAATACAACAACAATGATACAATCAGCAACAGTAATAATTAAAAACAACAATGATAAAATGACAACAAGGATTAAAACAACAATACTGATAAAAACATTGAAAAAAAACAATAAAAATGATGTTGACAACAAAAGTAATAATAATAAGAACAATAACCTTATGCGCTTAGTGTATCACAAAAGTCAACTACTACTGTACAATTCTCAAAGAGTAATCGTCATTACCAGGGGTACTTTAGACAACAACAATGTGCAGCATAGCAACATGAGATGACAACAGTGTGCAGCCTAGCAGCATGGGATGACAACAACATTGTGTAGCCTAGCAACATGGGATGATAACAATGTGTAGCCTAGCAACATGGGATGACAACAATGTATAGCCTAGAAACATAGGATGACAACAACACTGTGTAGCCTAGCAACATGAGATGACAACAATGTGTGGCCTACCAAAGTGGGATGACAACAATGTGTAGCCTAGCAACATGAGATGACAACATGTTGTCTATCCACACAAGAACTTGGTACACTTACTCGGCACACACCAGTCTCCGGGTCACATTCGCTAGAGTGGCCATTACACTGGCAGGGTTCACACAGTCCCAGGTACAGACCTCCACCTGACCTCGTGTAGCCGGTGTCACAGTCCTACAAAAGACCAACAACCAGGTCAGTCATTTGATACAGAAATAAAGGATTTTATAGCAGGTGCTGCAGTGGCATAGCTGTTTGTGTATTTGTCTAAAAACATAGTCATCTGAGTTCAATCCTCTGTAGTTGGTTAATCAACCAATCCTTCTCATTGTATATCGTATAAGACCATTGTGCTCAGATCCCATCTTCGGTCCCTCCCTCAGCACGTGGCAACTGATGACACCGATTCTCTGCTGGTTTACTATTCTTCTTTGGCTATTGCTAGGATTACTGCCTATTTCAAAACAAAAAACCCACATCCTAGTGCAGTCCTGGTGTCATTCCAGGTTCTCAAGATGACACAGGGTATCACAAGTCCTATTCTAATGTGGGTGATATGTGGATCTGTGGAATGTACCTCCTGCAGTTCTTGAATACTGGGCTGATCTTTGGAACATTTCATCAAGCTGTACTTTAGAAGACAGTAAGCTTAGAGTAAACGTTTAAAATTAAGAGGGTTGTATCCCCTATGATTCTCGACAGAACAGCTAGGCACCTGCCAAGATATTTCACAAATCACAAACTCTGTAGCTCAAGTGATAATCCCCAGAGATTTCTGTAAAACTGCACTTGTGAACTGAACAATGCAGTCCATGAGCCAGTAACCTTCAGTAAGTAAAGGAATCTTTTCCACAACTTCAAGCATTATGGGGCATATAGGGTTAGCATTATATCTTAGAGACCAGTGGGCACTTGGTGGGTTATGTGGTCAGCATCATGCCAGCAGCCTTTACTTCCCAGGACTGTACCTGATACGCACTCAAAGCTGGGTTGACCTGGGAGCCAAGGTCATTTAAAAAAAAAGTCTGGTTCCAGCAGGACCTGAACAACCTTCCGATCTGGAGGTGAGCGTCTAGCCGCTATACCATTGCGGCTTCAATAACCTTCAGTGTGCAGGGTAAGTGGCAAACTTCATCATGGGTAACAGTATGATGTAATATAAATTCTAGGATTTGTCAGTTTGATGATTATGAAGACAATATTACCTCACAAGAGAGACCCTTGTATCCTCTAGGGCAAGCACACTGTTCCACAGAAGATGCTCTTTCTAGTCCGGTCTCCCGACTTTCAGCAATGTCCAAGCTGATGCCACTGATTCTGTAAAAATAACCCACACAGACATCATGGTCAGTTGATATTTTTGAGTGAAATAAAGTTCAATGAAGGCAGTGAATGTAACAGTTATTTCTTATTTGTGAGCACACAAAAATGGCCTGGAGTGAACAATGGAGGCTGGTACTATAATAGAGATTCAGGGGCAGAGCAGCAAAAAGGTGGACACTAGACATAAGAGACCTTAGGCAGAAAAAATGCCAGAGGTGGGGAAACAGTGTGGGACCAGTTTTCTTTCAGTGAAGCTGTGATTGGAGCCTGTGATAAATGGCCTGCTACATGATAATAATTAACACAAGACACTTCTTCTTCTTTTCTCTACACCTAGAATGCCTTGTGGCGTCAGGGTAGGAAGAGATCTCTGGATCAGGTCTTTTTGTTCACTGGTATAAAGTACTTTTTAAAGTTTCTGATAATTCTATGGTCCATATTCTGCATGGTCAACTTCTGGCCCTCTTACCATTGTACACAGAATAAACCCAGAACTGTAATACTTTGTGTCACCGGGTGTTTATCGCTTTATGTGATGTTCTGGTGGATTAAAACTTACGTACATAGAGTACTAAAACAAACAATACAATGAAAATGAAAATCTGCAAATATTCTGTGTTAAATGCCTATTTAAAGTTAATGTAGTTCAAACAGAACTTAACGAATAATACATGACACATCGGTATTTTGTGGTGAAACTATACATAAGTTTGACAGTGAATGCAAAAACGATTTAACAAACATGACATTGACTCAAAGCTTACGCGGCCTCCTCAGTTTCCCTGCTATGAGCAGCTCTTATCAGAATGAAGTCCAAGTCAGCCAGGGCCATAAGCAAGTGCTCTCTGGTGGCCGGTTCACCATCCATCCTCACCCACTGGGTCTACAAATGATCATATGGAACAACTGACAAGAACTGCAAGCTCAAAGATTCAACACATTCAGCCTTTTAAAAAAAGCTTTTGTTTACAAGATGACACAAAGCAACATTCACTAATAACATTTTAACAAAATACTGACAAACCTCACTAGTATCGCAGGGGAGACATTCAGTCAGGTTGTTTTCGTCATTTATCTATTTGTGCATATGTATCTTAGTCTTAATCTTAGACAAGGTCACAACTTCACTGAAATCAGGTTTTTCCATAGTTGCTCAGTTCCTGGTGGTCGCATTTGAAAAACTGGTGGACAAACAATTAGTCTGAACAATTCAGAAATATACACATGCAGTAATTGCATATGGCAGGTGTTAGAGGCATCACAGCCAACAGTCGCCACCAGAAACACAATTTGTCATTGATGGAAGTAGTTGGGCACAATAAGTTGGCTATACTCACGTAGAACCACCACATAGGGTATTTCACCAGCTCACATGTAAACCAGCTATGTGTGTGTGTCTGTATGTGTATGTTTGTGTATGTGTGTGTGTGGAAGGAAAGAGCCAACGAGTTCTTGAGAGAGCAAAACGAGAGAGACAAAGAGAGACAGAGACAGTAGAAAAGAAAGCGAGTGTGTGTGTGAGGAAGAGAGAGAGAGAGAAAAGGAGAGAAAAAAGCAAGAGAGATAGAAAGTGAGCAAAAGAGATAATAGAAAATGACAGTTATATCTCTTATAATTGACAGCATGACGGGGTATGTGTTTATATATATAGTATATAAGTAAGAAGGAAAGTAAAGGACCCTTTTCCATGCCTTCAGGCATAATGGGCACATAGGGCTAAATCTATATTTTATAGACCAATCAGTACTTGGTGGGTGATGTGGTCAGCATAACACTAGCTACCTTTACTTGCCAGGACTCCACCTGGCACCCATTCAAGGCTGGGTCGACCTGGGAGCCAGGGTCATTTATAGTATAAATACATTAGGTCTATTCATTCTTCCACAAAGCACATTATTGTTGCTTCTTATGTGCTTCATCACAGAGAAATCACACAGAACTCTGACACAAACAACAGAACCTAGAACATATTCAACATCCAACAGAACAACATAATAAACATTCAGTAAAGTTAATTAAAAGTTAGTTGCAGATTATTTACAGGATGTTACAGAACCAACCACAGCATTTATAACTGTCTGTAATTTTACTAGGCAGTTTTCTATTCAGTAGTTTGCCATTGCTTTTTGAACAGTCAGCTTCCGGTCAAAATGGACGCTAGGCACGGTCACCGTTTTGAGTTGTGGCTATTTTTGTTTCCTTCTGCCAGATGATGGGCACTGCATTTTTGCTCTCTTTGTAGACTGAAAGTTGAGTGCATGGCATGATACTGTCAGCTGCGGATTTTTTTGGAATGTTTTTTGACTGTGATCAGTGCTGTGTTGTGAATTGTAGATTCATAAAATGGCACGTGGCATGTCTTCGCAAAATTGGTTGTGCCCTCATGTGATTAAAATTGATCGTGTGTGCAATTGCTAATCTGTTGGTAACTTCTGCTACCGTCGATGACACCGAACAATTGAACATCATATTTAACAATCAACATTTTAAATATTCAACAATTAACAGAGCAATATTTTCAGTATTCAGTTGAACAAAATATTCAGCAAAACAATTTACTTCATCAAACCCCAAGAACTGAACTTTCTAGTTTAAAATTTAAAATGTTAGCAATCAAAATTAACTTTAAAAAATAACAGATTTATGACTTAGTAGTTAAACAAATTTATTAATGCTAGCGTTTCTTCTTATTCTTCTATCCTTTGTTTTAGCTTTCACTGAAGCACTGACTCTCACTCAACTTATGAAAAGTCCTTCTATCTTTTTATTACCCCTGTAGCTCACTCTATGCCCTCCACACATTATTAATCTATGTCTTTAATTATTTTATCCATGAGAGCTTCTATTATTTTATTACCTATGGGTTCCTGAGAAAGAACTTTCTAGCTGTGCTATTATCTTATTTTCTTAACATGAAACTTATTTGGGTGCAGTATATTTTTCCCCCGAGTTTTTAGTTCATTGAAATTTATTTACCTTCCCCAACGCCCCCTCCCCCCAACAAGATCTTGAGTGATTCCGTATATCATTTTAGTTGCAATTTGAAATTATATTTACTGTTCTAGTTTGGTATAAGGTTTAACTTTTTTTTTAATGTCCACCAATTTCCTAGTGCATTGAAAGCTTCTCATAACTTTTGTGTTCTTATTGTAAAATCGATTATCTCTTCCCCATCTTTGTTTACGCTGGTAGAATAACAGTTGTATCATTTCTCTGTGAGAGTTCTGGAGCCCCATTTTAAGGTGAAAATAAAAGACCCACTGTTTCCCTAACAAGCATGACATAAAATCGACTAATTAAGGGGTGTTTGACTGACTGACTTTCTACCCCACCAGGACATCACACAAGCGATAAACACCCGATGACACAATGTGCCACCATATGGGTGAGGATCACTGTGGAGAGGTCCCAGAAACCGCATTCAGCCTTTAGACCATATTTATGGCCAGGCTATATTGCGGCCCCTGGCAAAAGCCAGAGTAGGGCTTCAAATAACGAAAAATTTCGTCCTAAAAAGGACGAGAAGTATGATAAGGGGTGTTTCCTTCAAAGATAGTGCATCTACCTGAGAGACAAGGAACCAACAGTCTGTACACAAATAAGCCATATCTCTAAGAAAGATTTGCATGCACAACTCTAATTTCAGAACAAGACCAACATCCAGAAGTGGACAAACAACCAGAGCTTTTTGCAGGAGTTTGCAGCTTTTGAATGCTAAGAAGAATAATTCAGTTGGTAGTTTTCTGCCTTTTGTGCTTTTCCATTTTTCATTTCTTAAAGGATTTGAGTTATTTCTCTTGAACAGTTTACTTTCCTACTTCGTAAGAACTTTTATATGTAATTCATTCAAAATTCTTTTGATCTGCTCAGTTCATCTATTGTTGTGGGACCTGATATTTAAATAAGACCCTGTGACCATAATATGTTCCTCTTGATCACTGAGACATCCAACATTATATTCATTTCATAATCATTATCAACCTGCTGGGCAGTTATATGCAACATTGGACTCGGTGTATAGTTTTCATTTCTTTTCTCTCCCGTATTCATTTCTACATGTTTACTGTAAAATCTTGTCATCATGCACTCCAATGAACAGAAAAATAAAGAGTTTATGTCGAAAGAAAACTGTGCTAACCAGGGACCAATAATAATTCATGCCTACTGCTACAAACATTATTGCTGATGGTTTTCTTCTTAAACCATTTTTATTAGTTTTGTTTAGATATCATTACGTCATGGTGAGTACAAATTCGTGAATCTTCCACATAAAGTACAATATTTTCTATAAATAACCATAAAAAATATGTTGATTTTAGCCCCAAAAAAAATATTTATTTTTTGAATATTATATATATTATTTGAATATTTAACTAATATATAGCTACAGAAAGCATTGTTTTCAGCCGATATAATAAAATTCTTTTTGGAAGGTCTGACCTGCCCTTTAGTGAGACTGTATTAACAAGGTTTCACTGTATTTCTGTACCTCTTGAATTTCAGCTTAACTGTACTTTCCAGAAGATAGCAATCTGAATTTACACCTCAGATCACGTGTAAGATATATGGTGATGATTACATTTGTTGTTAATGTAGAAATAAAGCATGTGATTGTCTGTATGTGATCTGGTGATACCCACATTAGTAGTAGTAACAGTAATTTTTCAAAAATATTTTGTTCCACCCTCAGGGTTATAACTGGGATATTTAGTGTTAATTGAGTTATCAGAGTATATGTATATTTCAAATGTATATATTTTGTAGTTATTTATATGACTAAAATGTAGTTTGTATTGTTCCACATTTTACTTAGATTTAGGTTTTGACTATGATAGAATTTGTACTATGAATAATTAGACAAACTTACTAACACTGTGTCAATAACATGGTGGATATATTGTTTCCTTAGTGTGCAATCATTGACTATTCTACTCAATTTGATCTTTAGGGGACATTTCTTTACCCTTCTATATAAGGATTTTTAGACATAGTAATAAATTGCTTGTTGTATTCTAATGTAACCTTCAACTAAAACAGAACTTGTTACAACAGGTCAACTTACAACAAGACTTAATAATCTTAAACTTACAGCTGTCCTGAAGTTTGCAAAGCATAAAAGATATAAAATTTAATTAAGTTAAGCACAAATTTGTGTAAACACAATTACAGAAATGACAAAGTAGGTATATATGGTTAAAGTACGACAAAGAAATAAATTTGAAAAGTCAGAAGTAATGCTAAACATGTGAAGTTAGAATGCATAATTTATTGTTTAAATAAACTAGAAATTAAATGGAAGGAGTAATAATAATATCAGCAAAAGTTAGATATAATATGCTTGAGCCATCACCTGACAGGAGAAATATTACAGGAAATTGACAAATCATATACTTGATATAATAAAAGAACAACCACCAAAAATAATGAAAACAGCAGTACAATAAAAGTATCAAGTATATTTATAGTATCTCAGAAGAGTAGAAGCTGCACAAATGGTAGAACTGATGAGTATGAAGTATATTTATAGTATCTTAATAGAGCTATAGCTGCAAAAACTGGATAACCTTCAAAGCAGCTCATTTTCTTGTTGGTCTGTAGTGGCTCCGAAAGTCATGGGTTTAAGTCCGAAGAGCGCTGAACTTTTTTTTAAAAATGACCTTGGCTCCCAGGTCAAATCAGCCTCAAATGGGTACTAGGTGTTGTTACTGTGGTTTTCATTCATCAGTTGTAAATGCCAGCAGAAATGATGGTTGTTTGTCCATTTCCGAACTTTGGCTTTGTTCCAGGACCTGAGTTTTATGTGTGCATCCGATTTACAGATCTTGCTTATTTGTAGGCAGACTGTTAGTTCCTTGCTTCTAAGGCAGAGGCACTTCAACTTCAAAGAAAGCCCCCAGATAGTTGACTTCTACGACATGCTTGTTGGGGAGGCCTTGGATCTATTCTTGTTTTCCCCACAATGGGAACCCAGGACCCATACGGGGGAAAGGGGGGGGGGGGATTCCTAGGTAAGAGGGTCAGCACGATGCTGAGCACTTTACCCACCGAGTGCCCACTGGTCTATAAAATACTGGGTCTCACCTGATACATCCTGTAGACCTGAGGGTTTGAAAGAGGGTCCTTACTTTTCTGGTAGTTACAAGGTCAAGTTCTAGTTGAGGATATTTTCCTCTTTGGCGATGTCCTTGGCTTAGGCACTACAAGTCCGACGCGTAATTCCAACATACAGCGATCGGAACCCACTGCTGGCTGGTGGATTTTTATCATGGCATCGAGCGTCGCAAGTCATCCCAGCCTAAATTGGGTACCAGGATGAATGTCATGGGGAAGTAAAGACTGCCAGCAATAATGCTGAACACATTACCCACCTAGTGCTGATTGGTCTGTAAAAATATGGGGTGCTCTTCCCATATGCCTGATGCATAAGGGCGTGAAAATGGATCTTTACTTCACTTTTTATTTTCATCTTTTGGGTCAACCTAGCATTTTTAAAAAAAATTAGACATGTGGCATGAGTGGATGCCAAGCATGTCAGAATTACAGGGACTTATGTGAGGGAGTATGTGTAAATGAAAAAGCACTCATGAATGGGAAAAGGAGACACTCTGATGTTGATTCTTCAATCAGTAAATCATAAAATAACTAGCAGCAAATGTTGCAGGAGGTGTGCCAGCCTGACATCCATCTCAAGTAGCCACTGAGTTCAATCTTGTCTAGTCAACATGGCCTCAGTGCCCTATATGCCTTGATAATAAAAAAAAGGGGTCATTTGCATGCCTGGCTTTAAAAAAAAACTGTCTATACTGAACTGTGCCATGCATTCCTTAGTTTCTCTATGCCTCCAAAGCAAGACTGGATCTGCCTAAAAGTTGGGAAACCAATGTCTGCACACAAATAAGCCAGGTCTGTAAAATAGATGTGCAAACAAAACTGAAGTTTTGGAACAAGATCAAAGTCCAAAAGTGGATGAACAGCCAGAACTTTCCGGCAAAAGTTTACAGCCAGGGAATGCTAAGAAAAAGAAGAAGAAGAAGAATCTATTATTTATCCATGCCAAAGTATCAAACATCTTCTCTCTCTAGGTTCTTTCATGTGAGCAATAAGAAATATCTGATATGTCAGAGAAAAGAATTATCTTTTAAATAAGTGACAACAATTGTCTATATAGGAGAAAAACAAAAAAATATAAGGCACCATTACACCTCAGTGTAGAAGAGGACAAGTGAAGAACTAATAAATAAATTAAAAAAAAAAAAAAAATCACAGTTGTAACATATGCTTACCTCAATGAGAGGCACAGAAAATGATTGCTGTCTGCCTTCAGGAATCACAGTTCTGCTTCGATGCAGCAGGACAATGTCATTGCCCTAAAACATCAGATAACAAGCAGCATTATTACCTGGAACATGAAATCACTTACTTGCTGGCCCAAAACAAACAGTATCATTAACTAAAACATTAGATAACAAGCAGCATTATTACCTGGAACATGAAATCACTTACTTGCTGGCCCAAAACAAACAGTATCATTAACTAAAACATGGTGGCATTCACTTGCATCCCCCTCCCCCCTCCCAAACAAACAGTATCATTAATTGAATCATGAAAGCATCCACTCACAGGCCTATAATAACAAGGAAACTATCATTAGCTAGAACATGAAATCACTTACTTGCTGGCCCAAAACAAACATTATCATTAACTGAATCATGAAAGCACTCACTCACAGGCCCATAATAACAAGGAAACAAACAGTATCATTTATTGAAACATGAAATCCCTCACTTTCTCGCCCAAAACAAACAGTATCACTATCTGAAACTTGAAAGCTCTCACTTACAAGCCCAAAATAACAAGGAAACAAACAGTATCATTAGCTAGAACATGAAATCCCTCACTTATTGGCCCAAAACAAACAGTATTACTATCTGAAATTTAGAAGCACTCACTTGCTGGCAATTAAAAATTTGCTAAAAGTGTTATTTACTGGTGATCACATATCTTTCCTTTCATAAATGCTAATCAGTACTGTGGTCAATGCACTAGCTCAACATTACGGTAGTACATGTGCATAAACTCATTAGTACAATGTTTAGTTAGTATATACTAGAATATAGAGTAAGTTGCTAGTGCAATAGTTCATCAGCACAATACTTAGTGTGCACTAGCTCATCAGTACAGTGGTAAGTGTGCACTAGCTCCTGTTTAGTAGAGTAGTTAGTGCACTAGCTCCTCAGTTTAGTAATTAGTGCACTAGCTCCTCAGTAGAGTGGTTAGTGCACTAGATCATCAGTACAGTGGTTAGTGCACTAGATCATCAGTACAGTGGTTAGTGCACTAGATCATCAGTACAGTGGTTAGTGGACTAGAACATCAGTAGAGTGGTTAGTGGACTAGAACATCAGTAGAGTGGTTAGTGCACTAGATCATCAGTACAGTAGTTTAGTGGACTAGATCACGAGTAGAGTGGTTAGTGGACTAGAACATCAGTAGAGTGGTTAGTGGACTAGAACATCAGTAGAGTGGTTAGTGGACTAGATCATTAGTACAGTAGTTTAGTGGACTAGATCACCAGTAGAGTGGTTAGTGCACTAGATCATGAGTACAGTAGTTTGTGGACTAGATCATCAGTACAGTAGTTAGTGCACTAGATCATCAGTACAGTGGTTAGTGCACTAGATCATCAGTACAGTGGTTAGTGCACTAGATCATCAGTACAGTGGTTAGTGCACTAGATCATCAGTACAGTAGTTAGTGCACTAGATCATCAGTACAGTGGTTAGTGGACTAGAACATCAGTACAGTGGTTAGTGGACTAGATCATCAGTACAGTAGTTAGTGCACTAGCTCATCAGTACAGTGGTTAGTGCACTAGATCATCAGTACAGTAGTTAGTGAACTAGAACATCAGTACAGTGGTTAGTGGACTAGAACATCAGTACAGTGGTTAGTGCACTAGATCATCAGTACAGTAGTTAGTGAACTAGAACATCAGTACAGTAGTTAGTGAACTAGAACATCAGTACAGTGGTTAGTGCACTAGCTCATCAGTACAGTGGTTAGTGCACTAGATCACCAGTAGAGTGGTTAGTGGACTAGATCATCAGTACAGTAGTTAGTGCACTAGCTCATCAGTACAGTGGTTAGTGCACTAGATCATCAGTACAGTAGTTAGTGAACTAGAACATCAGTACAGTGGTTAGTGGACTAGAACATCAGTACAGTGGTTAGTGCACTAGATCATCAGTACAGTAGTTAGTGAACTAGAACATCAGTACAGTAGTTAGTGAACTAGAACATCAGTACAGTGGTTAGTGCCCTAGATCATCAGTAAAAAGGTTAGTGTACTAGCTTATCAGTATGTTAAGTTTGCAGACCACAGAGCCCTAGTTATCAAGTTATCACTGACCACAGAGCCCCAGTAAACAAGTTACTGGTGACCACAGAGCCCCAGTAAACCAGTTACCGGTGACCACAGAGCCCCAGTAAACCAGTTATTGCTGACCACAGAGCCCCAGTAAACAAGTTACTGGTGACTTCAGAGCCCCAGTAAACAAATTATTGCTGACCACAGAGCCCTAGTAAACAAGTTATTGCTGACCACAGAGCCCCAGTAAACAAGTTACTGGTGACCACAGAGCCCCAGTAAACAAGTTATTGCTGACCACAAAGCCCCAGTAAACAAGTTACTGGTGACCACAGAGCCCCAAGTAAACAAGTTACTGGTGACCACAGAGCCCCAGTAAACAAGTTATTGCTGACCACAAAGCCCCAGTAAACAAGTTACTGGCGACCACAGAGCCCTAGTAAACAAGTTATTGCTGACCACAGAGCCCCAGTAAGTAAGTTATTGCTGACCAGTGCGGATCTCTGGTAAAGTGAAAATTATTGGGAGAAAGTTATATTACATTTTTTTAAAGTTGTGAAAAAATATCTTACTCCAATTTCGACGAGTGGATCATCCAAACCGACAGGAGTGCTGTCTCTGCCTGCTCTGTAGCGGGAAGTAAATCTCAGGTTGCCACCGTAGGATGTCACTTTGTCTTCAAGGAACTGCTGGGGCAATGACCAGTAGCGGACAGAGTTGTCGACATTGTTGAAGCCACGGAACACCAGCTCTCGAGTCTGTCTGTCTATAGAGAGTCCCTCAGTAACACTTATGCTTCGCATCATGTTAGTCAGAGTGACACCTGCAGCTGACTGGCTGAAAGGAAGGCTGACCTAGCAGACAGAACAAAATGCAACTTGTCCAAATAAACTGCACTGTTAAATATTAACTGTTTTGGAAACTAATAGTAGTAGCTTTTTAAATAGTATCCTGTTCAACCTATACAAGCAGTAATTGGGATATATACACTTTTGTCTATTTCAGTAATGAATATTTAAGCCTGTCAGTTATGTTTTGTTATTTAATATTGCATAGGATATGTATCAACTGGGGAGCCGCCATGGTCTAGCGGCTAGACCCTCTTCTGCGGATCAGAAGGTCGTGGGTTCAGATTCTGACAGGGCCGGGCTTTAAAAAAAAATGACCTTGGCTTTCAGGTCAACCCAGCTTTGAATGGGTACCAGGTAAGTCCTGGGAAGTAAAGGCGGTCAGCATGATGCTGACCACATCACTCACCAAGTGCCATTTAGTCTATAAAATATAGGTCTAGCCCTATATGCCCAATACGTCTAAAGGTGTGGAAAAGGGTCTTTTACTTTTACTTTATTATATGTATCAACTGTATGGCCACCTGACAAGAATGCTCTGGTACCAAATACCACAGAGAGAGACTCGCTGGAGAAATATAATGAACACAGAGCAAGGGGAAGACCATGCAAGAGATGGAGCGACATCATCAGGAGTAACCTAACAGAAATGAACACCAACTTGTACAAGTCATTGAAAAAAGTGCACAAACCATCCTTACATCTTCCTCTAACACTTTGCTCTGTCAATTATGGAAGTGAAGAAGAAGAAGAAGATCAACTGTATAAGACTGGGGGAGGATAGATTGTCAAGTTAAATATATTTTAAATGTACTTTAAAAAAAATTAGGCCTACAGTAATAGCTTCTCAGTCTTTTGGCTAAAATCAGAGTGTAGTTTAGTGGAATTGAATTTGTTGACAATAACTTTCAACTGGAAAGTTTAACATTTACTTTGTAGCAAAAAAATTAACTTAAGATACTAAGTTGGAATTTGTTAAATAGTAATTATGATGGTAACTTAAAACTAATTAACAGAAAAATTGAATTATGAATACTTAATTCAACAAATGTATATACCAACACGTTGATCCTAATCCTAACTCCTCTGATACCAGTTCTTGTGTGTTGCAGTAGTGTTGTCATTCTAGGGCATCTCAATGTCTTAGTCACAAGTATAACATTTTGCCAGTCTACAGTTCCTACATGTTTCATCAGTGTCCGTCATTCTACCAGGATGTATGATGTCTGGGTCACAACTGTCAAATCTGGCTACATTTTGCTCCTTTCTGGTTCTGTCTCTATACTGATACCCTCCTTTCTGGGTCTGTCTCTGCACTGATATACTCCTTTATGTGTCTGTGATCTGTCTCTGTACTGATTTACTCCTTTACGTGTCTGTGATCTGTCTCTGCACTGATATACTCCTTTATGTGTCTGTGATCTGTCTCTGCACTGATTTACTCCTTTATGTGTCTGTGATCTGTCTCTGCACTGATTTACTCCTTTATGTGTCTGTGATCTGTCTCTGCACTGATTTACTCCTTTATGTGTCTGTGATCTGTCTCTGCACTGATTTACTCCTTTATGTGTCTGTGATCTGTCTCTGCACTGATTTACTCCTTTATGTGTCTGTGATCTGTCTCTGCACTGATTTACTCCTTTATGTGTCTGTGATCTGTCTCTGCACTGATTTACTCCTTTATGTGTCTGTGATCTGTCTCTGCACTGATTTACTCCTTTATGTGTCTGTGATCTGTCTCTGCACTGATTTACTCCTTTATGTGTCTGTGATCTGTCTCTGCACTGATTTACTCCTTTATGTGTCTGTGATCTGTCTCTGCACTGATTTACTCCTTTATGTGTCTGTGATCTGTCTCTGCACTGATTTACTCCTTTATGTGTCTGTGATCTGTCTCTGCACTGATTTACTCCTTTATGTGTCTGTGATCTGTCTCTGCACTGATTTACTCCTTTATGTGTCTGTGATCTGTCTCTGCACTGATTTACTCCTTTATGTGTCTGTGATCTGTCTCTGCACTGATTTACTCCTTTCTGTGATCTGTCTCTGCACTGATATACTCCTTTATGTGTCTGTGATCTGTCTCTGCACTGATTTACTCCTTTATGTGTCTTGCTCTGCACTGATATACTCCTTTCTGTGTCTTGCTCTGCACTGATATACTCCTTTATGTGTCTGTGATCTGTCTCTATACTGATGTCCTCCTTTCTGTGTCTTGCTCTGCACTGATGTCCTCCTTTATGTGTCTGTGATCTGTCTCTGCACTGATGTCCTCCTTTATGTGTCTGTGATCTGTCTCTGCACTGATATCCTCCTTTATGTGTCTGTTCCTGTCTCTGTACTGATGTCCTCCTCCCTTTTGTATCTGCCTCTACACTGATGCCCTTCTGTCTGTTTCTGTCTCTATAATGATACCTGAGATGCATCAGTGTCAAGTAACGGGTGGGGGCGGAGAGGGGGGGGGGACATACCTGTGCCCTGTTCCATGTGGTGCTCTGGCAGGTCTGGGAGACTCCCATACAGAAACAGGAGATACAACCATATGGGTTTTCGCTGGACAAGTGGAATGAGCCAGGCTTGCAGCGGTTACAGAACTGGCTTTCAACATTTGGCTGAAAGGTAAACAAATAAGTTTGTATACTCTGTAAACAACATGAACTAATTAAATTAAAATTACTTCTGGTATAAGCAAAAAAACAGTGTTTTACGACAATGGTACCAATTTTCAATTCTTATGTAATTTCAGTCTAAACATATGTCAGTGAAAGTTGGAAAGCCGCAAAAGACATGGGATGAAAGTTAAAGGTCTTTGAAAACACATGCCTGACAAAAATGTTGAACATAAAATAGGATGAATTCAAGAGGGATGGTGAAATAAGAGAAATATCTGAGCAACCACAGGTAACGAAAGGTATAAGATAAAGAAGATGGCGTTACACTGGACACATCCTGAGTAGAAACAAGCAGATAATCACCAGACAGGCACTAAATTGGGAAATAACAGGATTGAGAAAGTAAAGATGTCCAAAAGAAAAAAATAAATAAATACTGACGAGAGAGGCCAAGGGTACAATCCATGATATCAAAGAGACTGCACAGTATAGAATGGAATGCAGTAAAAGACCTCAAGTCATAAATGAAATTTAATGGCTCAGTGAAATGAAAATAAGCTAATAAACTAAAACATAGATTTTTAAATTTTTTTGTAAAGATCTATGCGACTTGTTGATGCTTCTTGTAAATGCTTTTAGAATTATTGCTAAGACTGAATATTGAGTTTTGCTTGAAATAGATTATCTATATATATATGCAATATTGTCTCTAGTATAAACTTTACTGTCTTTTGTAACTTGTGAAACAATACTACTCAGTTCCCTCAAGCAATGTAGGTAACTGAAACTATGCGCCTAGAAAAACTGATCAGCAAGAACTAAATGTAATGCCAGCAGAAATAAAAGTAATCTTTCAGAAGAGCATGAAGAACAAAGCATCTGCTCTAGATGTAATAGCTAAAGAAGTCCTACATATATATATATATATATATATATATATATATATATATATATATATATATATATATGTGGTTGCACTAGCATTAAATCCATAGGAACATTAATAAATCATGTCCTTGAGCATCTTAGTTATTCCCAGTGCAGTCACTAAACCAGTTTTAATAGTTCTGACCAACAAGGAGAAGCTGATATCTTTGTCACTGCCTTATGATTTTGCTCTAAGATCAGACTGCTGGTTTCTCTTTAGAACCACTGATCTCTCTTTAGAAAATCATCTCATTCATAGCTTCAGTGTTCTGAACCTTGTGGGTACCAACAGTCAATGTTCTTGTATCTATTTTAAAAAAAAAGTGTTTATTCTGTCCTTAACCAATGTATAGTGTGTTATTAGCTATTACCCATGTGTATCACAGCGACACAGTGTCTGTTTTATTTTACATGTCAGGTCTGCATGCGCTGCAGAAATATGGCTAAACAGTTTACTGTACAGCACAATGTATGTTGTGTCTTTGAAAGGACACGCTAAAAATCTGAAGCTGTGGGTATTGTGCCAGATTGGGTTTCTGCCATGAAATCATCTTAGACTGAAAG
>CAJHNH020001502.1:242500-345000 GCA_905116865.2 Candidula unifasciata | reverse complement strand
GGGGGGGAACCTGAGCACATATGGACATGTATAGAGTGCTGTGAAGATAATCCAACTCACAACTCATCACACAAAGACATGACATCTACTCAGTGAGTGTATGTGCTGAGTCTGACAACACTCGTAAAGCTTCTGGATTTTGCAGTGACTGTGATCTCTGTTTCACTAGTTTTCAAACTGGACAGTGACATGCATTCTGTGTTGTTTTAACTGGCACAGGAACAGAGTAATTATAGATCTCTTGCAGTGAAACTTGAACAGCGACTAATTAATAAATAGTTTCTTCTTCTACTATGTTTTTGCTGCTTCTAAACTCCAACAGAAAGTTTTGGCTGTTCATCCTTAACTTTGACCTTATTCCAGAGCTTGAGTTTGGCATGTACATCCATTTGACAGATCTGGCATATTTCTATGCAGACTCATGGTTTCTCACTTCTCAGGTAGAATGCACTCTGACTTCACAGGAAACACACCCAATTAGTCAACTTTTATGACAGGCTTGTTGGAGGGGGGGGGGAAGGATGGAGCAGTGGGTCTATCTTCCCTCCCCAACATGGGGCCCTCGAACCCACTTGAGCTATGACTAACTTGTACCTCTTGTATATTTTCAGGTCCAGCACTTCATGTTGTACTACAACGTACCTAATGGAACTATTCCAGGGTCCAGGAAGAGGAAAGGCCAAACATGTTCTAGAAATTGGCATTAAAAAATGGACAAGAGAAAACCCTGGAAGAAAAAAAAAACTGACAATATATGACAACAAGCCAGAGAGTGTTAGGGGTTATGGGAGAAGGTAAGAAAACAAGTGCAAACAAACTAAGCTAAGTACAAGAACAAGGTGAAGTTTATAGTGCCATTAAATCTGAGATTCTTCTTCATTTGTCATCTCACTGATATCAGGTTATTGCACAGTGTCAAGGTTTTCTGTATTTGTCATGTGCTTTTCGGGCGGCTTCAATGATGGATTTGTTCATCTTTTTTGCAGATTTTAGCGACACCATTTATACATATCTTTCTTGGTCTTCCTCCCAGATGTTCTGCTGTAAAAAGTCTCACACACAGTTTGGTCTGACTGCATTCTCACTAGATGGCTAAATCATTTCATTCTTTGTCTGTCAATATAATCTAGACATGGTCTTATTCCAACTTTCTCTCTAATGTTGATGATATTCGTAACCCTGTCTCTGCTTGTGTTGTTAGTGACCTTGCGAAGACAGTGCTTTTCACATGCAGTTATTTTCTGTTCTAGTACCCTATTCTTTGTCCATGTTTGGCCCTGATAACATAAAGTAGGGATAAAGATGCTATTAATCATTTTCTGTCTTGCTGGAAGGGAGACATTTGGGTGTCTAAGCAGTGGGGCTCACTGGTAGGTGACAGCATAGCAAACTGGCAGTGGTGTAATTGATTGCCACTACACAAGAAATATTGAAAACCTGAGATCATCCTGTTAATGTTGTAAAAAATGTCACAAAAACTGTAGGTATTGCAAAGATGGCTTGTTAAGCTAAACATTACAGCATTAATATCAATATTCAGTCTTAGCAATAATTCTAAAAGCATTTACAAGAAGCATCAACAAGTCGCATAGATCTTTACTAAAAGGAGAATAAAAGATGCAGGTTGCGATAACAGTAAACTGTCCAGCTCTGCCTTAGTCACAAAAGTTTTCAGCGAGAGGCAAACCTGACGTCGGAGAGAACAGGGTTTAAAGTGCAATGATGAGGATACAAATTTTTATCTCCCTAGATATTCAAAGAAAGCAGACTTACTGGTTTGGTGATGTGGTCAGTGGACATGGACAAGGCTGGCAGACACCAGGTCGTCGTGGGTCACCTACAAATCCTTCAGCACATTCGTTGCAGTAGGGGCCTGCAGTGTTGTCACGGCAGTTCTGTGGGTAGACATGTGTTAATTTATGTTACCCAAACAACAGATGTGACAAGGAAAGTAACAACAAAGTGAGAACATCGCAAACCATGTCCAGACAGACCTGCATACAAACAAAGATAGTTAAAAGAATAAGACAAAGGAATTTTTTTTTTTTTTTTTTTTAATCGATCACCGGCTGTGAATTCCAGTGGAAGGTCCCGGTTAATCGTCCGCTTGGACTTTTGGCTTTCACCTGGACCTGATTTTTGCGTGTACAACCGTTTTTAATTTCCCTGCCTCATGGGCAGCTGTACTCCGACTTCGAAGGAAGACGTCAGGCCTATTTCTAGGTTGACTGTGGCCATTGTTTTGTGTGGGTCGTGACGTTGCCTGATTTTTGTGGTGTCCACTTTGTCCCCTTCGCCGCAGGTATTGCCCTCGGAGTACCCCTTTGGGGCAGCCCCCTGTGGAACAGTTAGCCCTCAAGGGAAGGCAGGGGCAGATCATGGGCATTCCCCGCCATCCAAGGAGGCTTCCATGCATGCAGAGCCGGCACATGGCGCTCTGGTTCTGGGCTCACCCAAGGAATCGTCACGTCCTGCACATGCCTGCTTAACCTCACAACCGTATCAGGCCTCCCGCTCGACAGGGGCTGCGCCCTCTGGAAGTCAGCGGGGAGCAGCCTGTGGGTTTTGGACTTTTGTGACCACACAGATAGGTACATTCTTTTTTCCTCGCACGTTAGATTTCTTTGACGAGCCGTTAGCCCGACAGAATTTTACATCCTGCATCAGGCATATCGTTATCAGTTTTGTCCCAACACTCGGGCGAGTGTAGACATTCGGTCTTTTTCAGTTCAATACAAATTTTGATGGTCAGATTTTGATCCGTATGATCTAGTTTTGTCGGACAATTAGGCTTAGCCATCCGATGGTTGGTTGCTGTTGTGGTGTACCTCAGCGCGGTGACGACGACACTGAGGGTTAACCGAGGATGTACATGAATGGTCAGCCTATGGATGTTTGCTGTTGTGGTGTACCTCAGCGCGGTGACGACGACACTGAGGGTTAACCGAGGATGTACAAGGATGGCCAGCCTATGGATGGTTGCTGTTGTGGTGTACCTCAGCGCGGTGACGACGACACTGAGGGTCAACAGAGGATGTGCAGTGAACAATGTTCTCTTTACTCCGCAGTCTTTTAACCAAGGGTTGTAATTTTGGCTGTACGTTTGGCAGACCTACTCATGTTCCTAATGAGTTTTGGTAACATTTTTCACCCAAGCGTTTGGGGGCGGGCTGATGAGAGCCACAAGGACACATCACCTCTGGGGGCCGCCGAACTCCGAGATCCCCTGACAGCTCTGTTAATGCTCATTTGAGACATTATCCGTGGCGCACGACGAGGACGTGCTGTAGGGGTCTTGCGTGAGGTTCCGTACAACCAGGATAGTAAAGGACTGGCGCCCGAGTGATGTACGGAGTATCTCCTTATACACATCAAGTTGGACTTAACTTCCCCTCACGCCTGTGACATAAATCACCGCGCCACAGACAAAGGAATGAAACATAACAAACTATTGACCCAAAAATTAACTGAAAATGTCGCAAACTATGTCTCACACTGACTCACAGACAAACAAAGATAGTGACAAACAATGAAACAATAGAATGAAACATCACAAATCAGTCACTCAAAAATAAACTTAAAACATCACAGTCCATGTAACAGACAGATTCCCATACAAACATAAATAGTAACAATGAATGAACCAATAAATTAAAACTTTACAAATCATTCTCTCAACAATAAAATGAGAACATCATAAATCCCACTTCCAGCTAGCAGAATAAAACATCAGAAGCCATGACCAAACTAAAAGGCTGAAACATTACAAAATATACTATCAACTAACATATGAAAACTTCACATGTTATGTCCTAGAGACTGAACAAAACATCAGAGACCACAACCCCTAAGAACAGACTGAAACATCATAGGTCATGCTCCCAACAACAGGCAAATATCAAAAACAGAATGAAGTGTCAGAGATCCTGCCCTCAATAACAGTCTAAAACGAAAACATACCCTACAGACTCCAGAGAAAGGATAACTTAAACAAAAACATACCCTACAGATTCCAGAGAAAGGATAACTTAAACAAAAACATACCCTACAGATTCCAGAGAAAGGATAACTTAAACAAAAACATACCCTACAGATTCCAGAGAAAGGATAACTTAAACAAAAACATACTCTACAGATTCCAGAGAAAGGATCACTTAAACAAAAACATACCCTACAGATTCCAGAGAAAGGATAACTTAAACAAAAACATACCCTACAGACTCCAGAGAAAGGATCACAGTCATTGGAGTGACCATTACAGTTGCAGGCCACACATTCCCGGCCATACTGCCCCCGATCCACTCTGTAAAATCCTGGTGCACACTCCTATAATTTAGAAAAACAAACAATTTTGTGAACACATGCTGCATTTCATTTTTACTCTTTTAGTCCTGGGAGGTTTAGCACCCAAGGTCCATGGGGTGGTAAAGTGAAATTTATAATCCGTGCATCTTGCATTCACTAGGCTTCCAGGTGGGAACCTATGAGTTTATGTTGCATTCCTTGGGGCTGAAGGAATAAACAGTATTTCATTTTGTGTGTGACAAGAAAATTATAAAGTATAACAATTTTATTTATGCTTATCATTGTCATCATCATTGCCTAATAGTTGGTCCCTTACAGATCATGGCTCTTATCACAGCCTACCTACAATAAACTTGGTCCCTTACTAGTTTTCATGCCTTATGCACAGTCCTGGCATTGAGATGTTTGATATGACCTAAATACATCAGTTTCTAAGACAAGTTATTTACTAACCAATTTTCTTTGACGCTCAGATCTTTTAGAATGTAAATGTGTCTTTTCTTCTTTCTCTATAGTATTCTAAGAAGTTGTCTGTAACATTTCAGCTCAAAAACCTTGAATTTATTCCCTAAAGATTGTGAGATAGTCTACGACTTACATCCATATATTGCTACAGGGAAAATGCATGCTCTTAAAACAATTAGATGCATTGTTTGCTTAAATATACCTACATATAAGATACATATGGTGGTTTCTGGAACAAAACTATTCTTATAGACACATTCAATCTTCTTCTTCTTCTTTATGTCCTCTTTTACCATTTTGGGTGTCGAGGGAGATGTAAGGCCCTGCTTCATGCTCTTCTGGCTGCTTTAAACGTAAACACATTGTGGTGCTGTATAGTTTCTCTGATGTTAACTTCCCATTTGTTCTTGGACACACTCAAAGACAGGGGTAAAATGCTGTTAACTATGAGGAGGAGGATAAAGAGAAAAGGAAGTACACTGTTCTCGAAAAATAAGACCAGGTTTACATTAATTGTTTATGCTTAAAAAAATGCAATAGGGCTTTTTTTTCAGGGGATGTTTTATTATTTTTCAGATGCCAACATTCTACACTAATTCATGTACAAAATATTACATTTATGCAAATACTGTCATGTGATCTTACTCTGGATAATCATCCTAGCTCTCCACATCCGTACATTATCAAGTGGGCACCAGTGGTGTCTGTGCTCTGACTGGCCATTTGGCAACAAATCTCTGATTCCAGCTGACGATCTCAATCAGGGCTTATTTTTGGGGTAGCGAAAATAAAAGTAAAGAACTTTTTTCCACACCTTTAGGCGTATTGGTCATATAGGGCTAGACCAATATTTTTTGGACCAATCAGCATTTAGTGGGTGATGTGGTCAGTATCACGCCGGCCACTTTTACTTTCTAGGATTCCACCTGGTTCCCATTCAAGGCTGGGTTGACCTAGGAACCAGAACATTAAAAAAAACAAAGTTTAGTACCCTCCGGACCCAATCCTATGGCCCGCCAATCTGCAGGCAGGTGTCTAACTGCTACACATTGGCAGCTCCCTTTTTTTTGGATAGGCCTTATTTTCAAAGCATTCTGAAAAATCATGCTAGGGCTATTTTTTAGTTATATCTTAATTTCTTGGAAGTTAATTAGTAGTTTAGATTCCTCCACATACTTCACATGAATAACCAGTGTATCCTGTAGGACAGGTGCACTCTTCAACTCGGACAGCTCTGCCCAGACCTGTGACTTGTGAGACACCAGTTGTCAGCAGCACATTGGGTGCCTAACCAGTGGGGCTAACTGGTAGGTGACAGCATAGCAAGCTGGCAGTGGTGTAATTGATTGCTACTACACAAGAAATATTGAAAACCTGAGATTATCCAGTTAATGTTGTAAAAATGTCACATACTTCACATGAATAGCCAGTGTATCCTGTAGGACAGGTGCACTCTTCAACTCGGACAGCTCTGCCCAGACCTGTGACTTGTGAGACACCAGTTGTCAGCAGCACATTGCCCAGCCTGAAATGTGCATCCGAAAAATAAAACCTACAATCGTGTATACATCATTTATGTTTTAATTGGTCAACAGGTCATTCTCACTGCACATTGAATTATTTAGCCCCTAATTACTAGGGGGCTGTGTGGACTCAAGGCATGGTGTCTGCCTAGAGGGCTAGAGGTTCCGAGTTCATTCCCCGGAAAGGGCTGGAAGTTCTAGTTATTCCCCCTGGTCTCTGGGTAGTGTGATCGGGCGCTCGTGTGCATTGTTGCACACATGAAAAAATTCCTTTGTAGTTGGAAATCGAAAAGTGTAGCCTAACAGCACTGTCCGGGCAAAGTTTGGTGTTAAAAATCTCCCCAAAGTATTTCAGGATCCTCGCCGGTACTACAGACCCTGTGCACTGTGCTGAGCTTGAGTTAGAAGAAGAACTGAGCACTTTTGGGTTACTACCCGTGCGCAATGATGCTGATCCGTTGTTCAAAACCTCAAACCTCATAGTTCATCCCAAAACTCATAAGTACTCAAATCTCCCATCCCGAACAGTAAATCCGGCTAGCGTGAACACTAGTTCTGCCTTAGTTTATTCTTCTTCTATGGCATTATCACATAGTATTGTCTGACCTCACCCCTTTTAGCTTGCTGCTTTTGTAGTCTTGTCATAATTGCAGATTCAAAGTCAACTCTTGACCAAAAGGCTTACTCCTTGTAGGGTATTCTCTATGTCAATCTGGCTCATCGCTCATCTGCCCTGTACATCAGCCATATCATTTTCTCTTACATCTGCATACCCTGGCCCAAAATGAAAATGATCTTTGTCAGTCATGGCCAAATCAGAGACTCCAGCCTCTTGTTGGGACAAGCCAGTCTTGATCTTCCCGAGCGTATTCACTGAGTCACCAAGAAAGCTTGGCTAAGTGAAAGCATCCATGTGTTACTGGAACACAGTAAGAAAGCTGAAGGGAACAAAAAGTGTAACCTACCATGAATTTAATTTTTAAAATTGACTCGGAAAGGTAGAGGCATTGAGTTGCAAAATTCAGATAGTCATGAACAAGCTACAAAGGGCTTGATGTGTGCTAAATGAAGGCATATATTCCATTAAAAGATAACAGGCCGAAAAAAAAGGAAGAATACAAAATAAAGACCTTTTGAACAAATAAGATAAATGATATTTTAACACTGCAAAATACCTTTACAGGATGTGGAATCATAAACAACATCCAAGTCTCTTTCTGAACACTGAATCAAAGTTGGATAAATAAATTTAAAAAGAAAACAAATAAAAACAATTACAATCGTCTTGATAATTGGACATAATATTGCATGGAAAAACACAAAAGATTAGAATGATGATACACAATATTAAATATATTTTTGCTGAATTCAAACCATTTATAAAAATTACCAGTAATAAAAAGCACACAGTAAATGTGTGAAGTCTAGTAAATATTTCCAAGCACAACTATTCGCATCCATGTCAAGCAACCAGACCTGACCACAACATCACATCATCCTGTCATAATTGTGAGAACTGGTGACATCACAGCGATCCAGTCATGATCAAGAACAAATGGCACAATCACTACCCAGAATTTACAAGTTGAAGTTGAACATGCCAGTAGAAAGACAAATATTACAGCTTAACTGCAGACATAACACCTATGCTATCCTTTAGAAGCAAGAAATACTGTCAGAGTTTAGGGAAAAAAAAAAATTTTACTGACCTGATCAAGAACTGCTGCCACACCAAGGAAAGATAGTAACAAATCTAACACTGTTTTGGCTTGCTCATAAAACTTCAAGAAGCATTAAATGTTAGCATTGATTTTTGACAAAACATTAAGAAACCCTCCATGGGGGAAAAAAGATCCAAAAAATAAAACTCACTGACCTAATCAAGGACTGCCTGTTGTCGTATGAAGCCCTGACGAGAAGTGAGGTGACATTTTCTAGCACTAGCATCAGGTCCTCACGTGTGGCATACTCAGAGATTGGTCCCCCTCGTGGACTGTCCCGGCTGCGTTCCCAAGCAGACTATAATTACAGTTTTAACACTGTTACTGAATGCAAATCATTTAATTCTTAAAGGACATGAAAGTTTATGTTTAATGCAAGATATTTTATTCTCTCTTTGAGTTTGTGAAGGCTGTTACTGTTTTAGAACACTCACCCAAAGGGTCCTCTTCTGATGTTCTGAAATCTGTAGCTGTGCTAGCTAACCAGCTAAAATCGTATCATATAATGATCAGTTATTTCATTAATGTGATGTCAGTTTCTGATAGTCTGTCCAACTATTGGCCTCCTGACTGAATAAAAGTTTCAGGAAATATTTTCTGTTATCAATGTTTTATATTTGTCTACTCTTACATTATGCAACTGTATCATGTATCAGAAATCAAGTGTCATTACAGTTCTTTGGATTTTTTTCTCCTGGGTATGCATGTGTGTTGGGACATGAACATGGAAACAGACTGGCAGGTTCTGCACCACTTATTGGTAAACAAATGACAAGCTCTGAAGAGAATGGAACAGTGAGGAGTTACCAGGGGATCTGGTCAGCACTAAACACACAGGGAAAAGGCATAACAATCAAATGGCTACTGATAACATCAAAAGTAGAACTCTGTGCTGGTTGTTGATGACAGGAAAGGAGCACTTATGGAAATGTCCTAAGTGATATGATGTCTGCACTTAACTCAGCTAAACATCATCATCATCATGTAGCAGGTCCTTTGCAGAACTTCGCTCTCATTATGGTCTGCCTGAAAGAAAGTGCTCCTTCCCTGTCATCAACAACCAGCACAGAGTTCCACTTTTGATGGTAACAGTAGCCATTTGATTGTTTAGAAGTCTTGCCTTTTTCCTTGAAGTGATATGATGTCTGTTCTGAACTCAACTCAGCTCAACACAACATTAAACAAATCAGTGCCCAGCCAAACGTAGAACTAAAAATGTAAAGTGCTGATATCATTGTTGAAAATGAGATGAAAATGTTGAGATGAAATCATTGTTCAGAATCTTAAAATAAATAAAATGTTAATACAGTTCAGATTTGATTAAAAATGAAAATACTGTTTGGAAAAAATGTTATGGTTACATGACTAATGTTATATTGAAGGTTGATATGACAAAGACACTCACCTCAACCAATGGTACCCTCACTGTTGTTGGAGTTCTGGGTCTGAAGGCAGACTGTGATCGGTGGTACAGGGTGATACCGTTACCCTGAAGAAATGAGTCAGTTGTTTAAAATGGTCTGTTAGATACAGACACAATCATAAGACTGTTTCATTAGTAGATGTTACCCTGAAGAAATGAGTCAGTTGTTTAAAATGGTCTGTTAGATACAGATGTGTGTATAAAACATATGACTGATTGATTGGCACCTTTCTGTCTTTCCAGACGATAGTGTTATATTGCTCTATGAGGAATGGGACTCACAGCCCATGGCGATGGAGAGTGTGACTAGCAAGACCCGCTCATGTCAAGAAAAGTCTTCCACAATAACATGAGATTTCATGAATATTGTTGTCAACATTACAAAGCCTGGGCAGTGTTGTAGAGACCATATGTTGCCCATGCATAATGATCCCTCCATTGACCTGCCTTACTTATTCCAAAGGAAAGGTAAAACCAGTACGTTTGGAACAAGGCAGGCTACAGAAACTGCCGGATCAGAAGAGCAGTGCTCTATCTGTCCGCCTGTCAGAGCTTCCCTCCTAGACCAGCTGCCAGCCAAGGCGAAGGGCCTGGTCTGCCCTGCCATAACATAAAGTTTTCAGGTTGCATTTCCTCTTCCTAGGATAAGGCTAGGATCCTCCCCAATGCGCTCCTCTGTCCGAAGCCGTTGGCACAATATGGGATGTTAGGTTTGGTATACGCCGCCCAACATTCGGTGTAACAGAAGACAGGTGGTACCTGCTACATCTATAATACATATGTATATTATTGCAGAGAGAAAGATAGAGAATGAGAGGGAAAATCTGAGAGAGAGAGAGAGAGAGAGAGAGAGAGAGAGAGAGAGAGAGAGAGAGAGAGAGAGAGAGAGAGAGAGAGTGAGAGAGAGAGAGAGAGAGAGAGAGAGAGAGAGAGAGAGAGAGAGAGAGAGAGAGAGAGAGAGAGAGAGAGAGAGAGAGAGAGAGAGAGAGAGAGAGAGAGAGAGAGGTAGACAGCCAGCTAAGAATAAGAAGCACTTACAGTAATGATCACATCTGGATCACTGGTGGGAACATCGAAGCCATCCACCTCATAGTAGACTCTGTAGGTGAGCTCTCCACCATAGCTGCTCAACTGTGGGGGTCACAACAGAAACAAATGTAGCAAAGATTATTTCAAATACTCTGAGACCCCATGGATTCTGATCCCAACTGTGGGGGTCACGACAGAAACAAATGTAGCAAAGATTATTTCAAGTACTCTGAGACCCCATGGATTCTGATCCCAACTGTGGGGGTCATGACAGAAACAAATGTAGCAAAGATTATTTCAAGTACTCTGAGACCCCATGGATTCTGATCCCAACTGTGGGGGTCACGACAGAAACAAATGTAGCAAAGATGATTTCAAGTACTCTGAGACCCCATGGATTCTGATCCCAACTGTGGGGGTCACGACAGAAACAAATGTAGCAAAGATTATTTCAAGTACTCTGAGACCCCATGGATTCTGATCCCAACTGTGGGGGTGATGACAGAAACAAATGTAGCAAAGATTATTTCAAGTACTCTGAGACCCCATGGATTCTGATCCCAACTGTGGGGGTGATGACAGAAACAAATGTAACAAAGATTATTTCAAGTACTCTAAGACCCCATGGATTCTGATCCCAACTGTGGGAGTCACGACAGAAACAAACGTAGCAAAGATTATTTCAAGTACTTTGAGACCCCATGGATTCTGATCCCAACTGTGGGGGTCACGACAGAAACAAATGTAGCAAAAATTATTTCAAGTACTCTGAGACCCCATGGATTCTGATCCCAACTGTGTTTGGAGTACTGTGTAGATTATGTATTCTTTGTACTCTGTGGACTGTATTTTATAAGTACTATGGCTTATAAGTACTACACATTTTAAGTGCTCTGTATTTTAAGGAGTCTATAAATTTGCAGTTAAATACTCTGTGAAGTATCTATTGTAAGTACGCTATAAACAATTTATTTAAAGTATTTTGTGGGCTATGTACTTTAAGTACTTTGTAGATTATAAATTTTCGGTACATCATAGACCAAGTATTTCACTATTTTTGGTGTGTTTGTTAAAATTAAGCAAAAGTAATACCCTTATGACTTTGGCATCATGTCATCTCTCTTTAAATACTTTTCACATCACTGATGACACATCACTGATAACACATCACTGATGACACATCACTGATAACACATCACTGATGACACATCACTGATAACACATCACTGATGATACACAAGTGATCTCCGTTGCTGCTGGACTCCTGCTTTTCTGTCTATATAATTTTTACATTCCTTCATTTCCCTTTCTATTTTCCTTCTTCAGGTTTCCTTAGTTGTCCACGTCTCCTTCTTTAATCTGCCCTCAGTCAGAGAGCTACCCTTGCCAAAGTGTCACGAGGCATTCTGAAAATTTTTCCACTCCATCTCCATCTTCCTCCTTTGATAACATTTGACAGCAATGAACATTTTTTTCCTCCTTAGTTTTTCATTTGTATGATCTTGTTTGTCAAAAATATTAACAGAACTTTCCTTGATCACTGTCATAATATGGCCAGCCGACTGGCACAGACTTTCATGTATCTCCACAGATCTCTGTCTCTTGTCATCTGGATCAGTTCCACCAATGATATCCCTCCATTATGGCTTGAGAGAGAATGAGGCACCTGGATGTAACCAGAGGATCTGGCTGATTCACTACACTCAGAGGAAAGGTAAGATGGACATATAACCAGATTGTGACTGGTACCATCAGTATTGGAACTCTGCGCTGGCTGCTGAAGATGAGGACAGAGCACACATGGGAATGCCCTGAGTGCTGTGATGTCAATTCTTGACTCAACTCTACTCAACTCAACTGATATAGCTCCATGCCACCATCGCTATCTATCTGTCATCATTTCTCTCATTATGTCTCTCCCTCTTCTACTATTGATCTTCCCAGTCATCACAATATTCTCCAAAGATCACTAACAAAAAAAAATTTCTTAAGACATTTATTTTCAAAGGTCCCAGCTCAGTATTTCACTGACCAAACTGAACTGAACAGGTTGTGATGTCAATATCATGCTAAATGTCTTTCCCTTCAGAACATTTGCTACTAAATGTTTATGAAGCAGCAGACCAAACAGCCATGAGACAATGTCTTCTGCTGAAGGATCCGTATTGAAGACCCCTGGGTGAGTGAGTGAAGTGAAACCCTTCCAGGCTGCATACCTAACGATTAATACCTGGTGACCTAAAGAGTCACGATTCAGATGAGAATCCTCCAGGTACTAAACCCAGCAACCCATTCAACCATAAGGTTATAATGGAGCTTTCAATGGTTTTAAGTAACAGGGGTGAATATTGATTGCCTGACAATGAATGTACGAAGAAACCACTAGCATAGCAAGCACTGAACCACCATATATACAGTCAATATCTGTGGCTTACAGACACAATTTCATTATTACAGCATCTCAGCTTCGAATCAGCTTCAGGCCGTTTCAGAGCTTTGCATTTGGTATCAACATTGAAATGAGTCAACTATTTAGAAAGAAATGGCAACTAATTACATACACTTTTCTTCACATACACCAAGACACCCATCCTGCATTATCTACCCTGTAACACTCATTCTGTAGAACCCACCTTGTAAAACCCATTATGTGTCTGTAACATCTGTCAACCCTTAACATTCTTCCACTCTGTAATGTTCACAGATAACAGTGACAGACTTAATGATAATGCTTAAGAAGATCCAAACTGGCAAACTCCAACTAGAGTGAGTTGGCAGCACCCAACAGTCATGTCTCAATAAACTATCATGGCTGTATATGCTGGGATATACAAGGGTGAAATGAAATGAAACAGCCGACAGAAGATTGGCCATCTCTGTAGTAGTTGGTGAAGAAAGAAGTATGGACAGGGCAGATATGCTGAATATGCTGCATTCTAGAGACTTTGAGACAAAGGAGTCAGAGACCTGCCTGTTGGAAATTGATATTAAATTAGGACAAGCATGCATAAACTGGTTGCTGGGTAAAGAAAGAAGATACAATAATCCACTCCAGCTGGGGAGGTTGAGCATGGAGACACTGGGATGGCTGCTGTATTGGAGGACTGAGCATGGAGACACTGGGATGGCTGCTGTATTGGAGGACTGAGCATGGAGACAATGGGATGGCTGCTGTATTGGGGGACTGAGCTTAGAGACACTGGGATGGCTGCTGTATTGGGGGACTGAGCTTAGAGACACTGGGATGGCTGCTGTATTGGGGGACTGAGCTTAGAGACACTAGGATGGCTGCTGTATTGGGGGACTGAGCATGGAGACACTGGGATGGCTGCTGTATTGGAGGACTGAGCATAGAGACACTGGGATGGCTGCTGTATTGGAGGACTGAGCATAGAGACACTGGGATGGATGCTGTATTGGGGGACTGAGCTTAGAGACACTGGGATGGCTGCTGTATTGGGGGACTGAGCATAGAGACACTGGGATGGCTGCTGTATTGGGGGACTGAGCTTAGAGACACTGGGACGGCTGCTGTATTGGGGGACTGAGCTTAGAGACACTGGGATGGCTGCTGTATTGGGGGACTGAGCTTAGAGACACTGGGATGGCTGCTGTATTGGGGGACTGAGCATAGAGACACTGGGATGGCTGCTGTATTGGGGGACTGAGCATAGAGACACTGGGATGGCTGCTGTATTGGGGGACTGAGCTTAGAGACACTGCGATGGCTGCTGTATTGGGGGACTGAGCTTAGAGACACTGGGATGGCTGCTGTATTGGGGGACTGAGCTTAGAGACACTGGGATGGCTGCTGTATTGGGGGACTGAGCTTAGAGACACTGGGATGGCTGCTGTATTGGAGGACTGAGCATAGAGACACTGGGATGGCTGCTGTATTGGGGGACTGAGCATGGAGACACTGGGATGGCTGCTGTATTGGGGGACTGAGCATGGAGACACTGGGATGGCTGCTGTATTGGGGGACTGAGCTTAGAGACACTGGGATGGCTGCTGTATTGGGGGACTGAGCTTAGAGACACTGGGATGGCTGCTGTATTGGGGGACTGAGCATAGAGACACTGGGATGGCTGCTGTATTGGAGGACTGAGCATAGAGACACTGGGGTGGCTGCTGTATTGGGGGACTGAGCATAGAGACACTGGGTTGGCTGCTGTATTGGAGGACTGAGCATGGAGACACTGGGATGGCTGCTGTATTGGGGGACTGAGCTTAGAGACACTGGGATGGCTGCTGTATTGGGGGACTGAGCATAGAGACACTGGGATGGCTGCTGTATTGGAAGACTGAGCGTAGAGACACTGGGATGGCTGCTGTATTGGAGGACTGAGCATAGAGACACTGGGATGGCTGCTGTATTGGAGGACTGAGCATAGAGACACTGGGATGGCTGCTGTATTGGAGGACTGAGCATAGAGACACTGGGATAGCTGCTGTATTGGAAGACTGAGCATGGAGACATTGGGATGGCTGCTGTATTAGAGGACTGAGCACAGAGACACTGGGATAGCTGCTGTATTGGAGGACTGAGCATAGAGACACTGGGATGGCTGCTGTATTGGAGGACTGAGCATGGAGACACTGGGATGGCTGCTGTATTGGAGGACTGAGCATAGAGACACTGGGATAGCTGCTGTATTGGAGGACTGAGCATAGAGACACTGGGATGGCTGCTGTATTGGAGGACTGAGCATGGAGACACTGGGATGGCTGCTGTATTGGAGGACTGAGCATAGAGACACTGGGATGGCTGCTGTATTGGAGGACTGAGCATAGAGACACTGGGATAGCTGCTGTATTGGGGGACTGAGCATGGAGACACTGGGATAGCTGCTGTATTGATAGGGACAATAAGTAACAAGTAACACCCTCCCACCCTGTAACAGCCACCTACCCTGTAACACACATCCACTTTATAAGATTCCTTCACCTTGTAAATCCACAAACCCGTAACACACACCCACAATGTAGCATTTCTCCACCTAGTAACACCCCCCCCCCCATCCCCCGTAACACACACCCACCCTGCAACACCCACCCAAACACTCACCCACCCACCCTGTAAGACTCACCCACACTGTAACAAACATTCATCCATGTTGTAGCATTTCTCCACCGGGTATCAACCACCAACTCATGCACCCCTTCCCCCATGCTCAACATCCATCGCCAGACCACTAACCCTCTTGCTGAGATACTGATACGGCAGAGACCAGTAATAACTGCCACTCCTGAGGACATTGTTGAAATCCCTGACTTCAAACTCCCGGGAGGCTGGAATATACTGGATGAAACCCTGCTCAGTTGGTTCCAGCGTTGTCCGTCTCACGAGGGCCACTTGATTGCCCAAAGTAATCTGTCAAAATTAGGGAAGTTCAATAATTAACCTTATGCAGGAAGAAAAATCATGGCAAGAGAAGCAAAAAAAGACAGCTCAAATATCTGTGCAATAAATAATAAATCAAGTAATGTGTAGTTTCTTCTAATATTAAAATGAGTTGAGTAGTGACAAAAAAAAAAAGAATGTGCTCAGGGACTCTTAGCTTTCCATCTCGAGACAGACTCTGCCAACCAGACCTGCCAGAGATAGAGGGTAGGCACACTGACGATTGTCCTGTCTGCAGTCCTTGTCCTGCCAATGACTCATATCCTGCCCGTAGCTCATGTTCTGTTTGCAGCCCATATTCAGCCAGTAGATATGTGACAGTACCAATGTCCTGCTATCCATGTCCTGCTATCCATGTCCTGTCATTAGCCATGTGCCAGTAGCCATGTGCCAGTATCCATGTCCTGCCATTAGCCATGTGCCAGTATCCATGTCCTGCCATTAGCCATGTGCCAGTATCCATGTCCTGCCAGTAGCCATGTGCCAGTAGCCATGTGCCAGTATCCATGTCCTGCCAGTATCCATGTGCCAGTATCCATGTCCTGCCATTAGCCATGTGCCATTAGCCATGTGCCAGTAGCCATGTGCCAGTATCCATGTCCTGCCATTAGCCATGTGCCAGTATCCATGTCCTGCCATTAGCCATGTGCCAGTAGCCATGTACCAGTATCCATGTACTGCTGCTATTCATGTCCTGTCAGTACCCATGTCCTGCTACTCGTGTCCTGCCAGTAGGCATGTGCCAGTATCCATGTCCAGCCAGTAGCCATCTGCCAGTACCCATGTCCTGCTTGTAGCCCACAAACTGGAATCTCTCCTACCAACATTGCACACCAAGAGGGACACATGAGTCAGTCTCTATCTCCATGACATTAGATTCACATTGCCAATCTGTCTGGGCTTGGTTGACCTAGCAGTAATTGTGGTAGAAATCAAAACTATTGAAAACCTGACATATAATAATTGTTTGTCCTTGCTGGCAACAACTCACAGTATGCAGATCAACCTTTTCCATTGTACAGTCTGCAGACAAAAACATGTGCCACAACAAAGTTAGAAACATTTCTCCCTTATACCAGTGAAGCTGGTATCTGAAGCTGAAGCTGCTGTAAAATATTTATGCAAAGTGTTTTAAAAACTAGGAGTAAGAAACAGAGAAACAAAACATCAAAGAACCTGAGAGATCTGCAAGCTGCTGCTGTAGCAAGTCTGGGTATGGCCAAAGCAGAAGCATCTAACACACTCTTCTGGAACGGCAGCATCAACATTGAATCTGGGTGCCTGGCATATTCCAATTGTCCCTGCAAAGGTAAAGTATAAAGGGCTTCATGTAACTTCATCAGTGGAAAATAGATCATAACTACTCCATGAGCTCCCTCATAGAAGTGGGTCTTCTCAGCACAAGTCAGAAGGAGATTGGTCAACACAAGTTAGATAGAGACTGGTAAACACATGTCAGAAGGAGATTGGTCAACACAAGTTAGATAGAGACTGGTAAACACATGTCAGAAGGAGATTGGTCAACACAAGTTAGATAGAGACTGGTAAACACATGTCAGAAGGAGATTGGTCAACACAAGTTAGATAGAGACTGGTAAACACAAGTCAGAAGGAGATTGGTCAACACAAGTTAGATAGAGACTGGTAAACACATGTCAGAAGGAGATTGGTCAACACAAGTTAGATAGAGACTGGTAAACACATGTCAGAAGGAGATTGGTCAACACAAGTTAGATAGAGACTGGTAAACACATGTTAGAAGGAGATTGGTCAACACAAGTTAGATAGAGACTGGTAAACACATGTCAGAAGGAGATTGGTCAGCACAAGTCAGAAGGAGATTGGTCAACACAAGTCAGAAGGAGATTGGTCAACACAAGTCAGAAGGAGATTGGTCAGCACAAGTCAGAAGGAGATTGGTCAACACAAGTTAGATAGAGACTGGTAAACACAAGTCAGAAGGAGATTGGTCAACACAAGTTAGATAGAGACTGGTAAACACATGTCAGAAGGAGATTGGTCAACACAAGTCAGAAGGAGATTGGTCAACACAAGTCAGAAGGAGATTGGTCAACACAAGTTAGATAGAGACTGGTAAACACAAGTCAGAAGGAGATTGGTCAACACAAGTTAGATAGAGACTGGTAAACACATGTCAGAAGGAGATTGGTCAACACAAGTCAGAAGGAGATTGGTCAACACAAGTCAGAAGGAGATTGGTCAACACAAGTTAGATAGAGACTGGTAAACACATGTCAGAAAGAGATTGGTCAGCACAAGTCAGAAGGAGATTGGTCAACACAAGTTAGATAGAGACTGGTAAACACATGTCAGAAGGAGATTGGTCAACACAAGTCAGATAGAGACTGGTAAACACATGTCAGAAGGAGATTGGTCAACACAAGTTAGATAGAGACTGGTAAACACATGTCAGAAGGAGATTGGTCAACACAAGTCAGAAGGAGATTGGTCAACACAAGTCAGAAGGAGATTGGTCAACACAAGTCAAAGGGAATCTGGTCAACACAAGTCAGAAAGAGATCGGTTGAAACCAGTCACAAGGAGATCGGTCAACATGTCAGAAAGAGATTGGACAACACAAGTCAAAAAGAGATTTGGTCAACAATGGTCAAAAGTAGATTTGGTCAACGAAAGTCAAAAGGAGATTGGTCAACACAAGTCAAAAGGAGATTGGTTAACACGTCAGAAAGAGATTGATCACAACAATGTAGAGGTTAAACAGCATGAAGAGCCTTTGATACAATGCCACAATTTAGCAACAGTAAAATTCATAAGCACAAGCATTTGCTTTTAATATAACACCTCAACGTGATTCATTTGCTATTGCAGAAAAGACTGAGTAAATAATTTAATGACAAATGATGCTGACAGATTTAATCAATGTAAAGATTACTAAACTGTTTGTGGCGCGGTGATTTATGTCACAGGCGTGAGGGGAAGTTAAGTCCAACATGATGTGTATAAGGAGATACTCCGTACGTCACTTGGGCGCCAGTCCTTTACTATCCTGGTTGTACGGAACCTCACGCAAGACCCCTACAGCACGTCCTCGTCGTGCGCCACGGATAATGTCTCAATGAGCATTAACAGAGCTGTCAGGGGATCTCGGAGTTCGGCGGCCCCCAGAGGTGATGTGTCCTTGTGGCTCTCATCAGCCCGCCCCCAAACGCTTGGGTGAAAAATGTTATCAAAACTCATTAGGAACATGAGTAAGTTTCCAAACGTACAGCCAAAATTACAACCCTTGGTTAAAAGACTGCGGAGTAAAGAGAACACTGTTCACTGCACATCCTCTGTTAACCCTCAGTGTCGTCGTCACCGCGCTGAGATACACCACAACAGCAACCATCCATAGGCTGGCCATCCTTGTACATCCTCGGTTAACCCTCAGTGTCGTCGTCACTGCGCTGGGGTACACCACAACAGCAACCATCCATTGGATGGCTAAGCCTAAATGTCCAACAAAACTAGATCATACGGATCAAAATCTGACCATCAAAATTTGCATTGAACTGAAAAAGACCGAATGTCCACACCCAAAGACCCCACTCGCCCGAGTGTTGGGACAAAACTGATAACGATATGTCTGATGCAGGATGTAAAATTCTGGCGGGCTTACGGCTCGTCAAAGAAATTCAACGTGCGAGGAAAAAAAGAATGTACCTATCTGTGTGGTCACAAAAGTCTAAAACCCACAGGCTGCTCCCCGCTGACTTCCAGAGGGCGCAGACCCTGTCGAGCGGGAGGCCTGATACGGTTGTGAGGTTAAGCAGGCATGTGCAGGACGTGACGATTCCTTGGGTGAGCCCAGAACCAGAGCGCCATGTGCCGGCTCTGCATGCATGAAAGCCTCCTTGGATGGCGGGGAATGCCCATGATCTGCCCCTGCCTTCCCTTGAGGGCTAACTGTTCCACAGGGGACTGCCCCAAAGGGGTACTCCGGGGGCAATACCTGCGGCGAAGGAGACAAAGTGGACACCACACAAGTCAGGCAACGTCTCAACCCACACAAAACAATGGCCACAGTCACCCTAGAAATAGGCCTGACGTCTTCCTTCGAAGTCGGAGTACAGCTGCCCAGGAGGCAGGGAAATTAAAAACGGTTGTACACGCAAAATTCAGGTCCAGGTGAAAGCCAAAAGTCCAAGCGGACGATAATCCTGGACCTTTCACTGGAATTCACAGCCGGTGATCGATAAAAAAAAAAAAAAAAAAAAAACTAAACTGTTTATTTGCCTATTGCAGTATTATACAGTGAACAACATCACATTCTTAAGAAACCTTCTCATGAGCCAAATACAAAACTTTCACCATGAAGAGTTCTGACAGCTGAGTGTAATAGAAATTGCATATATTTCTTTGTCAGTACAACTGAGCTTTATCAGACTGTGTTTGTAAACATTGCTGATGCAATGATTTATGACAAAGAGTCAATGCCACTGTAGTCAGGACAAACCAATATGTACTCAGTCTCTCCCAGAAGATGTTAAAGGGCATAACTGCTGACACCAATATGAAGATCTACACTGTACTCTCTGAAATACTACATGTTGCATTATCACAATTTATCTATGATCTACAATCTACTCCACAATTTTGCAAATTTGTGATCATTATTTATCCATACAGTAATTACAATTTTTAACTCATTGCAACACAAAGTAAACATAATGTATTGCATCAAAACATAACTGAATGTAATGTGTCAAACATAACTTCTTCTTCTTCGCGTTCACTAGCTGTAAACTCTGGAGGAAGGTTCTGGTTGCTCATCCACTACTGAACTGCAGTCCTGCTTCAGAACCTGAGTGTTGCGTGTGCATCAGTTTTACAGATCTCATTCTCTTGAATACAGACTGTTGGTTCCTTGCCTCTCCGGCAGATGCACTCCAACTTCAAAGAAAGCTCCCCAATTAGTCGACTCTTACGACATGCTTTTGGGGAGGCAGTGGGTCTATTCTTGTTTTCCCCACAATGGGGCCCCGGACATAACTGAATGTAATGTGTCAAACATAACTGAATGTAATGCATCAAACAACTGAATATGTCAATAGTCTGATAACTTACTCCTAACAATGATCAAGGCATCTGGGATGGCAAATATGCTTCCTCTGTTGTTGATAGCCTCACAAGTGTACGCTCCAGCATCTTCGGGAATAGCATTCCGGATAATGAGAACTCCTCGTCCATCAATACTGGTTACAGTAACTCTTTCCCCAGAGGGAATATTGCCCCAGTTCAAGCGCCAGACAATGAGAGGTGTGGGCACACCGACAGCCTCACAGACAATAGTAAATGTGCCATTGATGTCAACTGTGATTTCTGGAACTGGTGGGACCACAATTGATGGTGGAACTGAAATACAGTAGTAATAGACATTTCTTATGAGTCCTGTTTAAAATTTTAGCATCACAAATATTAACATATGAAGGTGTTTTCACCAAACATGTGAACATAACAAGTTGAAGATGTCACCAAAATATATACTAACATGTATTGTTAAAATGTTACTGTAGAATATATGAACAGCTGAAGTTAACCCTTTCACTCAGTACAACTGAGCTTTATCAGACTGTGTTTATAAACATTGCTGATGCAATGTATACAGTAATTACAATTTTTAAATAAAGTTCTTGACTCCATTGGATTCCTGAAAAAATAATCAATAAAAAACAACAACAATATTTACACAGGTCACAAACAAATTTGTAGAAAATAATTTTTATCAACACTTTAAACTTATTTTTTGAAATATAAAAATATATATGAAAGGGTTAATAAATAAACATGAATGGAGTGAAGCATTAAATTGAATACTAAAACCACACATGTATCAGGTCATTCATGCTGTGACTGTGACCTTTACCAATGAGGCTTAAGGGAAAATCTGACATCACCTTGGCTTGAAAAAAAAAAGCCATTTAGCACAAAGAAAAATCCTTCTAGATGCTTTTGTTTATTAATATATTCATATCCTGACCTCCTTAACATTTGCACAGGTGCAAACTCAGCCAATTGCATCAACTATACATCTCATAAAAAGGTCATGATAGGCAAGTCGGAAAAGTGACATTTACGGGGAATGGACCCAAACGGAAGTGTCAGTTTTCTGTGTCTCAGTAGGATAAAAAAAGGTTAAAGATGTTTTCACAAAGAGTTTGAAACATATTATTATAAAATTACAGGTAAGTGCAATGCAGAAAGTGTCTTATAGACTTGCAGTTACAATGTATGGTTAAGCTGACCAACCACATTTCAAGCTCTGGACAAGGAAGATAATTTGAAGACCACAAACAGTGTGCTATATAAGCATGTGTATACAGCTAGTGTGTGACGATCAGAATGTACACAAAGTGACTCTTGCTGAAAGTAGAAGATCATATCTTACTTACTATAGTGTTTCAATGCCAGTTCTACATAAACCGTTACCTATTTAAAGTTCAAAAAGCTAAACATAAATGTAAACAAAAACTTACTGCAGCCAATTTCATCAGATCGATCCTGACAATCTAGTTCTCCATCACACTGGTAGGCCATGGGTATACACTGATTGTTTGTCCTGCAAACAAACTCATCTGTTTGGCATGGGGCTCCAGGAATTCTGGTTGCTGTAAAACAGAATCACCAGAATACAAACAGGTACTCATGGAATCTACCACAGGATCATACTGGTGAGAGTTTGTCATTTCTTTGTTTAAAACTAAACCAATTCAAGATAGAAATCTGGCAATACTCCATGCTTTATATCAGGGAGCACAATAATATTATTCAAATAAGTGATGAGGTATTGGTAGCCGCTAAAAGCTTTCAAGATGGAAGGTGTTAAGTTAAAGTAACCACATACCCAAAAAAATGTTTACATACATGGGTTAAAATTGTGATACCCCAGTGGATATTTCCCTGCAAGATATTCTACAAACCAAATATTGAGGACCCAGATTTTGACAAAATACTGTATATAACAACACAGTATGAATGTTGATTGTTGAATGTTAAATTAGAAATCGTCATCACAGCACTTGGGACACTCCCATAAGTGCTCAGTCTCCCATCTTCAGCAACAAGTGAAGAGTTCCAATTCCAAGGGTACCAGTAACTGTCTGATTGTATATTCGTCTCATCCTTTCCCCTGAGTGTTGGGCTTCAGCCAGATCCCCTGGTAACTCCTCACAGCACCAATCTCCTTAGACAGTAATGATCTATCTGCACCACTGCACTGTTCACTCGCTCCCACACAATATCTAACTTGTCATACATCAATTCACCACCAAGTGGTGCAGAGCAACTGGGCTTAAAAATAATAAGGCCACTGGTGTTGGTGGGATAGAATTACAAAGGTCAGATTTTTAAGAGCATGCATCTTTCCCATTGCAACATACGCCTGTGAGACCTGGACACTTACTAAACAAGCGGAACAGCGCATAAATGCATTTGAATATAAATGTTACAGACAGGTTCTAAGAATATCTTGGGTAAAGAAAAGAACAAATGCATCCATACTTCAAGAGCTGAATATTGAAGAGGGTTGGCTAGTAAAGACAATAAAACAAAGAAAATTGAAATATTTTGGTCACTTGAAACGTCATGGAAGTCTAGAGAGAACAATAATGGAGGGGTATATGCCTGGGAAGAGAGGAAGAGGAAGGCCAAGGAGAAGATGTGTGCAGGATGTGGCAGATGATCTCCAGATGGGTGTATCAGACGCAGGACATCTTGCTCAGGATAGGAAGGTTTTCCGGAGGGTTGTTATGGCAGCGAGGTTCCGCGAGGGACATGCTACTGAATGAATGAATGGTGTTGGTGGAACTGCAACTTTTATAAAAGAAAGAGGCCATGAATTGCATTTAAAGATGTAGCAGGTCCTTTGAAGAAAGTCGCTCTCATCAATGTCATCTGCCTGAGAGAAATTTGGTCTCTTGTCATCTCTTCTGCCTCTTGCACTTTCCTACACAAGGTAACACATATCCTATGACCATCTTCATTCAAAGATATTCTAATTAATAAAACAGGTTTGGAGGATGGAGGAATTTATCCCAGTTTTGGAAAAGTTATTACCCATCTTAAAGAAAGAATTTAAAAAAAAAAATAATACAAATTATTGATAAATACTGTTATTATCTACTGGCTGCAAAACACTCTCAGAGGTACTGCTAAACTGATGAAATCCACATGTGGAAGATAATATAGGTGACTTCCAGGTGGATATTTGACACAGCAGATCAACGACAGATCAGATAATCATCTTGACACAAGCAGAGAAAGACCGAGAATATAGAAGAGATGTACAAACAGTTTTTGTGGATTTTAAAAAGACATATGACTTGTGCATAGGAATAGCTTGTGGCAACTCTTTTGAATACCAGAGAAGTTAATAGGCATGACTGGACTATGCATTAAAAACACTTATAATATAGTAACATACAAATGCAGGAAATCAGATCTATTTCATATAACAGGAGATTCCAATACTGAAGAAATGTTGTGTTCTCATGAAAGCAGCGGTATCTCAAACCTTGATGGAACAGACAGATATCTACATTCTACTTTTCATAAAGGGCATAATGGGTTTGACAGTTAGTGAAACCACTCACGACAGTCTACAATAAGCCTTGTATCTCATTCAAGTTTCAGCATACCTTACATGAAACTCACTCATGACAGTTTTTGAGATACCTCATGCCTCATACTTGTCTCAGTCTGCCACACATAAAACCATGAATTCTGAGTTTCCCTGTGCAGGGTCTGGGACCCCACTCTGGGGGAACAAAGAATAGACCCACTGCCTCTCTAACAAGCTTGTTGTACGGCGACTAACTGCGTAATTTTCCTTCAAAGCTGGAGTGAATTTGCCTGAGATGTGGGGAACAAACAGTCTGCATAGGAAAAAAACCAGATCTATAAAATGGATATGCAATGAAAAGTCAAGTTCTGGAAAAAGACTTAAGTCCAGAAGTGGATGACCAACCACAATTACAGCCAGTGAAGGCTTCAAAAAAGAAGAAGAAGAAAAAGAAGAATTATCATTTTGATTGTTTCTTCTTCTTCTGCATTGTGTTCGGTTTCATATGCTCAGATCAGACCATCATAGGTTGCCTCTATAAACTCGCATGTCAGTAGCATGTTGATGCCAGGTGTCGTTTTGAAATTGTAGTTTTGTTTGCTTGATTAATATATGTGTATCTGACACCTTGTGTCTCACATGACTCAGACTTGACTCAGCATACTTTACATGAAACCATGAGTTCTCATTTTATTTAGTTGACTGGTGTATGTATATTTGACATCTTGTGTCTCACATGACTCAGACTTGACTCAGCATACTTTACATGAAACCATGAGTTCTCATTTTATTGAGTTGACTGGTGTATGTATATTTGACATCTTGTGTCTCACATGACTCAGACTCGACTCGGCATACTTTACATGAAACCATGAGTTCTCATTTTATTGAGTTGACTGGTGTATGTATATTTGACATCTTGTGTCTCACATGACTCAGACTTGACTCAGCATACTTTACATGAAACCATGAGTTCTCATTTTATTGAGTTGACTGGTGTATGTATATTTGACATCTTGTGTCTCACATGACTCAGACTCGACTCAGCATACTTTACATGAAACCATGATTTTTCATTTTATTGAGTTGTCTGGTGTATGTATATTTGACATCTTGTGTCTCACATGACTCAGACTCGACTCAGCATACTTTACATGAAACCATGAGTTCTCATTTTATTGAGTTGACTGCTTCTTCTTCTCCTTCTTCACTTCCTTTTTTACTGCTTTAGGTGTTAAGAAAGGTATAAGATTCTGCTTCTTGTTCATCTTGCTGACTCGACCATAGACACATAACATTGTTGTAGAGTTTCTCTGATGTTATCTTTCCTTCTTATTCTTGGTCTATCTCATGTTTTATATCCTTTTATTATTTTTTATGTATACCTTGTATTGTATGGCGTTGTAAGGCATTCTCTCTAAGTGAGCAAACCACTTAATCTGCTGTCTTTGTATGTAATTTGGAATTGGTTTTGTGCCAGCTTTTTATCTTATGACCTTGATTCTGAATTGACCTCTTCTAGTCACACCTGTCACCCTTTTCAATTGTTTCATTTCTGTGGTTACTAATTTTCTTTTCTGATTTGTTGTGAGCCACCACACATCTGGATCTGGTAGCATAGACAGGGAATTAAAACGATTTCTATGAGATGTTTCTTTGTGATGATCAGGATTGTCTTATTTAATTGTTTTTTGTGGGACACCTCATGTACACATCTGAAATACACTCTATACTGACCACTAGTCCATATAATGCAATCACTAAGCTTATGACACAATTGACCACCAGAAAACAATAGAGGGAGACAACACTTACGACAACTGAGTTCGTCAGAGTTATCCAGGCAGTCATCATCACCATCACATCTCCAGATCTTCAAAGCACAGCGGCCATTATTGCAGCGGAATTCATTTGGTTCACATGGCAGAACATTCCCTACATAAGTACACACATTGTAACTTTTCACATGGCAGAACATTCCATATATAAGTACACACATTGTAACTTTTCACATGGCAGAACATTCCCTACATAAGTACACACATTGTAACTTTTCACATGGCAGAACTTTCCATACATAAGTACACACATTGTAACTTTTCATATGGCAGAACATTCTCTTCAATAATACATAAATTGTAACTTTTAACTTGGAGGAACAGGAATACATAAACTCTTAACATGGCTTGAAGTTTACTGGGGAAATACATACACTGTAAATCTTAACATGGCAGAACATTCCCTACAGAAATACACATATTGTAACTCTTCACCATTAGACCATACTTCTAGTTAATCATCTTTCTGTCATCTTAATTTGTTAGTCTCTCCTCATGAAGTTTACTGGGTGTGTTTAATCATGTTTTCTCCCATCACATGACCATAGAATCTTACTTTCCATATCTAACTTTATTAAATATCAATAAAATCAAAACACAATTTTAAATATCTGTCTAAGCAGTTGAACTGAAATGGAGCCACAAACAACACTTTCAATTTTCAATCAAGTGAAAAGTCAATTGCATATGATTTAAAGAACATTACAGAACCAGTTCCATCATTTGTTTTAGTGTTTATGATTTTACTAGTCAATTTTAGGTTCAGTAGTTTGCCATTACTTCTGAATGGTCCTCTTTCAAATCACTGTCAAAATCAACAGAAGTCCAGATTGTAGGTTTTCTGTCATATAAATTGTCCATAGTGAAAATGTTGAAACAGAAGGAGTGTATTTATTTTTCAACATGACACACATTTTCAGATCCTGCTTTAGTTAGATTCTATGAGATTGTCAGGGCATGTAGTCTGTGAGCTTGTTGGGTCATTGATCTGTGAGCTTGTTGGGTCATGTGATCTGTAAGCTTGTTGGGTCATGTGATCTGTGCTATTTATATTCTGTAAGAGTTGTTTAATGGTACTTGAGTTGAGTGTGTCCCTCAAAATATTGCTCATGAGAAAAGCAGTGACCTTACAGTATGTGAGTGCATAAAATATAAAATAGACAGCAGAGAACAGAACTACTGCAGAAAAACCAAACGATAAACAGCACACAGTAAAGCAAATGACCCTTTTCCACGCCTTTAGGCATTATTGGGCATATAGGGCTAGACCTATATTTTATAGACCAGTTAGAGCTTGGTGGGTGATGTGGTCAGCATTACGCCAGCCGTCTTTACTTCCTAGGACTGCACCTGGTACCCACTCAAAGCTGGTGTGACCTTGGAACCAAGGTCATTTTTGAAAAAAGTCCAGCTCCATCAGGACCTGAACCCACGACCTTCCAATCTGCAGGCGAATGTCTAGCCACTACACCATGACAACTCCCAATAAACAGCATGAAAACAGAATTATTGAAAGAGATAAAAAAAGAGACAACTGAAATATTTTGGCCCCACTGAAAGAAATAACACGCTTTTAAAAGAGGGAGGACAACATGAAGAGATGGACAGACAGCAGTCTCTGAGAGTGTGCAACCAAGACAGGTGACAGAGCGTGCTGTAGATCCATTGCAGATAACCTTCATTGTAAAGTCAGCAAGTGACTGAAACAGCAGAGATTAAAACTACAGCAAAAAAAAGTCACACAAATGATGAATGTGATACTTACTACAACTTGCTTCGTCTGAGCCATCTGTACAGTCGGGCTCCCCATCACAAACATAATCTTTAGGGATACATTGCCCATTGGAGCAAGTAGATTCTTCTCGGCCACATGGTCCGTCAGGGCCTGGGGTTTCTGTTACTGGGCCAACTGTGGATTTAAGATAGTGTGGTGGCTAACAAAACAAAAGGCTATGATATTAGACGTAGGTGTTCACAGGCTTGCTCTCTTCCTCTTTAACTTTCTTTTTCTCTCTTTTTTGTTCCTTCCTGCCACCCTCCCCCTCCACCCCCCCCCCCCCAACCGTTCTTTCTCTGACACAGTCTGCAGTCATACAAGCACACACTGAAGTTATCATGCAGCCATGTTCTTGGACACTGATGTCTGCATGCCTGTCTGTCTGTCTCTCTCCCCCCTCACTCTTTCTCTCACATACACACACATACTTACAGGAACCCATGCATGCACACACACTTACTTGCAAATATAGCTCAATCTATAATGTTAATATCTTAAATTCATCTGCAAGCACTCTCTTTATTTATTTTTCACACACACACATACACAAATATATGCACACAAACTTATCACCTCATATACGTTGATGCCTATGTAACTCCCCTGTTTCATAAATTATATGTTCAAATAATTATTCAAACATTAACTGGCTTATAAGAGAAGCTGAAAATTAAAGTATGATTTGTAAAACAAGCTGGAGTAATAAATTCTTAAATTTTATCAAGGAACATCAAGTAACATACTTCACCAGGACCTTTGGATAGCAAAATTTTTTAACTTATTAAAGACTAACCTGAATAAAAATAATACATATGAGATGAGCTCCCGAGGAAAGCTGACAATTTAACTATCTGAGACAGAGTGAGAAATGATACTATCAGATACACTATGGGAACAAAACCTTGCACCAAATTAACTGAAAATCCCAAGATTAAATTGTTTGGTCATCTTGCTAGAATGCAGCCACAACAATTACCAATTCAAGAAGACTGGGCATCAAGAAGGTGGGCAAGGAGAAGTTGGACTGATAATATTAAAGACATTCTACATCAATATCGAAGCCAGTGTTACCCCTTGGGCAATGGATAACAATTTGTCCCCCCCCCCCCCCCCACCGCCACCTGTCCCGGCTACAGCAAAGGTGGAAAATGATGATGATGATGATGACAATGACTGAATTTAAATGTATAAAAAATCAAGACATCCAGGCAAAGGAAAGACAGTTAGTATTATAAAAAAGAGCCATGTATATGAAGCACATATCAACACATACTCCTGAAATCCAATAACACTGTAAAAGAAAACACTGACAGGAAAAGAAAAAAAAAGATGAAGAAGAATGAGGAGAAAGCTCAGACAACAACATTTGTGAGAGAAGAGACTACTGACTGTAATCAACTTCCAGACGTGCCACAGCTTCAAAGGTTCCCGCTGAGGTCACAGCCTGGCACACATAGTCACCGGCATCCTCCAGCCTCAAGTTTATGATAGTCAGACGTCCATTGAGTGTTTCTGCTTGTGTTGGCATTGCCTGAGAAAACAGGGGACACAATTACAAGATCATTTGTATGTGGAAACAGAGAATTCAAACAGTTATACAATGGAATCTCATGATATGAGTTTAATCCATTCCAGGACTGAGCTTGTGTGGTGATCAACAGAGAATTCAAACAGTTATACAATGGAATCTCATGATATGAATTTAATCCATTCCAGGACTGAGCTTGTGTGGTGAGCAACAGAGAATTCAAACAGTTATACCATGGAACCTCATGATATGAATTTAATCCATTCCAGGACTGAGCTTGTGTGGTGAGCAATGTGCATCCTCAAACTATTTTTCCCATTAAAATGAATGTAAATAGCGTTAATTAGTTCCAGCCCTTCAAAAATCTCCCTGTTAGTTTGAAAATGATTTGTTTTCCTTTCATTAAAGGGGAAAGTGTGTGGTACTACTTTTTGTTGTTATTGTTGTTGCCGCCGGCAGAAGAAAATGGGGTCATTTTCGACTATGATGCCACAGTTCATCATCATCAAATGGCTTGGCAACTGGATTAAGCAATCCTTTGGCAAAGTTTACGAGAGCTAGTCCATTTAAAAGTAACCGATATGTTGCTGGGTAATGCTGGGAGTTCTAACCTCCCCAGCTGGCATCTTGGATCGTGCCAGGTATTTTGCTGCAAATAAAACTGGTGAGTCTTAGAACCAGAATTCTAACACGATTCAAGCAAAACTGTTATTAACACCTGCTTAGTTTCTATACCCCCAGCTGGTGACCCCTTGTCTAAAACCAGGCAGGTGGATTCAAGGGAACATGCTACCACTGTCTATATTAGAGTTATCCATGTACAATGGAGGTGGAGTTATCCATATCAGTGGAGATATCTGTGTGGTGGAAGTATCCATGTGGGTTGGGGGTATCCATCTTTAGAGAAGGTATCTTTGTGTGGAAGTCTCCATGTGTGGTGGGGATCTCCATGTGTAAAGGAGGTACCCATGTGTGGGGGTGGGGGATGTCTGTGTGTTGTGCAGGTATCCATGTTAGTGAAGGTATTTATGTGTAGTGGAGCTATCCATGTGTAGAGGGATATCTCTGTGTGATGGAAGTGTCTAAGTGTGGTGTGGTGGGGATATCCATGTGTGGATGAGGTATCCATGTGTGGAGGGAGTGTCCATGTGTTATGTTGGTGGAGGGAGGTATTTTATGTGTAGTGGAGTTATCTAAATGTAGATGAATTATCCTTGTGTGGTGGAAGTATCCATGAGTAGCGGGAGTATCCATGTGTAGTGGATGATATCTTTTGGAAGTGAATTCTTGGCACAAGGATTTCTCTTTGCTGTTTATCTCTAATCCCACTAGATATAAATTAGCTTCCATGGAAGGCGACTAAGTAGGTTACTTCCTTTGAAATCAGAGTGCATTTCCTGAGTGGTAAGGAACCCACCCCCACCCCCACCCCCACTCCACACGCACGTACGCACGCACGCACGCACGCACGTGCTCGCGCGCTCTCTCTCTCGCTCGCACGCACGCATGCACGCATGCACGCACACACGCACGCATGCACACACGCACGCATGCACACACAAACACACTCTCTCTCACACACACACACACACACACACACACACACACACACACACACACACACACACACACACACACACACACACTCTCTCTCTCTCTCTCTCTCTCTCTCTCTCTCTCTCTCTCTCTCAAAACTAGATCTGTAAAATGGATGTGCATGCAAAACTAAGATTATGAAATATATCAAAGCCCTGAAGAAGATAAACAACGAGAACTTTCCACCAGGGGAAGAAGCAGCAGCAGCAGCAGAAGAAGAAGAAGAAGAAAAAGGAAAAAAAAGAAGTAGAAGAACAAGAACAAGAAGAAGCAAAAGAAGAAGAAGAACAAGAACAAGAAGAAGAAGAAGAAGAAGAAAAAGAAGAAGAAGAAGAAGAAGAAGAAGAAGAAGAAGAAGAAGAAGAAGAAGAAGAAGAAGAAGAAGAAGAAGAAGAAGAAGAAGAAGAAGAAGAAGAAGAAGAAGCAGAAGCAGAAGCAGAAGAAGCAGAAGCAGAAGAAGAAGAAGAAGAAGAAGAAGAAGAAGAAGAAGAAGAAGAAGAAGAAGAAGAAGAAGAAGAAGAAGAAGAAGAAGAAGAAGAAGAAGAAGAAGAAGAAGAAGAAGAAGCAATTGAAGAAGCTATCACTTAGCTTACATACCCCTCCAGTTCTCCTGGTCCATATAATTCTTGATGGTGGAGTACCTTGGACCTGGCATATGAAAGATGCACTTGTTCCAGTTCTTTTCCTCATCTGTTGCGGGCTAATAGTAACAGTGACACCAGCTGATAAAAATGGAACAATGTTGACAAGTTAAAAAAAGACATTTTGTAAAAGACAGATTTCTGTTTTCAAACAGTGAAATAAATATTTCAGGGAAATTGAAGATAGTCAATGAACACTAATCCACCCACACTAGATAACAGGTTACTTGGTAAGCATTTAGTGGTGCCCCGATGTAACTGTGCTAGATGGATATAAGGTTGAACAGGATTTGTACCTGTTTTATTCTAACCCTTGAGATGTTAGTATCAAACTACAATCATCGTGAGAGGGTGGGGGGTAAATAAATTTAAAAAAACAAATGTATTTTTAAAAATTATTTTCTACTGCTTACATCACCACTCTGGGGGAGTGGGGGTGGTGGTGGGGGGGGGGGGGGGGGGGGGGGAAGAAGGCTTCTTGTCACCTATAAACATGTTGTAAAAGACAACTAATTAGGGGTGTTTCTTTCAAAGGTGGAGTGAGTCTGCCTTGGAGGTGAGGGACCAACAGCCTGCATTCAAAAAACAAATAAGCTAGATCTATGTGCACACAAAACTCAAGTTCTGGAACAGGACTACAGCCAGACATTGATGAACAACTAGAACTTTCCACTGGGGGTTACAGCTGGCAAATTCAAAGAAGAAGAAAAAGTATTTTAACTTAGTTTTCACTCATTTGTTTAAAAGACACTTTATTTGAACTAACTAAGACATGAAAATAATTACTCCAAAATATGCACATTTTGGGATAGACGGTTACTAAGTAACAAATGCCAGGGTTCGAAGGAGTGATAAATCAATGAGCTGATTCTACTGAGTGATGACAAAGATCCTCAAATGTTAATCAGTGTCTTTCCATATATGACCAAACACACAAACATTCAGCAATTGTAGAATGCTGTAGAAAGAGTAGCTTTTTCCTTTGCCAAAGACAAAACCATTGCATTTTTGTGCTAACACAGATTAAGCCTAACAGCCATGTTTCTTGTTTTTATCAGCTTCAATACTTTCCACAACATACATATAATCATCACAAATCATAAATATCCATGCCCACATAAAAAAAAATAAGTTATGGACCTTTTTGCACGCCAGTGGTGTACGGACATATGATGGCAGACTTGTATTTTGTTGTTGACCAATCAGCACTCGAGAAGTGATGCGGTCAGTATCACAATAGTTGTCTTTACTTGCCAGGACTTTCAATAACACTCGATTTTTGCTGGGTCAATTTGGAAGCCAAGGTAATTTTATTCTGGAAAACATCCGACTTGATGTGAATTTAAATTCAAGACCTCTGAACCGGCAGGTGAACATTATATTTCAAACACATGGCTAATAGCAGACAAACATGGTTCAAAGTTTCTGACATAATTATAAAAAATGAATGCTTACGGCAGTTTCTTTCATCGGATCCATCAGAACATTCAATTCTTCCATTGCACACAGCAGACTGGTCAACACACTGGTTGTTAGCGCACCGGAACTCTCTAGATGCACACTGTGGCACTGCAGAAATGAATTGATTACATTATTTCATTAATACATTATGTAATCAGGCAGTGTTAGAAACATCAACTGAGATATTTAAATAAAAATTCAAACTGCACATTTAGACACTTTGCTGGCTTATACAATCAAACCATACATCTGTTATGAAGCAATTTTTGCCACACTGATATGGGACATTCACAGAGCAGTTTTAAATAACAAAAACTGCTGGCAGAAAACAGTAGGACATTTGTGAAAGTCAACAGAATACAGCCCACCTTAGATTATTCAACATTAATGTCAAATCAGTGTGTCTGCAAAGACAAAAACATGAAAAGCATGAAAAATATTCCCACTGAGTAACAAAATGCTATTAACAAGTGCCTTACTGAAAAAAACTATAAAAAAAACTAAACAACCTTGAGGAAACATTCAAGTGGTGCTCATAGTGACAGTTCGACATGTTCCAGTTAATCAGGAGGCAACAAAATCATGTCTGCAATCGTGTCCCGCTGAGAAGTCTAGCAAACATAATGAAAACTTTATCTTGCCACTTGTAAAACTTACACTACCAGTTGGGCCCAATTTCCCCTAAATGCCACTTTTCTTACCTGTTTATGAGATGCATAATTACCGCTACTGGCTGAGTTTGTGCATCTATAAACTTTTAGGAGGTCATTATATGAATGCAGTTACTAAAATAGTATTCAGGGGGTTTCCTTATAAACCAAACAGCTTTTTTTTCTAAACCCAAGCTGATGTGTAATATTCCTGTAACTCTCAGATATAGGGATCACAGGGTTACGGTATGAGTCAAAATCCTGGGTTATGGAACAAGATCCTGGGTTATGGAACAAAATCCTGGGTCATGGAACAACATCCTGGATTATGGGACAAGATCCTAGATTATGGGACAACATCCTGGGTTATAGGACAACATCCTGGATTATGGGACAAGATCCTGTGTTTATGGGACAAGATCCTGGGTTATGGAACAACATCCTATGTTATGGGACAAGATCCTGGGTTATTGGACAAGATCCTGGGTTATGAGACAACATCCTGGTTTATGGGACAAGATCCTAGATTATCAGACAACATCCAGGGTTTTGGGACAAAAATAATGAAGAAATCATAAACCAAATTCTTACCGCAATCTCTTTCATCGGAGCCATCCTGGCAATCATACTTTCTGTCACACCGACCAGACAGTGCAATACACTGGCCATCTGAGCATCTGAACTCCCCCTGGGTGCATTCAATCACTTGACGACACAGAAAGAAATTAATAGTTATGACTCTTGTTCTATGAGAAGGGACTCAAACTAAAATATGTAATAACTCACTGTCAACAAATCTACTTAGCTCATGTTAATCAAACAGAACGTTCATGCCTATCAAATGTCTATTAAGTGCTTGATTGCTGGCCCAAAGGTTCTGGGTTCAAATCCACAATGAGATAGATTTTTATAAAATGACTTTGATTCCTCAGTTGACCCGACTTAAAATGGGTATCAGGTAATGTCCTGGAAAGTGAAACAGCTGCATGATGTTGACTATATCACCCAACAAATAAATGCTGATTGGTCTAGAAAAATATGTAATGATAAGGCTTTTTGACATTGATTACTAATCACATCCTCTCTGAACATAGCTACTTACTACATACTATCTCAACATCTTTTATCACATCCTCTCTCAACATTGGTTACTTACCACATCCTGTCTCAATATCAGCTACTTACTACATATTATCTCGACATCTCTTATCATATCCTCTCTCAACATTGGTTACTTACCACACCCTGACTCAACATCAGCTACTTACTACATACTATCTCAACATCAGTCACTTACATTCCCCTCTCTCAGCATCACTTACCACACCCTCTCTCAACATCAGTCTTTTACCACATCACCTCTCAGCATCAGTCACTTAATACACCCTCTCTCAACATCACTTACCACACCCTCTCTCAACAGCAGTCTTTTTACCACACCCTCTCTCAACATCACTTACTACATCCTCTCTCAACATCACTAACCACATCCTCTCTCACCATCACTTACTACATCCTCTCTCAACATCACTTACCACATTTTATTTCACCATCACTTACCACATCCTATCTCAAATTTAATTACTTAGCACATCCTCTCTCAACAGCAGTCATTTACACCCCCCCCCCCTTAAGCATTACTTACTACATCCTCTCTCAACACTGGCTAATTACTACATAATATCTCAACATCTCTTATGACATCCTCACTGAACATTTGTTACTTACCACCATCTCTCTCAACATCAGTCATTTACCTCATCTCTCAGCATCAGTTACTTACCACATCCTCCCTCAGCATCAGTTACTTACCACATCCTCACTCAGCATCAGTTACTTACCACATCCTCACTCAACATCAGTTACTTATCACATCCTCACTCAGCATCAGTTACTTACCACATCCTCCCTCAACATCAGTTACTTATCACATCCTCCCTCAACATCAGTTACTTATCACATCCTCTCTCATCATCAGTTACTTGCCCCATCCTCCCTCAACATCAGTACTTACCAATTCCTCACTCAACATTAGTTACTTATCACATCCTCTCTCAACATCAGTTACTTGCCATATCCTCCCTCAACATCAGTTACTTACTAATTCCTCACTCAACATCACTTACCACATCCTCCCTCGACATGGCTTACCACATCCTATTTCAAAATCAGTTCAACACATCCTAACTCAACATCAGTCACTTACCACATCCTAGTTCATCACTCCCATCTCTACAATCAGGGTTTCTGTTACACCTGTAGCCAGGTGGCAAACAGACGCCATCACTCACACAGGTGAACTCATTAGGTGCACATGCTGTGGAGATGATCACAAATATTTATTTTCTTGGAAACAACAGTAAAGTAAATAATAGTATAGTAAAGTAAATAGTAGTACAGTTAAGTAAATAATAGTATAGTAAAGTAAATGATAGTACAGTAAAGTAAATTATAGTACAGTAAAGTAAATTATAGTACAGTAAAGTAAACAAGAGTACAGTAAAGTAAATGATAGTACAGTAAAGTAAACAATAGTACAGTGAAGTAAACAATAATACAGTGAAGTAAATAACAGTACAGTAAAGTAAATAGTAGTACAGTAAAGTAAATAATAGTACAGTAAAGTAAATGATAGTACAGTGAAGTAAACAATAGTACAGTAAAGTAAATAATAGTACAGTAAAGTATATAAAAGTACAGTAAAGTATATAAAAGTACAGTAAAGTAAATAACAGTACAGTAAAGTAAATAGTAGTACAGTAAAGTAAATAATAGTACAGTAAAGTAAATAATAGTACAGTAAAGTAAATTATAGTACAGTAAAGTAAATAACAGTACAGTAAAGTAAATGATAGTACAGTAAAGTAAATGATAGTACAGTAAAGTAAACAATAGTACAGTGAAGTAAATAACAGTACAGTAAAGTAAATAGTAGTACAGTAAAGTAAATAATAGTACAGTAAAGTAAATAATAGTACAGTAAAGTAAATGATAGTACAGTAAAGTAAATGATAGTACAGTAAAGTAAACAATAGTACAGTGAAGTAAACAATAGTACAGTGAAATAAATAATAGTACAGTAAAGTAAATGTTAGTACAGTAAAGTAAATAATAGTGCAGTAAAGTAAATAATAGTACAGTAAAGTATATAATAGTACAGTAAAAGAAAACGCACCATATAATTGTGTCTTTATTTTAGTGGTCGTTTAAATGGTGTTATAAGCACAGTAACAAAAATGGTTATTTGGTTATCACATGCTGAAGCTGTTTTAATTTTTATAGGAGCGGAAGTAAAGCTACAGCTGTACTTGTAAATAACAAAGTCAGCCATAACAAAATTGAATAGCGGAGGTAGCATTAGTAAAAAATATAAACAAATCAAGTAATGAGAACTTGAAAATCACGTGTAAAGCTCTTTAAGTTCTCTTAAATTTAGGTCATTACACACCTCCCCTCCCCTCTTCCACCGACTACTGCTCTCTTCCTCTTCGAAGGATATGGCGATATTTTGTTGTTGTTGTAACTGACATTGACATCCCTGTCCATCCGGACTAAAATGGGGAGCAGGAATTGTAATAAGTAGTGAATGGGGCTAGTGTAATATTTACCACATCACCCTTCAAGTACCAGTACAACTACTACCACGACCACCACCACAGTAGCTAAAATAATGTCACTGCTATCTGTTTTACCATCGGAGTAGACAGGGAGTCATGAGCCAGAAGATTTGGTGCCGCATAGCTAGTGCTGTCGCCACGGACTGCTCAGGTTAGGATGTATAATTTCGCTTCCCGACAGAAGAAAGCCATAACCTTACCGGCGGTCTTCACATGAGAACACTACGGTGTAACAGCCCAACCACAACTACTACTGCTGCTGCTACTTTGAGTGGGTAAAGCAGTTACTGTGACTTAAAGCTCTCTCAGTAAACAGTTTGCACCCCCCCCCCCCCCCAAACTCATCGAAGTAGTAGTTGGGAGAAAAAAAAAAAAATTGAAAAGCAAATGAAAACAGGAAAAATACACCATAATTAGGAAATGAACGCTATGGTAAACAGCACAGCTTAAAATTACAACGCAGATGAAATAATTAAATCTAAATAAAAATAAATGGAAAGCTATGAAATTTCAGCGTAACCATGCAATTGTAAAGTTTAAAAATGAAATCATAAGTATGCGAAATGGTCAAATTTAACTATCAACTGATTTACCCACCTACCTGTCCAGGTCACAGGGCTAGTGCTGTCGCCACGACAGTGCGGGTGAGGATTTTATTTTAGCCCTGGGTAAAAAAAATATTTAAAAAACACCACTGCGTATTCGAACCCTGGTCTCCCGGACAGGAGCCCAGTGTTCTAACCATTCGACCAAGCAGCCACTTCATCGGAGAAACGAAAAGAGAACGAAACTATTTGATATTTGTGTCCCTACTACAGTGTCCCGATTATAATACACCTTAAAACAGCAGGCAATTGTTTTCTCATAGACAGATATTCCAGATATATTATTGAAACGGCACAACAATAGAAATTGCACGTGTCTAACACGGTTAATGTCGCAGTCAATGTCTGCGCAGACGTCGAGATAGGCTTTGATGCCCCCCACCCCCTTTTCCATTCAAATCAATGGGCTACTTTCCAACTCATCAAAGGTTGTTTGAAAAAAAAAATAGAATTCGTGTTTAATATAGTTTTTGAGGCAATCATTGCCTGCACAGATATAGAGATAGTCTTGTTTGCTGTACCACGGCCTACTCGATTTATTATAGAAGGCGTTGGCTCTACGTATCTCGCCTGCGAATGGTGGAAGTCTTGCGTTCTGGCTACGGCGCATGCGCATTTACTAACGTGGCTATAATTACCTGTCACTAAAAATGTAAATATTAGTTTCGAAGATTTTCCTATCTCTAACAATGACAGGTTGACTTTCAAACCATGATGGGTGAACATCCGGTATCAAAACAAACATATCCTGAAAATTTCAGCTAAATCGGTTCAGTAGTTTCCGAGTCTATAGCTCATAAACAAACACACAAACATTGATTTTTATATATATAGATTTTTGATGTTTAGATGGTAGATGTTTTTCTCGATGTTTTTCATTTGGAGTGAATTTATCAAATCTAACCTAAGAAACAGGATGAAATTTAACCTCTTAAATGCTATCTTGACAATAAAATTCGGTCTGATAAGAGTAGGAAAAGGCTGTTCCACTTATCAGCTCCCTGATTGGGTATTAAAAGAAATTGGAACAGCTAAAGCATACCAGAGTCATTTTGGATCTGAAGCTTTAACTACATCGTCCAAGCTAAGTTTATCCTGTGGATCTTGTAAGGCAGACTTCAGTAAAGATGAGGACATGATTCTATAGGGTAAGTCATATCAATTGCTATGTAATTTGTGAATCTTTCCATTTGGATGATTTTTCTAGATGTTTTTCAAGCAATTTTAGATGTTTTTAGATATTGTTTACTTCGTTTTGGATGTTTTTTGTCAAAGGAAAGTGGCAACACTGGAGTTGACTAACTGGGGGAATCCTACAAAGGCGGAGGTCCTTCTACCTGAGTGGCAAGGAACCAAGAGTCTGCAACAAATAAACCAGACTGTGAAAAAGATGTGCATGCAAAACTCAGGTTCTGGAACAAGACTAAAGTCCTGAGGTGGATGAACACCCAGAACTTTCTGCCAGAGTTTACAGACGGTGAACATAAAGAAGAAGAAGAAGACAAAGTGATAATATTGTTTTATAACCATTGAATGAACTAGTGGTTACATTGCTTTGTATACTCTATGCAAACCAATGGTAAAATTACTTTATAAACTGTATAGCAAAATTTACTTATATACAAATCTACAATATACTAACCCATTAATATATTATCAGTAACCCACTTACATATTACCAGTAACTGACAGTATACTAAAAAACTAATAAATGACCATTAACCTATAGTATACCGGCCCACTGATACATTAACAGTAACTCACAATATACTAAGCTATCAGCAGTCTTAGATCATGCAGGGTAGACATGAGTGCTAATTTTAGTCCAGTCTTGACAGGTTGAAAAATATTGTTTTGTTTGGTCATGGTGAAACATTTCAATATTCAGTCTATGAATGTGTAGCATCATCTTCTTCTGCTTCTTTTCTACGGGAGTCAGATGCTTGAAAGTTGTGCAAGTATGTGAAAACTGCTGTTATTTATCAGTTTATAGACTTTTTTTTTTCCCACATACCTATGATGTAAGTTTTCAAATTTATAAATTAGTTTGTTAAGCATGTATATATTTCTGAGGTAAATCCTTTACGCATAAATTATCATAACATGTTAAATGTATCTGAAATGTTTATCCATTTCCCTATGACTTAGTTACGCTTTACGTATGCCTAGGCACAGGGATTTTTTTTTCTAGAAAAATGGGTGCTGATACTCACTGCAAAGGATCTAACAAAGTGCCGATACTCACCACAAAGTGTCTATTACAGTAGCACTGATGCCTAAGAATGATGCCCCCCCCCCCCCAAAAAAAAAAAGGGGGGGGGGAGGAGTGTGCCATTAAAGCTTACCAGTTGTGTACTGCCAGAAAAACAACCCTGCTTAGGTATAATATTATAGATAAAGTAAATTATGAAGGTCCTACTGTCTGGGATAAGTAAATCTATCACAGTGTGAAATAATTAAGTAGCAAATCAATTAAACGAGATTACTAACAAACAAAAAATTTTTTTTTTTGCAAGCATCATAGTTCAAAAGAAAATTATTTTTATTGCTTTTATTTCCGTCTACCTATTGTCTTTCTCTGCCTAAAGCTGTTAAGCATTGCAGACATGGCTAAAGATCGGTTTCCAGGATAGTGCGCGCTCATTAGCTTGCTGCACTGTGATATTGTTGAGTTTCAGCAAGTTGTTAACTCCATCTATCTATGTTCTTCTTCACCTTCCTCTGCATCTTAATGTTTCCATTCTCATGTTGTATGCTCTTGCAATCAGTGATGCTGGGTTCATTCTGACCAGGTGGCCAGCTTGTGTCAGTCTCTGTTTTTCGATAAATCTAACTATGGGTGATGTTCCCACTATTCTAATATCTTCATTTCTTTTAAGGTCTCTTTTTGTTTTGTTTTTCTCAGACATCCTGTGTCACATATCATAAATTTATGCTCTTGTTCTTGTGTTAGTGCCCAGGTTTGGCATTGGTAACACAGTATCGGTGAAAAGATTTATTTATAATTTGTCTTTTAGTTTCTACTGGTATTGCTGGGTGTTTCCGTATTATTGAAAACTGATAGGTAACACCGTCGGCTTGTTGGATTCTGGACCCAGCTTTTATTTACTGAAGCAAAAGTTGGCAGAAGTTAATAATTTCTCCTGAAATATTATGTGACACTACAGTATATTCTGAATAATGTTATGCACTGTGTCCTTGTGCACTGTGTCCTTGTGTATTGTTGATCTGATTTGATTTGATTTGATTTGATTTGATTTGATTCAAGAACTGACATCACAGCACTCGGCGCATTCCTATAGGCACTCAGTCCCCATCTTCAGCAGCCAGTGAAGAGTTCCGATACTTATGGTGCCAGTAGAATTTTGATTAAACGTCCGTCTTGCCTTTTCTCTGAGCATCTGCCAGAAGCTCTCGTCACTCCCCCCTGTATCAATCTCACCAGACTGTGGTGATCCATCTGCTCCTCTGAACTGTACACGCTCTCCCCCAAGGCATTAACTATGTCTGCCTTATCATGTGTCAGTCCTCCACCAAGCTGTGCAGAAACAGCCAGTCTATCCACCTGTTCATTTCCCAACACACCAGCGTGCCAGTGAAAAAGTCCAGACAATACTCCCCACCCGTGTCCTCTGCAGCGAGGCATGCCACTCTGCATGAAGCATGCCTGTCCTGATCATCCTCAGCATTCTTTCTGAGTCAGTTACAATCATGATGTGTGCGTGTGTGTTCCTTGTGTATTGTGTCCTATTGTATTGTGTCCTAGGAGGGCCAAGTTCTCTAATACACAAACAGAATGGAATAACAGAGGTGGCATAATAAGAGATGTCAAGGACATGAGAACTTACGACAGTCTCTTTCATCACTTCCATCAGGGCAGTCATTCCGTCTGTCACATCGTTGAGCACTGGAGATACATTGACCGCTACCACAGGTAAACTGTGATGATGAGCATGTGGCTGTAGCAAGGAGACAGAATACACAATGATTTGTTAGACAATCAGACAGCGGGTCAACAAGAAGAAATTTACTGATATTTTGAAAGATGTTGACACTGAAGTGGTCAGCATCAATGCATTAACTAGTCATAAAATGCATACCACTAGCTGGAAGTTATACCAGTGTTTATAAAGTAAGTTGCCTATTCTTTACAGGACATTGCAAAATCAACCTCTAATTTTTCGTGGCTGTTGTGGTTTTTCTAGGGTAAATTTTACATCCAGTAGTTTGCCATGCTTTCTGGATGGTTGGCTCTCAATATCCCTGTCGAAACCACTGCAAGCTGCAAGGTCTGCAACTGGGATTGAACCCGGCAACACGAAGTGCGTACGCAACACCTAAGTCACAGACGCCAAGAGTGTTTATAAACTAAGTGAAAACTGATCTCAAATGGATAGTCCATGATGTATGGCTGTACACAAAATCTAAAAATATCTTAAACGTTTTAAGACAAAATAGGTCATGAATATTGAAATCTAAACAATACTCACGACAATTCTGTTCATCTGAGCCATCTCGACAGTCAGCTCTCCCATCACAAACACGTCGGCGATCAATGCACTCACCACCCTCACAAGTAAACTGGTCTCCTCTGCAAGTCACAGCTGCAAGAGAAACATTGAAACGAGATCACACCCCTCTTCTTGTTGGCATATTTCTGACTTTCGAGACGATAGTGTTACATAGTGCTATGAGGAGGCTTAGGGACTCATAGTTCTTGATGATAGCGAGTGGGACTAGCAAGACCCACCTGCATTAAAAACAAGTCTTCCACAATTATAGTATGGGATTTCATATTATTGTGTATTATTATTTCATATGTATTTAATGTGTTGTTTTCTCAGACAGTCGGCTCTGTGGCTAAGTCGATGCGAACGCTTCGTAATGCCACGATGACGGGTTCGATCCCAGCTGCGGGCCATGCGCCTTGCGTTGGTTTCGACAGTGGTTTCAAGAAAGCCGACTGTCCAGAAAGCAATGGCAAACTACTGGACATAAATTTGCCTAGAAAAACCACACAACAGCCAGGGGCTGTTGGGGTTGGTTCTGCAACGACCTGTAAAGGATGCGCAACTAACCTTTTTCTCAGATGCTCGCTCTTCTTTCAGTAATCATTTCTTCCGTCATTATAATTCCCTTCCTCATTTGCCCCTTCATGCAACACAGTCCATGGCATTTTGTTCCCACAAATCTTCTTCAATATCTGTATCATTCACATCCCTCTTGCACACATCTTTAGATTCTAGTAGAGATGACCCTCAACATTACACCCCTCCATTATAATATACATATGTATTTGATAATACGCAACCTGAAAGGATTATCTGCACCATGACTATAACATGACAATGAATTTGCTCACAAAAACCAACTGGAACCTGATATGGCTGATTAAGCAGCAGCCACACAGTCATAGATTGACAGACATGCCAACAGAAGCTGAGAACCAACAAAACAGATCCTGAGAACCAACACAACAGATCCTGAGAACCAACACAACAGATCCAGAGAAACCAACATATCAGTAGATTGGCTGGGTAAACTGTATGCAAAAACTAACAAGGACGACTAGCTCAGGGAATGAGTGACTCCATGCTAATTGTACCCAGTAGAAGTTAAATGGACATATCTTTTTTCTTGCCCTGAGAAGACTATTTGATCGTATAAAAAAGCTGAAAAATGTCTTCAGGACACATAATATTAAAGGATCCTTTACAGTCCAGTGTCATGTGAGGTATATAATGCCAGGTTCATATTTTCACAGATCAGTCAGTACTCACTGAGTGATGTCGGCCATGTTTACTCCCAGAGACGCCACGTGGTAACCATTTTAAGTTGCTTCGATGTTTTGTTTTTTAATTCACTCAATGCAGATCTAAATCTACCAATTTATGCTGCCCCAACTTCCATAAATGATAGTCATGAGGCATATTCTGAGCATGGACTCCACATAACTGTACAGAAAGATAACTTACGGCAGTTGATTTCATCTGTCCCATCGTAGCAGTCTTGTCTCTGGTCACAGTATACTTGCTGTGGGACACACTGACCATTGCGACATCGGAACTCCACAATATTGCAAGCTAGAATGGACACAAGAGATTATGTGCACATGTTTGCCTGCACTGCATATTACTTTATAACAATGAGTATCTTCTTCTCTTCTTTTGTCTGCTTTCTCCTAATGGAGTATAGGCTTCCCACCACAGTGGTATCTCATTATACATAAATAATACATTTCTGATCTTTTATGTAAGAAACGGTTGATATACAAACTGAATTTTCACACAAGAAATAAAGAGAGCATGATTAGTTCGTTCCTATGACAAAATCCTTTTGATTTTGGCATATTAAACATTGAAGTGATTGTATAAAAGAAATATACACACTGTACAATACTAAAATACATGAATACAAAAGCAGTTAGATGAAATAAATGCAAATTTCATGCCACAATAACTTCTGTTGTGGCAATAATTCTCTGAAAAGTCACTGACATCTAGCTGTGGCTTTGTCTCGAGGGAGGTAAACAAAGATAATGCGTAGTTTCATGACTAATTTGACTCACACAAGTTCTTATTCCAAACAAAGGTTGTATACCAAGCAAAAGTTTTAGCATCTAAAAAGAACGTATACCAAGTTGAACGTATACCATAGTACCACTGTATCTAATTCTAAGCCCTTCATTGAAGACTTAATCTTAACATTGAATTGTTTTGTGTGGCCAAATTAACGTTAGACGGACATGATACTTACTGCAATTAAATTCATCTGAAAAGTCTGGGCATTGTGGACTGCGGTCACATTTGTTGCGACGATCAATGCAAGTTCCATCATTGCATTCAAATTCATTTCTTCTACATCGAGCTGAAAATAAAAAGTGCATAGAATAGTGATAAATTATCACACATGAAGAGTAAGTGGGCAAGAGGGATCAGTGTAATAAGTAATGCCTCTGAAAAGTCTGAAAAAGAAAATTGGCAAAAATTAGTGTCTAGAAAGTTAAAGAATCAATAATTTCTAGAAAGTCTTAACAATTATGAAGTATGAAAAAAAATTGTTTCTAAAAAGCGTCAACAAGTAGATAGTATTAAATAAATAGTTTCTAGAAAGTCTGAAAAGTACCTTCATGAAGGTAGGGGTGGCATGAGAAAGTTTCAAAGGGGGAGTCGAGCAATTGTGAAATTCAGGTCATGTAATAATTTGGATTTTTTTAACTTTAACAGTCATGAAAACAAAACAGGGCTGCCTGTTTGATGTGGAGAGCGATCTCTGTTGTGCCTTGTGCAACATCAAACAAAAAATAACAGATATCACCAACACAAAGTGGTGTCAAACCATCACACTGCAATTTTGACACTAAACTACCAGTTGTTGGTGTTTCTTTAGTTTGAAAACCATCACACTGATATTTGGGCACTAAATTACCAGTTGTTGGTGATTGTTTCTTTTGTTTAAAAACCATCACATTGATATTTGGACACTAAATTACCAGTTGTTGATTACCAGTTGTTGGTGATTGTTTCTTTTGTTATTTGACACTTTGATTTATGTGCATATTCATCAAGTTCTTGCTAACAGTACTGTGGAATTTTGTTTTTGTTCTTCTCTTTTTATAACATTTTATTACTTTGGGGAAAGGGGGGGGGGGGGGGGGGGGGGGGGTTAGGTGGTCTTGAAATATACTCAAGGGTGGTGCCAACTGAATAAGTTTGGAGACCACTAATCTATACAGCCTCATACACATTTTTTTGTTGTTGTTACAAATTAATATCCGAAAACTTCTACACCTTTCTGGGTATTTCTAGAAAGGAAAGATTACAGGAAAGGAAACTGGCAATCCTCGCACATACACCATGGCCTAGATTAAGTTAAGGACTATTATTTTACATTCCAGTACTGAGTATATCTAGTATTGTGAGTGCAATGCCAGCTTTTGTAACTGACTGCATTCATCAACTGTGATCTGTAATTCTAGTGAGAGACAGTGTTAGCACATACGATGGATGCCTTGCGCATTTATTATGCATGTGCGAGCTTGAAGATTCTGCTGGGACCATGTTAATCACTAGTTTTCCAATGGGACAGTGAAGAACATTTTGTGTGATTTCCACTGGTGCAGGAAAACAGCAGTTATGGGACGACTGTTTTCAGTGAATCTGGAACCTCAACTAAAATCCCAGTGGTAACATCTGCTAAGGGATTATCTCTATCTTTACAGGAAGCTAGCTGCATCAAAAGTCAAACAAGGAATTTCCCATTCTAATACACTGCCATACTTACGACATCCCCTTTCATCGCTACCATCTCGACAGTCCACTGACTGGTCACATCTTTGTTGGCCAGAAATACACTGTCCATCAGCACATTCATATTGTTCAGGTCGACAAGCTAGAACAAATAAAAAACAGAAAACAATGTCAGTGTGAACAAAATGCAAGTGTTAACTGGTCACTTGTCAAAACAACAACAAAAAACACACTGACAACAGAGCAGTAGTAGAAAAATCAACCTTGTGCAGTAAACACCATGGTACATGTAGTCTAGATAGTGCTGTAATTGTAATATACGTAGTCAAGGTCTGGTACTGTAATTTTGTGTTATATGTGAATTAACACTACTGCCCCATGAAGGCTAAGTCTAGTCACTCCCAGCAGTGACACAGCTCCATAAATCTGACACATAACCATTTCAGCAGTGGCCTGTTCTTAAAAATCACAGTTAAATGCCACTGGCTCTAATGTGCACCTATGCAGTATTTAGTAAGTAAAAACTAAAGATTCCTTTCCACGCCTTTAGGCGTATCGGGCATATGGGAAGAGCGCCCATATTTTTACAGACTATCAGCACTCGGTGGGTAATGTGGTCAGCATTACGCCGGCTGTCTTTACTTTCCCAGGACAGCCCGACCTGGTACCCATTTGAGGCTGGGTCGACCTGCGACGTCCCATACCACGATAAAAATCCATGCAGCCCGCAGTGGGTTTCGATTGCGGTACGTTGGATTACGAGTCGGACTTGCAACGCCTTAGCCACGGATGCCGCAGTATTTAATAGGCCAGGATATTAATATTGTAACTAAAAATAGCACTTAGAGGGTTTCCTTATGACCCTAATGACTTTTTTAAAGCCAAGTTTATATCAAATCTTCCCTTAAGCCTCAGTGTATGAGGTCATGGGGTCACAGCTTGAGTCTGCTGGCACGTAATATTTTTTTAGACCCAAGTAATGTATTCCATTTAATGATTCATCCTCTGTTATATATCGTTATAATAAATGTTAAAATGTAGATAGATTAATTTAAAAAATAAAAGTTTATTAATGACCTGTGTCAAGTGATTGCTTTTTAAGAATTTGTGTGTTCCATGAATTGCTAGGGGTTCATGACCTTTTTTTTAAAGATCTCAGGTTAAGATCTTATACTGTGAGCCAATGTAATACTGCAATTACATTCAAGGTGTTGTATTGTCAGTGTGGTATTGGTTGTCAAGGTCTTATATTGTATGTGTTATCTTTGTAGTTGAGGTATTATTTATAGTATTTGTAGACAAGGTCTTAAATTGCACTTGTATTATGTTTTAGCAAGGGTCTTGTATTGCGATGTTTGTGGTCAAAATCTCACATTCTAAGGGTGGCAATTGTAGTCAAGATCTTAAAATGAAACTATGATATGAAGCCAAGGTTAAAACCTGTTTGATGTTAACCATCCCAGCATTTCTAAATATCCACCCCTAGGCTGCTTGCTTTTAGCTACACCAGGCCAACAGCCTCCAACAGAGATTTTTAGGTGTCAGTTCTGATTATAAATCATACTCTACACTTCTGTTTTGTCACTAAAACTGGTGTATGACAAGCTAGCTGTGGTGAGGGTCCTTTGAGAAGGAGTGAACAGTGTAGTGGCACTAACAGGAGAATAGTACTGCTGGAAATTAGCAGGGGATCCAGCTGGTGCCAAACACTCAAGGAAAAGGCGAGACGGATGTACAATCAGACAGTTACTGGTATCATAGGAATGGGAACTCTTTGCTTGCTGCTGAAGATGGGGATGGAGGGTTTATGGGAGTTTCCTGAGTGCTATGATATCAATTCCTAATTCAACATTCAATATTCTACAGTATGCTTTTAAGAATCAGTGAATCTATCTCCCCCCCCCCCCCCCACCCTTTTTCCCTCAAATGGTAGCCTGGAGAATACCCTATAAAACTTACAACATTCTATTGATAATAAATACTCTGTACAACTTACGGCATCCACTCTCATCCGACTGATCCACACAGTCGGGAACAGAATCACAGCGTCTTCTGAAGTCCACACACTGACCGCTGTTGCAAGTAAACTCAGCAGGTCCACATGTAAACCCTACAAGAGAAACATAAAAAATATGAGGAGACATCAACTTTCTGTCTGTGACAAAGATATTTAATATTATCATGTAGACCTGTGACAGAGATGTTCAACACTGGCATCTAGAAATGTGACAGAGATGGTCATGTAAAACTGTGACAGAGATGTTCAGTACTGGCTTGTAGAAATGTGACAAAGATGGTCATTTAGAATTGTGACAGAGATGGTCAGGTAGAAATGTGACAGAGATGGTCATGTAAAACTGTGACAGAGATGGTCATGTAAAACTGTGACAGAGATGGTCATGTAGAATTGTGACACAGATGGTCATGTAAAATAGTGACAGAGATGGTCATGTAGAAATGTGACAGAGATGGTCATGTAGAAATGTGACAGAGATGGTCATGTAGAAATGTGACAGAGATGGTCATGCAGAATTGTGACAGAGATGGTCATGTAGAATTGTGACAGATGTTTGACACTAGCATCTAGAAATGTGAAATATATGTTCATATAGAAATGTGACAGAGATGTTCAACACTGGCATTTAAAAATGTGACTAAAATGTTAAGAGTGTCCACCAGGTGGCATCAAGGAGCAGATGAGTTACACAATCACACACAAACTGTGATTTTATATTTGTAAGGCTAAATCTAGAAATGTTTATCATTAACAAGTAGTTCAGCCAATATGGTGATTTTGAAGCTACTCTAATGATGACTGATCCCTGCATGTAAGTCTACTGCTGTTCCTTCAGTGCTTGCATGTCACCAGAAACAGATCATTGCGTGTCTGTCTACTGCTGTTCCTTCAGTGCTTGCATGTCAACAGAAACAGATCATTGCATGTCTGTCTACTGCTGTTCCTTCAGTGCTTGCATGTCAACAGAAACAGATCATTGCATGTCTGTCTACTGCTGTTCACTTCAGTGCTTGCATGTCACCAGAAACAGATCATTGCATGTCTGGACAACAAATATTATTCTTGTCCATCTCTTTCTGTTTTCCCCCTGCAGGCTGGTATCTGAGGGTTTGACCACCCTGATCTTGTCCCCAAAATACAAGAAATAAAGATGTGTCCCAAGGCTGCATCTCAATAAGAAACACCAGTAACAAAGCTGTGACCCAACATCATTATGTAGCAGGTCCTTTGCAGAATACCACTCTCATCCCAGCCTGCCTGGAAGGAACTTGGTTTCTCACCAGCTCTCCCACCTCATGTACTTTCCTATCCAAGATGTCCCTTATATCCTGTGCCCATCTTCATACTAGTCAACATCAGCTGTTCTTTCCTGGTACCATGTCCTCTGCTACATTTCTTTTCTGTCTGCAGTAGTGCTTGCTAAAGCCACAATATTTCAGTTTCTGAAAAAAAGATGCTGTGTACTAAGCAATCTTCCTTGATGTTCAGATTTGTAAAGGTGTATTTCTTTTCTTCTTGGTCCATGGTATTCTGAGAATTTTTCTTGTCCCAACAAGAAACAAAGAGTTGTCCTAACAAGAAATGACGATGTGTCCTAACAAAAAAAGAAACAATGATGTGTCCCAACAAGAAAAGAAACAATGATGTGTCCCAGTAAGAAAATAAACATTGTATCCCAACAAGAAACAAAAAGGTTTCAAAGGGAAAATGATCAAATGTCATTGCTTACTGCAGTTATCTTCATCACTAGCATCAAGACAGTCACGAACACCATCGCAAAGTCGACTATTTTCAACACAGCCACCGATGACACACTTGAAATATCCTGCAGCACAGCTTGGTGGAAACGTGGTCAGCTGTGACACTGTGAGCAATAAACAAGATGGTTATAACAAATGTAGATCAAGTATGTTGTAGAATGTGAAATCATAAATACACAGGCTCTGAAACCAAGCCCTCAACTGTAGACAATATTTGAATCAAGGGGAAAAAAAAAGAAAGCACAAACGATAGATTACACAGTTTATTACCAGGCATATTCTGCTGTATCTCTTCTGGCACATACTACAGTAAGAATTGATTAAAATGAAGTCTCTTTCTCTTTCTCTCTCTCTTGTTATACTCCACCAGGACATCACACAAGCAATAAATACTCGGTGACAGAAAGTGCCACTATGCGGATGAGGATCACCCGTGGAGAGGTCGCAGAAACTTCTTTCAGCCGTTAGGCCATATTCAAGGCCACCGACAAAAGCCAGGGTGGGCCTTTAAATAACGGAAAATTGCATCCCACAAAGAAATTATTGATGAAAATTAAGTAAATAAATAAATCCTTCTAGCTCAAGTACAAAGCGGACAACACGCATGTAGACAATATGTTGAGATGTTTCAGTAAAACCCTCTAGTTCACTTAATTTTATTACTGTTTACAGCTGATATAAGTTACATGTTTGTAACACTTATTACAAAATTAGAGACAGTCTATGGTAAATATGGCAGGGAAATTAATGCCAAGAAAAGCAATATTTTGGTAAATATTCACAATAATCAAGTACCTACCAACATACGGGTAAAAGAGAAAAAAAAACTAGAAGAAGCTAAAACCTTTAAATATCTTGGCTCCCACATATGTAACTGTGGTAGCTGTACCAAAGAAATCAAGGCAAGACTTGATATGTCAACAGCCGCAATTTTCCAGCAAAATATGATGTAGAAGAGCATAAATCAGTGTTGCAGTTAAGGCCAATATTTACAGATCTCTGGTATTGTCTATTTTCTTATAGGAATGTGAGAGTTTGACTCTCACTGTAGAAATGAAAAAAAGGATTCAGGCTTTCAAATGTAAATGCTATAGACACATTTTACTAATAAGTTATTTAGAACACAAAACTAATAAAAATGGCAGAGACAAAATATACAAATTTGCAGGACATCAGGAGTCTCTCTCTTGTCAGTGGTAAAAGATTGGAAGCTAGCTTGGTTTGGGCATGTGGTGAGACATTCGTTTGCAAAGACTGTGCTTCAAGAAACATTGGGGGGGGGGGGGGGGGGGAGAGGAGGGGGGTAGTTGAAGAAGAGGAGTGCAAATAAGAATGTGGAATGACAACATCAAGAAATGGACAGCACCAAGTTATCATTCAATTATTTATTAAGCAGAAGACAGAGAAAGATGGTGGGTTTTGTGTGCTAGGGCTTCCATCAATACACCTCCACAACCCTAATGAGTCAAGGGTTTTATATATATATATATATCTGTGTGTGTATGTGTGTGTGTGTTTGTGTGTGTGTGTGTCATCATATTATTACATATGAAAGTAATTATTTCATGATTTTTTTAAATGCAAACTTTTGAAAAGAATCATAAGATGAATCTGTGGACCCATCAAAGATGATCATGGAAGAGAATGGAAACTGAGAATCAGCCATGACATATATAATCTGCTTAAATCACAGTTAATCACTGACATCAGGAGGCATTTAGACTGCAATGGTTGGGGCAAACAGAGAGAATTGCAGGCAACAGAGAGACAAAAACAAAACTTTGTGAAAAAAAAAAAGAGCTTAATGGGAGCAGATCATGACTCAGACAAAGAAGATGGTGGAAAGATAATATTTGTTTAAATTTTGGCATAGTGGACCCAGTGAGAGTTATTGAAGGTAAACTGATGTGAATTATGCTATTGGTCATTCAATTTCCTAGCCTTGTTGAAAAAAAAAATTATTGAACATATAAACAAAGAATGAAGAGAACTAATAGTGCAAGATCAGTCAGTCACTTAACTCTTTGAGTCCCAAGGAACGCATCACGTGCTAATTTTTTACTACCTGGCGGCCCAGTCAGCTCATGACGTGGGGCGGTTTTTTTATTTACCACTTATCAGTAATTACACGCGAACCGCTCAATTTAAACTTCCTTTCCGGTTCTCAAGTGTGTAGTGAACACACGTGGAGTGCATTCGTTTGGGTCTGGGATTTGTTAACGCTTTAAATCGATATCTGTGTGGTCTACTACATTACCAAACAATTGTCTGAAAACAATATGTCCGATCAGTCATCGTCTTCATGCCCAGCAAAGCGATTTACTGCTTTAGACGCATATAATTTGATAAAACAGTGGATCGATCAAAGTAATGTGGAGTTGGATAATGATAGTAGCGACATGGAATTTCCCCAAACAGTTGATGAGTCAAGTTTTGATGAGGATGTGTGCGTAATTTACCTCCTGCTAATAGGAATAAACTGACTAATTCTGCCATGGCAACACAAAAGAAGCACCTTGTAACGCGACACCAACTAGTCCAAATGTCAGCGCTTCTAGTACTACTATCCATATCATCTAAATCCATAGATTTATATCTATGAACAGGTTGACATGTTTACAGTGCCTTTACAGTTTTTTCTGTGTGAGGAATTCAATTGTTTTTAGAAAAATCCCTGTTTGTGCCACTGGAGAATATATTTTGACGTGTTATGGTAGTGTTATTAAAATTGCTATGGAACAACAACTATTGCACATTTTTTTAAAATATTGGCTGTGCATACTTATAAGTAGTGTACCTTCCTTTTTGATGCATTTTGGATATATTTTATCAAGAATTTTGGGATCAGCTTCTGGGTAAGTGGAAAAAACTTGTTCATAATTTACTTACCTCTCAAACTAAGTCACTGTTTTCTCTACTAAATACTAACTAACAGTATAATTGTTTGTTGTAGCAGTATGCTAATATTAATCCTTATCCATTTATGTTTATTTTCATGTACGATATGTGTATGTTGGACATCAGCTGCAGTTGTGTGGTTTGTTTTAAAGTGCTGCATTTGTTAAAAGTCAAAATCATATCCCCCCCCCTTCCCGGGCCTCTGATGCAGAACCACCTGCGACTCAAAGAGTTAATGATTAAAAAGACAAAAAAAATTGTTGAAACACAGAAATGTGGGGTGAAAATGGCTTTCCATTATTATAAAAATGTACACCTAAATCTTTTGGCATAACATCATTCCTCTGCAACTGTAGAAAGAGTTTCTCTGTAGTGAAAAACAAATAAGATGAAAAATTATGCTTCTTTGAAGACTTCAAACAGTGAATGCATTGCTGAGAATAAAGTTATTGCCCCAGAACATGTGTGGGCTGTGCGCACGCATGTGTGTCTGTGTGTGTGTAAGTGTGTGTGTGTGTGTGTGTGTGTGTGTTTTAACTCTTTACGGACTATTGACCACTTATATGGCTCTTGGAATCCACCCTGTTCACACTTTTAGCCACTATAGCAGTGCACCATAGAGACACTCTACTAATGTTTTGTTTGCTGGGAAAATGAAATTGTATGAAAATGTTTTGAAAAACTAGAATTAGTGACACAAAGTCCTTTCATTTTCGAAGTCTGAAATCACTTTTGTGTCATTTTCTGAACTGTTTTAAATTTTTTAGGTGTGATGTAATTTTTACATGATTTTTCAGTCATGATGGTCAGTTTTGAGAATCGTTTCCATTTTTCTTTGAGCACTAAATAAATAACTTTCATTAACTTTCCAGTCACAATTCTTGGAATAGTCACATTTTAACTAAGCTATCATCTTCAGTTTAGCATTACATAGTTTTAACACTAGGATGTCAGAAATTGACTCCACTTAGATGCTGGCTACAAAATAAACATCCAATTGCCATGTCCTCTTGACTGGAAGTCAAGATAATTTTCAAACGTAATTTTCTGAAGTGCTTATTATGAAGTAAACAATGTGCACAAATAACTTACAACATCTGTCTGGATCTTCATCTGAGCGATCTTCACAGTCTGGGAATGCGTCACATACACTGCTAATGTGAATACACTCTCCGCTCCCACACTGGAAGTCATCCTCTTTGCACTCTGCATTAAGATAAATAAGATATTGTAATTTATAAAACAGAACATTTTTTTTTTGAAGGTTAATAAAATTTCTACAATAGAAATGTGGGATAACTGTTAAAAATGGGAAGTTTAGAGCACATTGAGATTTTTAATTTCTATGACAGGTGTGGTGTAAAGTTCATGTTATGTTGTGGGAAAATAATGATGCTATGATGTGTGTCATTGTGAGACAAATTTTTCCTAAACCATGGAATTTATACATAATTAATAATTATCAGAGAATTAAACTAATGTCCCCGGTGCTGTATCTTGATTTAACATTCAATCAGTATTCAAGAGAATTAAATCTGTGAGCACTCATTACTTGAATGTTGACTGTTGACCTGAAAGTCTTAGGTTCAGATCTGCACAGAGCCATATTCACAGCCTAAAATGGGTACCAGGTAATTCGAGGGAAGTAAAAGTAGCTGATGATTTTCACCACACCACCCATCAAGTGCTGATTGGTCTAAAAAATATGTTGAGCATCATATAGACTATTCACCAATGGCATAACACAAATTTTTATTGCTCACTTACAGAACTCTTTTGGTACCAGAAGATTTGGCAGAAAAAACCTCAGTGGCACAAAAATAATGAATTCTAGAATAAGACTAAACACAGCAGAGTAGCCACTTTGGTAGCCAGATTTTTGTAGTATTGTTTGACCAAATGTAATACATCAATAAAAACAGATTAATTGCCTATGACTCATAAGGATTCTCCGATTATATACTATGTGTTGTCTGGATTAGAAAGAGTTACAATTCTGACACATCAAATACCCATTTATAGCCTACACATATGAACAGATTTATGCAAAATACAAAATATAAAATATAAAATACAAATACATGTATTGATACACTGCTCCTATCAGAAACAGTGCAGCATGAATTAATTTAGCATTTGAGCAGATACTTTCAAGAGACTGTTGGTGTTTTCATGGTTAGGTTTTCACCATTTACACAACTTGTATTGAAGATAGATACTAGGCGCTGTTCAGTGCACAAGTGCAATTTTTGTGAGATCTTTGGGGATCGTAACCAGCTACAGAGGTCATGCTCTGTGCACTGCTCTCAGCAAGCAGCTAGCCATTCAGCAGAGAGAGACCAAGCCATATAGGATAAAACCCAGTGCAGTAAAGTTGATCCTCTTGACTTTAACCTCAACTTTAACCTTTAACTACAACTGCCCAAGGCAGAAGTGCTCATCTATGGAGTGAAGCAACAAGGACAATTTAAGATACTGAAAACCCACACATAGAAAAGAATGGTGCAGGGGGAAGTGTCTGCGGGCTCTGGGTGCCACTCAAGACTCTGGGGAAAGGCAAGATGAGTAGTTAACCAAATAACTACAGGTATCATCAGTACGGAGACTTCCTGGCTGTTGAGGGGGGAGGCGGAGCTAATATGGGCTGGTCTTGAATGTTGTGACGTTGACTCTTTACCCAGGTGAACCCAGCAACAGATTAGAGAGAGAGAGAGAGAGAGAGAGAGAGAGAGAGAGAGAGAGAGAGAGAGAGAGAGAGAGAGAGAGAGAGAGAGAGAGAGAGAGAGAGAGAGAGAGAGAGAGAGAGAGAGAGAGAGAGAGAGAGACTCTAAAGTCTGCTACCAGATCCAGAACTTTATGAAATATAAAGGAGCTGTTGACATCATGCCAATGATCTGAGTGGCCTTGTCTTATCTACATGTACTTTGGTGTTGAGTCTTCTGATAAGATCACATTGTTCAAACAAGAAGAACTCTCTGACTTGCCTCAAATACTGCTCATTAACTACCAATCACTTTTAATTTAACTATCAATCATTACCCTTTAAACTAACGATTATGACTAATTCAACTACCAGTACCAGTCACTACTGGTTCATCTACCAATCATTATTACTCTGACCCTCATCATACCTGTCGGGCAGTTGTCTTCATCTGATCCATCCTGACAGTCACTTTGCCCATTGCAACGAAGACTGTCTGCAACACACTCCCTGTTGTTACAAGTGAATTCACCCACCTGACAGGGTTCTGGAATGTTCAAATGCAAATCACTAAGACATATCATTTCAACTATAGAAACTTGTTAGAGGCAAAAGCAAGAATAGGGATAACTGTAATTTCTTCTTATTTTCCTTCTTCTGTCATATATCCCCCAATGGAACATAGGCCCTTAACCAACTCACGCCAAGTTGTTCCACCCTTTGCCATTGCATGCAGCTCTTTTCATGTCCTCCCCATCTTTTTAACTTTATTCTAGCTCCCTTCTCCAGGTTTTTGTTTTTGGTTTGCCTTTGTTTCTATGTCCCTGTGGGTTCCAGTGTAAAGAGAATTCTAGTTATATTGTTCTCAGGATTTCTTAACATGTCTCTTATCCTGCATCAGCATCTTTTCTTCAACTCTTGGTCCAGTGAAACTTTTTTAGTTCTGTCCCAAAGCTCAAAATTAGTGATTCCATTTAATTCCCTCTATTCTGCACATCCACCAGTTAATGCTTGCTGCATACAAAACAAGGTTAGGGAATTACTATAATTTGCCATGAGTTATATGATCCAACTTCCTGGAGCAATTTAGCTTGAGTGTACAAAACAGCCTTCACCTACAGTCCCAACACTAGACGGCCAGAAGTCTTTTCTTTTACCCTGTCATGAGGGATCTACAATAAGATATGTCTTGTATTTTTTCCTTCCTTATTGCTTGATTTGAATGTTAACTATCTCACATGCATTATTTAAAATCAGTACTTAACATTTCCCCAAGCAAATACAAACCTGTACTTGAAGATACAAAGAAGAAAATTAGGAGCTCCAATGAATATGTCAACATTCGTTGGTAGTTCAAAATTACACAGAGCAGACTTTGAAAAACTGGTTTGTATATAGAACTAGCTATGCCCGGCCACGCGTTGCTGTGGCATATTTTGGTTAAACGGAAAAGAAAGAAAATAGAAATCGCACATGTCTCATATGGTTAATAATCGCAATCATTGTCTGCGCAGACATAGAGATAGCCTTTGATGCCGCCGCCACCCCTCCCCCCCCCCCAAATCCACCGATTACTCTCTAACTCATCAAAGGATTTTTGAAAAGAAAGAAAATATAAATTGCACGTGTCTTATTTGGTTAATGTCGCAATCATTGCCTGCGCAGATACAGAGATAATCTGGTTTGCCGACTCAAGAACATGCAACATATAATTGTGTCATTATAGTGGTCTTTTAAATTGTATTATTAGGACTTCTAATTATGGTTATTTGGTTTTAAAGAGCCGAAAGTGAAGCTCCCTACTGTACTTTCAAATCACACACACATACAAAATGATACTAGCTGAGGTAGCTTTAGTAAAATAAAACAAATTAAGAAATGAAAACTTTAAAATCATGTGTTAAGCTCTTTAATTTAACAATTTCTGTCATCACCCCCTCCCCTTCCCCTTCCACCGACTACTGCTCTCTCCCTCTTTGAAGGATTTGAAAGTCATCACCTGATGATATTTTTATTAAACTGACCTTGATATCCCTGTCCATCCGGACTAAAATGGGTAGCAGGAATTGTAATGAGTAGTAAATGGGGCTAGTGTAATATTTACCACACCATCATTCAAGTACCAGTACAACTACTCCCACCACCACCACCACCACCACAGTAACTAAAATAATGTCACTGTTATCTGTTTTACCATCGGAGTAGACAGGGAGTCATGAGCCAGAGAATTTGGCACCGCATGACTAGTGCTGTGGCCACGGACTGGTCAAGTTAGGATGTATAATTTTGCTCCCCGACAGAAAAACGCCATCACCTTACCGGCGGCCTTCGGCATGACAGCACTACGGTGTAGCCACCCAACCACAACTACTTCTATTTTGACTGGGTAAGGCCATTACTGTGACTTAAAGCTCTCTCAGTTAACAGTTTATGTTATGCCCCCCTCCTTCCCCAATTCACCGACTACTCTTTCCCTCATTGAAGTAGTTGGAAGAAAAAAAAACAAGTGAAAGCAACGAAAACAGAAAAAATACACCATAATTACAAAATTAATGCTATGGTAAACAGCACAGCCTAATTTTAACGCAATGTCAGACGAAATAAATGGAAATCTATGAAAAATCAACGTAACAATGCTATCGGAAAGTTTGAAATGAAATTATAAGTATGTGAAAATGGTCAAATTTATTTATCAACTGGTTTACCCACATACCTGTATTTTTATGTTTTGGTTTTGTTTAGTATTAAGGGCCACATGGCTAGTGCTGTCACCACGACAGTGCAGGTGATGATTTATTTTGCCCCCGGGTTTAAAAAAAAATCAAATCCCTGACTGGGGATTTGAACCCTGGTCTCCCGCACAGGAGCCCAGTGTTTTGACCGTTCGGCCAACCAACCACTCTTTCTGTGCAACGAAAAAAGAACAAAATTATTTGAGATATGTGTCCTGTCTACTGTGTCCCGATTCTAACACCACTCAAAACCGCAGAAAATGGTTTTCTCATAGACAGATATCCCAGATATAAACTAAAAGTAATATTGAAACAGCACAACAATAGAAATTGCACGTGTCTAACATGGTTAATGTCGGAATCATTGTCTGAGCAGAAACAGAGATAGTCTTTGATGCGGCCCTCCCCCTCCACCCCCCCCCCCCCCCTTTTACCCCCCTGTCAAATCCACCAACTACTCTCTAACTCATCAAATGTTGTTTGAAAAGAAAGAAAATAGAAATCGTGTCCAATATGGTTATTGTCGCAATCATTGCCTTCACAGATATAGAAAGATTTTGGTTTGCTGTACCTTGCCGGCGAATGGTGGAAGTCGTGCGTTCCGACTACTGTGCATGCGCATTTTGGAACGTGGCTTTAACTGAATGTCACTAAAATGAAAATATTTTCCTAACAAATGTCACTTCCTATTTCAAACCATGACAGGTAGAATTCCGGTATCAAAACAAACATATCCTGAAAATTTCAGCTAAATTGGTTTAGAAGTTTCCGAGTCTATAGGTAATAAACAAACATACAAACATTGATAAATATATATATATATATATATATATATATATATATATATATATATATATATATATATATATATATATATATATATATATATATATATATATATATATATATATAATCAATATGCATTGAGATAATTAAACTGGCCCATACATAGAGTAACCAATATAGATAAAGTTAAACTGGACCATATATAGAGTAACCAATATAGACAGAGTAACTGGACCATATATAGAGTAACCAATATAGCTAGAGTAACTAGACCATATATAGAGTAACCAATATAGTTAGAGTAACTGGACCATATATATAGAGTAACCAATATAGTTAGAGTAACTGGACCTTATATAGAGTAACCAATATAGTTAGAGTAACTGGACCATATATAGAGTAACCAATATAGTTAGAGTAACTGGACCATATATAGAGTAACCAATATAGTTAGAGTAACTGGATCTTATATAGAGTAACCAATATAGTTAGAGTAACTGGACCATATATAGAGTAACCAATATAGTTAGAGTAACTGGATCTTATATAGAGTAACCAATATAGTTAGAGTAACTGGATCTTATATAGAGTAACCAATATAGATAGAGTAACTAGACCATATATAGAGTAACCAATATAGTTAGAGTAACTAGACCATATATAGAGTAACCAATATAGTTAGAGTAACTGAACCATATATAGAGTAACCAATATAGTTAGAGTAACTGGACCATATATAGAGTAACCAATATAGATAGAGTAACTGGACCATATATAGAGTAACCAATTTAGTTAGAGTAACAAGACCATATATAGAGTAACCAATATAGTTAGAGTAACTGGACCATATATAGAGTAACCAATATAGTTAGAGTAACTAGACCATATATAGAGTAACCAATATAGATAAAGTAACTGGACCATATATAGAGTAACCAATATAGATAGAGTAACTAGACCATATATAGAGTAACCAATATAGATAAAGTAACTGGACCATATATAGAGTAACCAATATAGATAGAGTAACTGGACCATATATAGAGTAACCAATATAGATAGAGTAACTAGACCATATATAGAGTAACCAATATAGTTAGAGTAACTAGACCATATATAGAGTAACCAATATAGATAAAGTAACTGGACCATATATAGAGTAACCAATATAGATAGAGTAACTAGACCATATATAGAGTAACCAATATAGATAGAGTAACTGGACCATATATAGAGTAACCAATATAGATAGAGTAACTAGACCATATATAGAGTAACCAATATAGTTAGAGTAACTAGACCATATATAGTAGTAACCAATATAGATAGAGTAACTAGACCATATATAGTAGTAACCAATATAGTTAGAGTAACTGGACCATATATAGTAGTAACCAATATAGATATAGTAACTAGACCATATATAGTAGTAACCAATATAAATATAGTAGCTAGACCTTATATAGAGTAACCAATATAGATAGAGTAACTGGACCATATATAGAGTAACCAATATAGATAGAGTAACTAGACCATATATAGAGTAACCAATATAGTTAGAGTAACTAGACCATATATAGTAGTAACCAATATAGATAGAGTAACTGGACCATATATAGAGTAACCAATATAGATAGAGTAACTAGACCATATATAGAGTAACCAATATAGTTAGAGTAACTGGACCATATATAGAGTAACCAATATAGATAGAGTAACTGGACCATATATAGAGTAACCAATATAGATAGAGTAACTAGACCATATATAGTAGTAACCAATATAGATAGAGTAACTAGACCATATATAGAGTAACCAATATAGTTAGAGTAACTGGACCATATATAGTAGTAACCAATATAGATAGAGTAACTTGACCTTATACAGAGTAACCAATATAGATAGAGTAACTGGACCATATATAGAGTAACCAATATAGATATAGTAACTAGACCATATATAGTAGTAACCAATATAAATATAGTAGCTAGACCTTATATAGAGTAATAAATAAAGATGGAGTAACTAAACCTTATATAGAGTAATCAATATAGATAGAGTAACTGGACCTTATATAGTGTAATCAATTTAGATAGAGAAGACTCTCGATTATTAAAATTCATTCGCAACCCTAAGTTACAGATACTGATCAGTCAGGATTTACTGTTCTAACTTCTTAGTACCGTATGAGAAGAAGACAAAATCATCTGCTCAATCTATTTCAAAGTACTGGAATCTCTACTGACTGCAGTCTACTTACCACATCGCTCATCTGAACCATCAGGACAATCTGCTTTTCCATCACACCTCAAGATACGACTAATGCAAGTGCCATCGCTGCAGCGGAATCGACCTTCAAGGCAAGGCTCTTCTGATTCAATTGTTGTGGCTGAAATCAAAGACAAACCAAAAAATATGATTAAAGGAATGTCCAACATGTATTTTTGGCCTGCTCAGGGAAACTAACCTCGGCAAGCAAGGAAGTCCAGACATTGTGTCTCCACACTCTGCTGGTTTTTCCACAACTGTTATGGACATGGGTAAAGCTTGATGGCCCCACTTAAGGTTTGATAATTAGGTGGGCAGTCAGTAATTGATTGACAGCTAAAAGCTAGATAATATAAGTGTGAAGGTATCTCAGGGGGTGGGGCTTATTGCTTCTCCTGAAGGAAAGAAGATACAGGAAAGGGGAGGAGCTAAATTTTGCTAAATGTAGGAGAAACAGAGAAAGAGCTAGCGGTCTTGAAACCAGTTCAGACAGCTGCCAGTCTGCCACCAACTAAGGTCTACAGCAGAAAGTCATTCTAGCTGTGTGAGTCTTATTTGACAATTGCTGGATTTTTCCCAGGTAAATTAATTTTTTAATTTATCTGTTAGGAATCTATTATATTCTACCCTTTCTGGATTATGTACAAAAACATTCTGCTTGAAATATTTCTTTATGAGTATTCACATATCTCAGTTAGGGAGCTGGTAAACCACTCCTGTTTCTTGAATGTATTTTTTTAACATGTTTTTCAGTATATGTTTTCATGCTTACAAAATAAGACTTGGATACTGATATTTACTGAAAAGAAATTCACTGAAATTATACTGTTTCAAACATCAACATAACCATGTACATTGATTTTGTGTTGATGGTTTTGATAGCCCACCATGTACTCAATGAAATGATTTTACCTACTCAGTGATTGACAACCCAGAGGAAAATCATGACTGACTGTCATCTGAAACATAATATTCAGGACATCCTGCACATATACAGTTTTCAGCAGATAACCTATTACCATATGCCCATGTCAAAACAGGTCAGCCAGTTTTGAAGTCTGAGTGAAGATGGCAATAGACTTAGGACCTTAACTGTTATGACAAGACCTGAGTGGGAAGGCAGGCTATATAGTATCAGTGTGAGACGATATCCAGGACAATGTCTAGTATAAATGCGTCTGTTTTCCTTGATATCCAGGACAGTGTCTAGTATCAAATCCACTCAGACACTAACTAGTCCAGGCTCTCCTGGGGAGGTGAAGTGTTGGGATTCAAACTCATACCCATCACAAAGGCATTTATCAGCAAGGAAATTGTGACAGTGCCCTTATAGCACAGAACTGGCTTAACTGCAGATCTTATCCCTGTTGCCAGTTCCCCATTCAGGAGATCCTTTGGAATGCAACTATGCTGCATGTGATAGACATGTTCCAATCAACACAGGCATCTGTGCTTCAGTAGAAAGTACACTGCTGGTATTTCTGCTCTTTTGAGTACACATTCTTTGGGGGAACTGAGCCTCAAATAACCAAAGGAAAAACAACATTGCATCATCTAGAGAAATATGATAGCCTGCGCAGTAAAAAAAAAAAAAAAAAAAAAAAATAATTATGGTCTCACTTACGGCAGTTTTGCTCATCCCGGCCATTATTACAGTCAACCTGACCATCACAGACATACTCTGCCTGAATGCAGTGTGTGTCACCACATGAAAACTCATTAGAAGCACATGTATGAACTCCTGAAAAAGGTGAGAGAAAATGTTTATTTCAAGGTGCTGTTAGAAGATCTGATAGGAATAACAGACAGGTCCTTATCAGGAGACATGAAATAATGTCCTGCAGTGGTTTCCAATCAGTTAAGACCAAAGGACCCTCTCCCCACCCCCCCCCCCCCCCCTTTTTTTTTCTTCTTAAAGGGCTGTTATGGATCCCACACTTTTTAATAATCATATTAACTCATTCCTTATCAAGCAATGCACCATACCATCATAGGTTTCTACCTAGAAGCCCAGTAAATGCAAGATGCGCTGATTTTAGATCCCTCTTTACTTCCCCTTGGGCTTCCAATGCTAAACCTCCTGGGACTAAAGGAGTTAAAAATAAATACACACAAAATAAATCTAAAACAGAACTGACGAGGGGGGGGGGGGGGGGAACGGCGGGTGAGTTAAGAATAGAATAGAACCACTCCCTCTCACCCTTCAACCCCCCCCCCCCCCCCACAAGCATGTCAGTCTACTAATTAGGAGTGCTTATTGTGAAGTCAGACTGCATCCACCTAAGAGGCAAGGAACTAACAGTCTGCATATGTATAAGCCAGATCAGTAAAACTAATGTGTACACACAACTTAAATTCTGGAATAAGACTAAACTGCAAAAGCAGAAAAACAACCAGAACTTTATACTGGAGCTAGCAAACCTGAAGAAAAAGACGAATAAATAGAAAAACCAATCAGAAATACTGTTAAATATAGCCAGTCAGAAATGATTTCAAAAATAATTATAAACAATAGCCTACTAAATATAAGCACTCAGAAGTGATTTAAAAAATCATTACAAACAATGTTAAATACAACTAACCTGAAATAATATAAAAATATAACCAGCCAGAAACAGTGCCAAATATAACGGACCAGACAAAATACAAAAACGTAACCAATCAGAAATAATATCAAATATAGTCAACCAGAAAAAAAGTATAAAAACATAACCAATCAGAAACAATATCGTGTATAACTGACTAGCAATAATTTAACAACATAGGCCTAACCAGTCAGAAACAATATAAAATATAACTAATCAGCAATAATATAAAAACATAATAAGTCAGAAACAATTTAAGATATAACTAACTAGAAATTTTATAAAAACATGACCAATCAGAAACAATCTGAAACTGGGTATTACCTAAATCATATTCAATCCCATTGTAGTCCATGAGAGCTCTGATAGCAAACGTTGCATTGGTGGCTGAGCTATTAACCCTGCTGATGTCAAAAGGTTCGCCTACGCGTACAGAGTCCTCATAAAACTGTAACACATCAAATACATAACAATGTCATGTGAAAAAGGGACAGTTGATAGTAGATTCTACCCGCCGAATCTCTGAACCCAACATTCCAGTAATTCAGTGTGAGCTGTGACGCTGAAAGCCGCTCTTTCAGGGTTATATGCAATCATGTCTCAGCATCACCATCGTCATTGTTATTGTCGTTCTCATCATCATCATGATCACTGTCATCATCATCCTCATACACATCATCATCATTGTTGTCATTATCATCTTCATCATCATTGTCTAATCATCATCATCTTCATCAACATCACCACCACCACTGTCATCATCATTGTCATCATTGTCCTCATCATCCTCATCATCATCAAGTGCCTCACTGACTGGTAGGGGTGATCATGCCTCCCCACAATCTGCAACAGCATGTATCAGTGTGTGTGCTGACACCCTTGCATGCCATTACAAAGATCTGTCCAGAATCTTCTTGCACAATCTTCCTCTGTCTCTTTTTCCTTTTCTCTTTCCAGTGATCTTCTTCTTATTCTTCTTCTTCTTCTGCATTCATCTGGAAGATGTAATTAAGTTGTACCCGTTTACATCATGGCTGCGATATTAGCACCTTTTGTCCAAAAAATCTGACTTCTGCAGCCATTTGTTCATCGGGTCAGCCTTCCTGGTTCTCCAGTGGTCTAATACTACATAAACAAAGGTTTTCAATTATGGACCAAATTTGGCTGACTCTTGGCTTGATTATCTCTGTGAATTTCACATGGACATGATAAAAACACATTGGCTTGACAAACAACTTAAAGAAATTATAAAAACACATGGACCCAACAAAGAACTTAGAGACATAGGACAGAACATATGGACACCACATACAGAAAAACCACACATGGACAGGACAAAGAACACATGGACGCAATAATTAATACCTGGACAGGACAAAGAACACATGGACAAAACACAAAACAAAGAACATATGGACACAGTAAATAATACATGGACATGACAAAGAAAACATGGGCATGACAAAGAACACATGGAAATGACAAATAATACATGGACATGGCAAAGAACACATGGAAATGACAAATAATACATGGGCATGACAAAGAATACATGGGCATGACAAAGAATACATGGGCATGACAAAGAACACATGGAAATGACAAATAATACATGGACATGACAAAGAACACATGGACATGACAAAGAACACATGTTTACAACAAAGAACTGATGGACACAACAAACAGCAAATAGACCCAACAAAGAACACACGGATCGAAAACAACAATGGAAAAACAAACATTTGAGAGAATAAATATCCACAAAGATACAAAGCAACCTACTTGAACGTAAAAGGTCTGGTAGAGCTCATGAGATAAGACAGCATCGTCTTCAAGAGTGGCTTGTGCTATAACATTGTTTTGGGTTGAACGAGGATAGAAGATGCCTATAAAGTCTCCCTGTTGTACTGAGATTGGCTGTTCCAGATCAACATTCCTGTATCCGATAGGAGCTGGTGGCAGCTCACTTTTGCCAATCAACACAAATTCTCGATCTCCAACTGGTCTCCATACACCAACAAGTGCTGAACCTAAGAGCATAGAAACATAAGTGATTATCTTTTCAAAAGTAATACCCTGTTCAACTCTTTTTTCCTGCCTTTTCTGAGCTTTACCCACTGTTGCAGCAAGGCCCTTTAATTGACACATGTCAAGCCCTACTATCTCCTGCAGCTCCCTCGACATCCTCTATATATGATTCATCTCTGTATTTCTGTTTTTTGTATGTTTTTAGGTCTCTCTCTCTCTCTCTAGCACATGTGCAAAAAAATCACACTGAAGGTGTTTCATAGACATCAAAAACAGAACGGAACAAGACAGTGCTGCTTTTTGCTACACCTGGGAAGTAAAGGCTATTGATGTGATCTGGTCCACATCTCTCACAAAGGGCAGATTATCTATAATATAATGGGGTGAACACCATATGCTCAGTATGTCTCAAGATGTGGAAATGAGGGCTTTACTTGCTAATTCTTGTTGTTACTAAGTAAAATAAATAAAGTAAAGATCCCTTTTACGCCTCGAGGCGCATAGGGCATATGGGAAGCGCATCGGGCATATGGGAAGAGCATCCCATATTTTTACAGACCAATCAGCGCTAGGTGGGTAATGTGGTCAGCATTATGCCGGCCGTCTTTACTTACCCAAGATAGCCATCCTGGTACCCATTTTACGCTGGGTCGACCTCATACCATAATAAAAATCCACGCATTGTTGTTACTAACTGTTACTTTGTGTTACAGTTACTTGTTTTTACTTACTGTTACTTTATGTTACTGTTACTTGCTGTTGGTTGTTCTTACAGTAACATATTGTTCCTTGCTTTTACATGATGTAGCTTGCCCTTGCTTGCTGTTATTTGCTGTTGCTTTCTGTTATTTACTAATACCTACTATTATTTGCTGTTTTTGTTATTACATAGGGTTATATCTTTTGCTACTTACTGTTATTTTTCATTACTTACTGTTACTTACTTTTGTATACTACTTACTATTACTTGTTAACTACTGTTATTTATTGTTACTTACTGTTGTTGTTACTGTCATTTGTTGTTAATTACTGTTACTTGTTGCCAAGTGCTATTACTAGTTATTACTTACTGTTACTTAGTACTCACTTTTACTTGTCACTTACTGTTACTTGGTATTTACTGGAACTTGTTGCTTACTTTTAATTGGTATTTACTGTTACATGTTGCCATTTATCCTGTTACTTGCTGCTAACTGATACTTGTTACTTACTATTATTTATTACTTACGGTAACTTTCTACACATACAGTTACTTGTTACTGTTATTTGCTACTTACCGTTACTTAACAGTTACTTGTTACTGTTATTTGCTACTTACCGTTACTTACTGTTACTTGGTGTTACTTACTGTTACAGTTATTTGCAGTTACTTGTTAATGTTACTCCTACCAGGCAGTAGAACATGGACATAGAAGCTAAGCTGACTCACCTTGGGCGACCACTCTGTAGTACTCCCAGCCTGTAACTCTGCCACTGCAAGGAAACACGTTGTTGATCAGCAGGCTAGCCCAGTTTGTTCCGTTTCGGGGCAGAGCATCTGGTGCCCGGCCAACAGTGGGTGGGCATGACACAGGTTCTGTAGAGTTTACACAGGCAGGGTCACTTGGAGGGTTTACGGCATGTATGATGCAGAAGTTAACAAAATTAACAAAGGAATTTGAACATTTATTTTCATTTATGTTCGCCCCAAAACATACAAAAACCTCCATAACTTTACAGAGAATTTAAACCTATCTCTCCCACATGAAAGCTCGGTAGTCTAAACACTTGGCCAATCATGCTTTCATGAAAGCTGAGAATGTCACTAGGCATAAGATGGCCCTGGTGAGGAGACACTGCTAACATGAAACACTCTTTGTGCAGTTGTTTATGTGCAAACAAAGGTAAGCACCTAAAGAGAAGGCACTGCTAACATGAAACACTCTTTGTACAGTTGTTTATGTGCGAACAAAGGTAAGCACCCAAAGAGGAGGCACTGCTAACATGAAACACTCTTTATACAGTTGTTTATGTGCAAACAAAGGTAAGCACCTAAAGAGGAGGCACTGCTAACATGAAACACTCTTTGTACAGTTGTTTATGTGCCAACAAAGGTAAGCACCCAAAGAGGAGGCACTGCTAACATGAAACACTCTTTGTACAGTTGTTTATGTGCCAACAAAGGTAAGCACCCAAAGAGGAGACACTGCTAACATGAAACACTCTTTGTACAGTTGTTTATGTGCCAACAAAGGTAAGCACCCAAAGAGGAGACACTGCTAACATGAAACACTCTTTGTACAGTTGTTTATGTGCCAACAAAGGTAAGCTCCTAAAGAGGAGGCAGTCCTAAATGACGGGAACAGAGGATACTACTAGCCAAATATGCCACTTGAAACACGTCAGGTTCATTGCTGAAGGGATAGAAACATCAGAAAAATTGCAGAAGCTCATTAAGGTAATAATCACCCTGAGCAGGTTTTGCAGAGGATGGAGCCAAACAGCTGCTGATACTTGATACTGAAATAAGGGTCCTCATCCTTAAGCCCATCTGATCAAGTGATGGCATTTTCTATACATATAGCTCAGGGACAGATTCATGGGGTGCAGTCCAGGTAGGAAAACACAGCATAGGTCAATTGGAGGAGAGTCAAAGAAGAAAGTCAGGCATTCAGTTCAACTCCTTCTAGCATATTGATGGAGATAGCAGCTGTCACAGAAGCATTTGTACAGCTAGCACAACAGAAAGCAACTCATGCATTGATAGTGCTTTAAAGCTCCAGAAGTCTAGCTGAAATTGGTAGATGAAGAAACTAAACAGTCCGATCCAATCACCCTTATGAACTCATCACTAAAGACCATCGATTCTTACCCTGAAGAATGGATACATGTTTATACTGATGGATCTGCATTCAAAGCTACCATTAAACTAGGTTACGGAATCTACATAGGTTACCCTGATGGATCTATTGAAGAATTATTTGATGGATGCAGGGAATTCTGCTCAAATTATGAAACTGAAACAATTGCTCTGGAAACAGCAGCATACCACCTAAAGACTGTAATGGATGTCTATTCTTCATAGGCCCAAAATATTGTCATCTTCACGAATTCAATGTTTGCTCTTCAAGCTCTGGAGGGCAGTGAACGCTGCAGAACTGACATAGCTAAGATAATTCAAGATGCTGATCAACTCATTACCTCATACAAAATCAGAATAGTGATGCAGTGGGTTCCAGGCAACTCCGGCACACCAGGTAATGACAGAGCTGACAGACTGGCAAAAAAAAAAGGAGCAACACAAGAACAACCACCTACAGCGACAACCCTACAGACTGCAAAAACATTTATAAAAGCTATAAACAATGAGACTTGGCTGAACAGAAAGGCCATGGGAGATACTGGAAGAGAGGTTTATAGACACAAAGCTAGCCCTGATCCTAATGACGGCATTAACCATTTAACAAGAAGTGACCAGGCCACCATCTTCAGACTCAGAACACAACATACTCCACTCAATGGACACCTAAACAGAATACAGCCACAACACTCCCCAGAGTGCCAGCTATGTAGCTACCCCTACGAAACTGTTGACCATCATCTCTTTGAGTGCCAAAACTCAACAAGACTAGAAGAATGCTACTCCCTCTGAGACCAGACAGGTGGAACACCTTGTACGTAGGAAAATAACAGCTTGTGAAAACATGTAAATTCAACTACATGGCATTGGGCCAGAGGGCAAAAGCTCATGCGCTGCTGGATTAATAACAACAAAAACAACATGCATTGATAGTGACAAACTCAGTGAGCATGAGAAGACTGAAACTGGCAAACTCAAACATGTATAGGTTGCATGAGAAGACTAAAACAGGCAAACTCAAACATGTATAGGTTGCACGAGAAGACTGAAACAGGCAAACTCAAACATGTATAGGTTGCATGAGAAGACTAAAAAAGGCCAACTCAAACATGTATAGGTTGCACGAGAAGACTGAAACTGGCAAACTCAAACATGTATCGGTTGCATGAGAAGACTGAAATTGGCAAACTCAAACATGTATGGGTTGCATGAGAAGACTGCAACTGGCAAACTCAGACATGTATGGGTTGCATGAGAAGACTGAAACTGGTAAACTCAGACATGTATGGGTTGCACGAGAAGACTAAAACTGGTAAACTCAAACATGTATGGGTTGCACGAGAAGACGGAAACTGGCAAACTCAAACATGTATGGGTTGCATGAGACACAAGGACACTAGGCTGAAAAGCAATAAAAGAGCCAACAGACTGCCCTGCCATGTCCGCAGTGGTTAGTGGATAAAGAAATATGTATGGAGAAGGCAAAAAAATAGACTGCAGCTTTTCAGAGTTGTTGAGACAAAGGACTCAGAGAGAGTGAATTGCCTGTTGACAATGGGTACTGAACGAGGACAAGCATGCAGAAATTGGTTGCAGCGCAGAGAAAGATGACATGCCAGTCCGCACCTGATGGGTACATTGAGCATAAACACTGTAGTGTGGTGGCTGCATTGGCGGATGGAGCATGAATCGGTCAGATGTCCAATGTGCTAGGATGTTGATATGGACAACATGGAATAAGTGAACAGGCTGGAAACATTTTCTGTCTGAACTAAACACTGATGCCTAGAAAATGGGTTGGTAACACTTTCTGTCTAAACTAAACAATGATGCCCAGAATACAGGCTGGTAACACTTTTTGTGTTAACTAAACAAGGATGCCCAGAGTATAGGCTGGGAACGCTTTCTGTCTTAACTCTTTCAGTCCCAAGGAACGCATTATACATTGATTAGTTCCTACCTAGAGGCCCAATGAATGCAAGATGCGACAATTTTACATTTCTTTTGACTACCCCTTGGGTCTCTGATGGCTAACCCCATGGGACTCAAAGAGTTAACTAAACAATGATGTCCAGAAAACAAGTTCGAAACAATTCTGTCTAAACTAAACAATGATGCCAGAAGACAAGCTGTGAACACTTCTGTTTACACTCACCATCAAGTGCCCTAAAAGAAAATCCTTCACGACTGACAGCATTGTTGCCGATTCTTCCGCTGCGAATGGCATCTTCTAGAATTCTTCTCAACTCTTCTTCAGTGGCTGGACCATCACTTCCTAGGTCAAATGTCACTACGACTGATCCCTCACTTATCAGATAGAAAATAAAAGTGACAATATAAGTGTGTCATAATAAAATACATTAAATATGTAATTCTTATAAAACAGACATTCAGAAAAGAGAGAATAATAAATGTGCAATACCAGGGCTTTTGTTTTTTTTCTGGCAGTATGCAATGGTATGAAGTACTGGCGCCTCTTTGAGGCATCATTTGTGTGTTTTTTTTTTCAGCAGTTCACTAATAGACACTAAGTGATCAGTACTGGCACCTTTTAAAGACATTTTGCAGTAACTACGGACACCTTTATTTTCCCTTGGATAACAGCCCTGCGTAATAATACTGTTCTCATTGTATTTCAGTAAAGCTGCCATACATCTTCTTCTTCTTCTTCTCTTTCTCCTTGCACCTCACTGAAGTGTCAGGGGGAGATGTAACGTTTTCTGATGAACTCTGTCAAGAGCTCTATTGAGACTGATGTTCATTTCTGTAAGGCTGTTCTAAATGCCATAACTCCACCTTTTCCGATGTCTTCCGCTCGCTTTATACCCGTTGTATTGTTTCAATGTGGCTCGCTGTGGTAGATAGTAACAGGGCATTATTGTGAGGTGTCCAAACCACTTCATTTGTTGTTCTTTGAGGACCTGTAAGACTGGCTTTATTACTAGCATTCATCTGATTTTGTGGTTTCATATTCAGTCTTTCCTTGAAACTCCTGCAGCTCTTGTAAGGCATTTCATCTCTGCAATGAAATTACAGTGTATGGTCCGAGTTTTTTTCTCTTCTTCTTCTTCCTTCTTCTTTTTATATTTTATGCTGTGAGACGCTGGTTGTCATGCTTGTCAACAGCCTTCTGTCTCATGCACTTTCAATATTTTCTGACATAAATGATCCTATTGGTTATGATGTCGAACTGATCAACATCTTGTGTCTTGGTCTCCCTCTGGCTCTCTTCTCCTCCAATTTTGTTTCTGAGGTAGTCCAGTTTTCCCCTTGAAATGATGAGTCCAAAGAATATGGATTGTCTCCCTCTTATGCTAGTAATAAGTTCTCTTTGTCAATTCATTTATTTCAAGACATCTTTATTACTTTTCTTTTCTTTTGAATCTATCCATAGTATTCCCATGAAAAAAAATTGGAGCTTTTGAAAAGAAATGCTGCAGAAAAATTATCAGAATACCGTGGACAAAGAAGAAGAAAAAACTGACATCCAATATGATCTAAGCATCGAGAAGAACTGGCTCATAAACAGCATCCTGTCCCAACAGCTGAGGTATTTTAGCCGTTAAGTGTCATGGTGGCTTGGTGAGAATGGCGATGGAGGGGGGGGGGGGGGGGCAGTTTCTACAGAAAAAAAAAAAAGAGGCAGAAGTCGACTTCCATGAAGATGGATACAAGACAGTGAAGTTATATTGGCTAAGAAAATATATAGTGCTGGAGAACTAACAGAGAAAGGTAGATAAGGCAGAAGTCGACCTCCATGAAGGTGGATACAAGACAGTAAAGTTATATTGGCTAAGAAGGTATATAGTGCTGGAGAACTAGCAGAGAAAGGTAGATAAGGCAGAAGTCAACCTCCATGAAGGTGGATACAAGACAGTGAAGTTATATTGGCTAATAAGGTAAATAATGCTGGAGAACTAACAAAGAAAGGTAGATAAGGCAGAAGTCGACCTCCATGAAGGTGGATACAAGACAGTGAAGTTATATTGGCTAAGAAAATATATAGTGCTAGAGAACTAACAGAGAAAGGTAGATAAGGCAGACCTCGACCTCCATGAAGGTGGATACAAGACAGTGAAGTTATATTGGCTAAGAAATATATAGTGCTGGAGAACTAACAGAGAAAGGTAGATAAGGCAGAAGTCGACCTCCATGAAGGTGGATACAAGACAGTGAAGTTATATTGGCTAAGAAAATATATAGTGCTGGAGAACTAACAGAGAAAGGTAGATAAGGCAGAAGTCGACCTCCATGAAGGTGGATCCAAGACAGTGAAGTTATATTGGCTAAGAAAATATATAGTGCTAGAGAACTAACAGAGAAAGGTAGATAAGGCAGAAGTCGACCTCCATGAAGTTGGATACAAGACAGTGAAGTTATATTGGCTAAGAAGGTATATAGTGCTGGAGAACTAACAGAGAAAGGTAGATAAGGCAGAAGTCGACCTCCATGAAGGTGGATACAAGACAGTGAAGTTATATTGGCTAAGAAGGTATATAGTTTTAGAGAACTAGCTAGGTTAAGGTAGATAAGGCATAAGTCCGGTCACTACTGAAGTCAGTATGTTGGGATGTTGGGTCAGTAGATACAAGCAGTGATGGGAACAAGTTTAACTTGGTCACTGCTGAAGTTATGCAGTAGGTTAACAATGCTGGCTCACTAGATAAAATATTGATAGGCCAAAGTTTAGCCTGGTCACTGCTGGAGTCAGGAATCAGTTTAATTATGTTGGCTCAAGAGATACAAGCACTGATAGGACAAAGTTTAATCTGATCTGGTCACTGTGGGAGTCAGGCCGCAGTTTAATGGTGCTGGCTCAGGAGATACAAGCACTGCTAGAACAAAACTGAACACAGTGACTGTCTCCTCTAGATGTATACTTACCTAAAACTTAACACAGTGACTGTCTGTTCCCCTCTAGCTGCAGTGAATATGGATTCTATGTCCCGTTTGAGTTGAGCAGACAGCTGTGTAAACTGGGCACTGTTTCTGTCAGCCAGTGACGGGCTGTATACAAGGTTGACAAAAGTGATGGTCACTCTGTAGTAGCCTGTAAAAGATATGAAACAATTAAATGGTTTCTAATAATGGCTAACATTTCTTTTTGTGTTGGGTTTTATGTTTGCTGACAGCCAGTTATAACTTCCAGCTGCTCTCAGAGCTGATTTGGCTTCAGTGAGAATCACAATCTGCTGTCTGTGGTATATTGTGTCAGGTATGCTGTATCAGGTATGCTGTGTGTAATGTATCATGTGAGGTATGCTGTGTCAGGTATGCTGTATCAGGTATGCTGTGTGTAATATATCATGTGAGGTATGCTGTGTCAGGTATGCTGTATCAGGTATGCTGTGTGTAATATATCATGAGAGGTATGCTGTGTCAGGCATGCTGTGTGTAATATATTGTGTGAGGTATGCTGTGTCAGGTATGCTGTGTGTAATATATTGTGTCAGGTATGCTGTATCAGGTATGCTGTGTGTAATATATTGAGGTATGTAATGTAAGCTGTTTAGGGTATGCTGTATGAGGTACCAACCTAGTACATTACAACGTTAGTCATTTTGTCATCGCTTAGCAGACACAGGCAGATTCAAAACCGGTCTGCTATGAAGGCGACTACACATCTGCTAAAAGAGACAGAGCACATGTGGATGTTTCATGAGTGTACAGTGTTACGTAATGGTAGACCGATCACACACACATAGAGAAGCTGTGATCACAGTTGTGCCTTAGGCTCGGAATTACCTTTGCTCCCACGGTGTGAGTAACACAACACGCATCTGTGCCTAGTGTTGCATATCTAAATCAAGCACGACTAGACCCCCCCCCCCTCCCTCTATTTCTAACAGGAATCCACTGTAACCCAGCTACAGATGTATTTCGTGTTCGATAGCTGCTCCCTTACCCATAGTCACGGGAACAAGCAACGGAACCAGTAGAGAAACAAGATTATTATGGTCTGGAGAGAATGAGGCACCTGGGTGTAACCAGACGGTCTGGCCGGCTCACTACACTCAGAGGAAAGGCAAGACGGACTTTTAACCAGATTGTAACCGGTACCATAAGTATTGGAACTCTGCGCTGGCTGCTGAAGATAAGGACGGAGCATGCATGGGAATGCCCCGAGTGCTGTGATGTCAATCCTTGACTCAACTCTACCCATAATCACGTCTTTACTTCCCACTTCAAGAGTTTAAAAAATCCTTGCTCCTTTTCCTCATTAGGCGTATCCTGGTCTAGCAATATCCTTACTTTCAACATTTTGTTCTGAGAAAGATAGCAGCTGTGTGGACAGGCGAGGCGGTTTACCCCCATCTCAGACAGCAGCTGTGTGGACAGGCGGTTTACCCCCCCCCCCCCCGCCCCGCCCCCATCTCAGACAGCAGCTGTGTGGACAGACGGTTTACCCCCATCTCAGATAGCAGCTGTGTGGACAGGCGGTTTACCCCCATCTCAGATAGCAGCTGTGTGGACAGACGGTTTACCCCCATCTCAGATAGCAGCTGTGTGTCGGTTTACCCCCATCTCAGATAGCAGCTGTGTGACGGTTTACCCCCATCTCAGATAGCAGCTGTGTGGACAGGCGGTTTACCCCCATCTCAGATAGTAGCTGTGTGGACAGACGGTTTACCCCCATCTCAGATAGCAGCTGTGTGTCGGTTTACCCCCATCTCAGATAGCAGCTGTGTGACGGTTTACCCCCATCTCAGATAGCAGCTGTGTGGACAGACGGTTTACCCCCATCTCAGATAGCAGCTGTGTGGACAGACGGTTTACCCCCATCTCAGATAGCAGCTGTGTGACGGTTTACCCCCATCTCAGATAGCAGCTGTGTGTCGGTTTACCCCCATCTCATCCTCCTCCTCGTGGACTTCTCCTTCTTAGCGTGCACCGACTGTATCAACTCTGTCGGGAAGATCTGACTGTTCGTCCGTATCTGGACTTCATCCTTATTTCAGAACCTGGGCTTCACCTGCATATCCATTTTACAGAACTGGCTTATCTGAATGCAGACTGTTGGTTTCTCGCCTCTCAGGCAGATGCCTTAGTCTTAGTCTTAATCGAGGTTTCAAAATTATTGCTGTCGGGTTTCTCCATACATTTGCAAATGAAATGTCTCCCACTGCGGCATTTGAAAAACTGGTGAACAAACAATTAGTTCCGAAACAATCCAGAAATATGCGCACGCAGTAAATGCAAACTTCAATTGCCAGAGTCGCCAAAGCCAACAAGGTAGATGCCTTTCCGACGTCAAACGAAACGTCTCTTACTAGTCGATGTTATAAGCTTGTTATAGAGCAATTAGCCTATTACCCCCCCCCCCCCGCTTCCCCCCCCCCCCTCACCAACTCAACCTCAAACAATGGGCCCCACACGGGGAGGCACCCTCTCTCATAAAACCGTGTCTCGGTGTATTATCAATCCCTTCAACTTTAGAGTAAATATGAAAGAGTCTGTGTAAAACTTTTCCTTACAGCAATCTGTCTGTTATGTAAAGGTAGGCGATCGCACACACATATCCACACACACACACACACATAGACAGCGAAGCTGTGCTCACAGCCGAGCCTTAGCCTCGGAATTACCTTCGCTCCCACGGTGTGAGTAACACAACACGCATCTGTGCCTAGTGGGCAGAAGCAGCACGTCTCAGGCCAGCAGGGAACGGCTGCCTCTAGAAATGCTGACGAAGGACTGGCGCACCCACAGCCATGCAGTTTTTAAGCACGTGCAGATATTTTAAGATCACATCATAACATAGACGCCGGATAAGAGGGGGGGGGGGGGTAGAAAGTGTCTGCCCCCCCCCCCCACCTCTCATTTTTGTAAGGAGATGAGACTTATAATTGAGAGAGAGAGAGTGAAGCTAATCACTCGTCTCCCTTTTCGCACCCTCTCACCTTGTTTAAACATCCTCTTTTCAAGCATTAGCGGCGTCCGTGGCTAAGGCGTTGCGAGTCCGACTCGTAAGCCAGCATACCGCGATCGAAACCTGCGTGGGCTGCGTGGATTTTTATCGTGGTATGGGACGTCGCAGGTCGACCCAGCCTAAAATGGGTACCAGGATGGGCTGTCCTGGGAAAGTAAAGACAGCCGGCGTAATGCTGACCACATTACCCACAGAGTGCTGATGGTCTGTAAAAATATGGGACGCTCTGCCCATATGCCCGTTGCGCCGAAAGGCGTGAAAAGGGATCTTTACTTTTTTTACTTACTTTCAAGCATTTGTCCATACAGTTCATGCTATTTCGCATATATTATTTTTTACTTGGCATTCATCGCGTTATAATAAATAGGTTAGTTGCGTATCCTTTACAGGACGTTGCAGAACCAACCCCAACAGCCCCTGGCTGTTGTATGGTTTTTCTAGGCAAATTTACGTCCAGGAGATTGCCATTGCTTTCTGGACGGTTGGCTTTCTTGATACCACTGTCGAAACCAACGCAAGGTGCATGTCCCACAGCTAGGATCGAACCCTATAATAAATAACGATAATAAATATTATAATGAGCGCGGAATGTTCTGAAACTGAGGGTCCCCGAGGGCCATTTGGATCATATTTGTGTTGTCTTGAAACCACACATGACAACTAATTGGAGTCATTAAAAAAATTGTGCTCGCAAAAGTGCCGCACGCGGCCCGCGGACCACATGTTTGACTTGGCTGTCCTACAAAAATGCTTGTTAAAGGATAGAGGGACTATTTTTCATTCAAAATGGTGCACACGAACCCACACCCTGAACTGACCACACACACATATTCTATCCGCATCTCTCTCTCTCTCTCTCGCTCTCTCTCTCTCGCTCTCTCTCTCTCTCTCTCTCATTCTCTCTCCCCTCTCTCTGTCTCTCTCTCTCTCTCTGCTTTTTCTTCTCTTACTTTTCTGCCTACCTTTGTAATTTATCTCTTTATCCACGAACATGACATAACGCACACACACCATGGATGGTTAATAAAACGAATTAGGTAGTCTTCCGAGAACTGGTTAGATCAATTAAGCGCAGACATTCAAGATCTTATGGTGTGAGTCATGTTCAACCCTTCCATGACCGCACAACGAACTACTAATACCTGGTGGCACAAAGCCGCTATTCGGATGAGGATCCCCAGAAGCAAATCTAGTTCAATCGTTTAGTTATATTAGGACCCCCCACGACAACCGGGGTGGAGTTTTAAAATAATCACACACACACACTCGCACGCACCCACCCACACACACCTACACACGCACTCACGCACACACACACACACACTCACGCACACACGCACGCACACACACACACGCACACAGACACACACGCACGCACACACACACATACACACACCCACACACACGCACGCACACACACAATGCGTCCTATTTTGGGACGGAGTTACCATGGTGTTTTGTGCATACTGGAAAAAATAATAAACTTGACCATTTGGTGATAACTGTGAGACCAGATGAGGTAGGAGCAGGAGAAAGACACAGAGATAAATATTTGGGTTGTTTCGCTACTTGATGTAATTAACACAGGAACACAGAACAGAGCCAAGACTGCTGAACGGGGCCGGTGTCGAACTAAAGCCATTCACAATTATCTGTATAGTACAGAGTTTTTTTGTAATGGCTGTATGTTCTGAAAATATAACCGCCGTCTGTGGAGTTAATGCAACATCTAATGCATTAGGTGTCTCATCTTTGGTGCTGTTTTCCACATTACAGCTCTATTCACAAACTGTTCTAGTGGTTAAATTTCTAACAGGATTAGGATGAGTCATTTGAGTATTTGGAATTCTTCTTTTTCTTCACGCTCAACAGCTGTAAATTCTAGAGGAACATTTTTGTTGTTCGTCCACTTCTGGACTCTAAGCCTATTCCAGAACCCGAGTATTGTGGCTACATTCGTTTTACAGATCTGACTCATCTGCTTACATATTGCTAGTTCATTGCCTCTCAGGCAGATGCACTCCGACTTTGAAGGAAGCTCTTAATTAGTCGATTTTTACTGCATGCTTTTGGATAGGCAGCTGGGCTATTCCTGGAGTCCCAGAGCCCATACAAGGATGTCAGGAAATGATATCACAAATTGTTGAACATCCACGTTCGAATACCTGCCACCGGTAATGAACACATACTCAGCCAAACATACTCTTTTTTTTTTCCAATAGTAAACACCATTTAAGATAAGATCAGTTATTATAGCGCAGTCGATCCTAGGCTCGCTATCAAAACCAGCTGCGACTCGCTGCAGCCCACGGCCGGCGTTCGAAACCGGGCGGCTTCCGGGGTTCACCCAGCTTCTAGGAAATAGGTACCAGAGTTAACACTCTGAGGTAAATGGATTTTTTTATAAGGAGTAGAAAATTATAGGGAAGAGAAAAAGTTGGTAAGAAACAACAATTAGTTTATGTTAGCTTTACAAAATCGATCACAATAAACAAACAAAGGACGTTGCGGCGATTAGCCTTCATCATTGTAGCTACAGAGTTACTTGCGGACGGCGACACAGGCGGACCGTTTCTTATCAGCTGTCAGTACTGGTGGCAGAGCACTTATTTTTTATAACTGTGTGCAATGACGCTGGTTCACATCTCCCTACTTTACCTTTACCTATATACAGCAGTGATATTCTAAACAAACGGTTACATGACGCTTGAAACATGACGTAATACACACATTTCATTACTGTGCGCTAATAATTGATTTCAAAAAGTCTACAGTTAATAAACATACACCTTACATGTGAATGAATGGAAGCCGACGCGGTGTAGCGGCTAGTCGCTCGACTGTGGATCCGAAGGTCGTGGGTTCAAATCCACACGGTGCCGAATAAAAAAAAAATTTGACACTGGCTCCCAGGTTGACTTAGATTTAAACCGGTACCGGGTGACGTCTTGGGGTCAAATGGACCGGGTAATAGAGCAGACAGATAATCGATACACTGAAAGACTATTTCAAGAGGATGAGTAGAGAGATTCTGGGAGATATTTTAACACTGAGGGGAAAAACAGGCGCACTGTTCATCATTTAACAGTTAGTACTATTACAGGAATAGGAGTCACCGTGGCGTAACGGCTAAACGCTCGCCGAGGATTGGAAGGTCGTCGGTTCGCACACTGTCGAAGCCTGACTTTTTTTTTTCAAAAATGACTTTAGCTCCCAGGTCGAACCAGCCTTGAGTGGGTACCGGATGCAGTCCCGGGAAGAAAAGGCGGCCATCGTGATGCTGACCACAACACCCATCTTGTTCCGATTGGTATATAAAATATAGATCTAGATCTATATGCCCTATATGCCTAAAGGCGTGGAAAAGGGTCCTTTACCTTTTCTATTAGAGGAATGTTCTGAGTGCAGTTATATCAATTCTGGATTCATTCATTATTTCTTACAACAGAATGAAATCAGAGAAAATCCGTTTAGCCAGCGGTTCTCATCCTATGGGTCGCGACCCTTTCTTGGGAGGGGGGGGTCAAACGACCCTTTCACATGGGTCGCCAAAGACCATTGTAAAACAAATATTTATTGAAGTTATGAAGTAGCGACGAAAATAAGTTTATGTTTGTGGGTCGCCACAACATGAGGAACTGTATTAACGGGTCGCCACAACATGAGGAACTGTATTAAAGAATCGCCACAACATGAGGAACTGTATTAAAACATCGCCACAACATAAGGAACTGTATTAAAACATCGCCACAACATAAGGAACTGTATTAAAACATCGCCACAACATAAGGAACTGTATTAAAGGGTCGCCACAACATAAGGAACTGTATTAAAACATCGCCACAACATGAGGAACTGTATTAAAGGGTCGCCACAACATAAGGAACTGTATTAAAACATCGCCACAACATGAGGAACTGTATTAAAGAATCGCCACAACATGAGGAACTGTATTAAAGAATCGCCACAACATGAGGAACTGTATTAAAGAATCGCCACAACATGAGGAACTGTATTAACGGGTCGCCACAACATGAGGAACTGTATTAACGGGTCGCCACAACATGAGGAACTGTATTAAAACATCGCCACAACATAAGGAACTGTATTAAAACATCGCCACAACATAAGGAACTGTATTAAAACATCGCCACAACATAAGGAACTGTATTAAAGGGTCGCCACAACATAAGGAACTGTATTAAAACATCGCCACAACATGAGGAACTGTATTAAAGGGTCGCCACAACATAAGGAACTGTATTAAAACATCGCCACAACATGAGGAACTGTATTAAACAATCGCCACAACATGAGGAACTGTATTAAAGGGTCGCCACAACATGAGGAACTTTATTAAAGGGTCGCCACAACATGAGGAACTGTATTAAAACATCGCCACAACATAAGGAACTGTATTAAAACATCGCCACAACATAAGGAACTGTATTAAAGGGTCGCCACAACATAAGGAACTGTATTAAAACATCGCCACAACATGAGGAACTGTATTAAAGGGTCGCCACAACATAAGGAACTGTATTAAAGGGTCGCCACAACATGAGGAACTGTATTAAAGGGTCGCTACAACATGAGGAACTGTATTAAAACATCGCCACAACATAAGGAACTGTATTAAACCATCGCCACAACATAAGGAACTGTATTAAAGGGTCGCCACAACATAAGGAACTGTATTAAAACATCGCCACAACATGAGGACCTGTATTAAAGAATCGCCACAACATGAGGAACTGTATTAAAACATCGCCACAACATAAGGAACTGTATTAACGGGTCGCCACAACATAAGGAAATGTATTAAAAAAATTGCCACAACATAAGGAACTGTATTTAAAAAATCGCTACAACATAAGGAACTGTATTAACGGGTCGCCACAACTTGAGGAACTGTATCAAAGGATCGCCACAACATAAGGAACTGTATTAAAGAATCGCCACAACATAAGGAACTGTATTAACGGGTCGCCACAACTTGCGGAGCGGTATTAACGGGTCGCCACAACATGAGGAACTGTATTGACAGGTCGTCACAACACGAGGAACGGTATTAACGGGTCGCCACAACATGTGGAACTGTATTACAGGGCTGCCACAACACGAGGAACTGTATTACAGGGCTACCACAACATGGGGAACTGTACTAAAGGGTTTCGACATTAGGAAGGTTGAGAACAACTGTGTTTAACTGTAAACAGTTACAATGCAGCACCTGGTAGTTAAAAATTTCACCAATTGTCCAATGCGGGTGGGTTGGTAGTTTCGTGCCATCCAGTACAAATGTATACACAGGTGGACGGGATATAAACAAATTCATAAAATAGGAAATGACATTTTTCTATGCCTTCAGACAGGGTTAGATCTATATTTTTAGACAAATCGGCACATGGTGAGTAATGTAGTCAACATCACACCGGTCGCTTTTACTTCTCAGGACTGTACCTGGTATTTTTTCAAGATTGGGTCCACCTGGGAGCCAAGGTCGTTTCTGAAAACAGTCTGACTCCGTCAGGACTAGAACACCCAGGACCTTCCGATCCGCAGGCGAGAGCATGGGAGAAAAGGAGTAGGGGAAAATGTTGGGGGGAAAAAAAGGGAGGGGGGTTCTGTAGCATACTGTATAATATTGTCACCAAGAATATGTTAGTTTTAAAGTACAGACGGCAGCTTTTATCATACAGTACATGTACCTTGGTCCTTATGTCCAAATATCTACAGTACATACTCTTACGACAGCTTTATCAGAGGGCTAGTTGTACTTAAATCCCTATGTCCAAATATCTACTATACATACTCTTACGACAGCTTTATCAAAAAGCTAGTTGTACTTAGATCCTTCCATCGAAATAACCACTCAGCAAAGACGCCACCAGATCGACCCAGCTCACAGTGGGCATCGGGAAATGTCCTGGCAAGTAAAGGCCACTGACGTAATGTTGACCTTATTACTTCTCGAATTCCGATTGATATATATAAATGCACATATAAAGCCTGATGCGCCAGTGATGTGAAAAAGGGGCCAATACTTACAGGCTTGACAACCACGTCAGAGAAACATCTGGCTAGCAATTACTTGTAGTCATATTATTTACTTTCCTTACAAGGCTGCACTGACGCACAGCAAAACGATAGACTCGACGGACAGACAGTGTTCGAATTAGGGATGAGTTTCTTGACAGAACAGAAAGACAAGTTAGAACGTTCTAGAACAGTGTTTTTCAACCTTTCTAATGCCGCGACCCTTTAATACAGTTCCTCGTGTTGTAACGACCCTAAATACCGCTCCTCATGTTGTGGCGACCTCCAACCAAACCATTATTTTCGTGGCTACTTCATAACTTCAATGAATATGTGTTTTGCGGTGGTCTTTGCTACCTCTGTGAAAGGGCTCGTGACCCATAGATTGAGAACTGCTGTTCTAGAACAAACGAGTGTAACAAACAGAACATTAACATTGGTTAAGGGGGGAAAAGAGAACAGAAATACATTCACGTAAACAATGTTCACAGATACAAATGAAGTACAGTCACCATAAGACACCCTCACATACTTTCTACACCTCTTCTACATTCTCCTCTTTTTCCTCCTTCTGTATCTTCTTTAGCATCGTCGTCCTCCTTTTTTTTTCCTCACCATCCCCTATTCCTCGCCCGACTTCTTCTTCCCTTTAAACAGCGGTTCTCAACCTGCCGATCGCGACCTATTGTGTGTGGTCGAGCGACCCTTTTGCAGTGATCGCCTAAGACCATCATAGAACACATATTCACTGGAGTTACAAAGGAAACTTATTGTCTGCGGGTCGCCAAAACATAAGGGAACTGTATTAGGAAGGTTGAGAGTCACTGCCTTAGATAGTACTAACAGTGAATATTGTAAGCACACAAGTATTCAAATATTATAACATCATTAGCGCTTCCAATGGGTATTGAATATTAGCACAACTAATGTAATGACAGTAGCATATTGCGAATTCTGTTGACATTTGTCAGATAATCAGGTAACTGCATTTCCAGTTTCGCAGCAAATAGGTCAGCTAACAGTTGCTACGCTCCTGAGCCAGCTAAAACCACACAAAATGGGTGATCGCCCTCCTTTTGTGAAAACAACATAAAACAGACTGCCGTCTCGACAGAGCCACAATCTTACACAGGTATATAACGAATAAGACAGCGTTAAGAAGTGCCAACACAAACAGTCCGCCACTGGAATTCTTCTCCTCCTTCCTCTTCTTTTTCTTTTTCTTCTCCTCCTCCTCCTTTTTCTTTTTCTTCTTCTTCTTCTTCTTCTTCTTCTTCTTCTTCTTCTTCTTCTTCTTCTTCTTCTTCTCCTTCTCCTTCTCCTTCTCCTTCTCCTTCTCTTTCTTTTTCTTTTTCTTTTTCTTTTTCTTTTTCTTTTTCTTTTTCTTCTTCTTCTTCTTCTTCTTCTTCTTCTTCTTCTTCTTCTTCTTCTTCTTCTTCTTCTTCTTCTTCTTTTTCTTCTTCTTTTTTTTCCTCCTCCTCCTCATCATCATCCTTTCTTATTACTCTACCTCTTTTTCCTGCTCCTTCTCTTCATCCCTCTCCTTTCTCTTTACCCTCCCCTTTTTCTTCATTTTCTTCCTCTTCTTCTTCGTCTTCTTCTTCTTCTCTTTCTTCTTCTTTTCTTTTACTTCTTATTGGTGTTTTTCTTGTTCTTGTTCTTGTTGTTGTTGTTGTTCGTCTTCTTCTTTTTCTTCTTCTTCTTCTTCTTCTTCTTCTTCTTCTTCTTCTTCTTCTTCTTCTTCTTCTTCTTCTTCTTCTATTTCATCATCATCTTCTTCTTCTTCTTCTTCTTTATCGGCTACGGTATCGGAGGAAATATCTGGTTGTCGTCCATTTCTGGACTTTGATCTTGTTCTATAACTGAAGTTTTGCGTGCACATCCGTTTTACTAATCTAGCTTATTTATATACGCTGTTGGTTTATCGCCTCTCAAACAGATGCACCATAATTTTAAAGAGAACACACTTAATTGGTGGCTCTTTCGATATGCTTGTGGGGAGAAAAAGTGAGGGGGGTGGGGGTAATCTGTTGTCCTCCAAAATGAGGCACCGTAACCATAACAGGGAAATAAGCACAAATGGACAATGAGCTAACAAACAGAAGCTACATGAGCCTGACAGCTACATGGGATACATTAGGATACATACGTGGATATGAGCCATGCTGGGAGGGTGTGAAGGTATGTAGACCGGTAGCCCCACTGCCCTCTTCCCCTTCAGGCGACGCGCCAGGCCCCCTGTCCAGGAGATCTTCATCGTCTGTGAATGCAGCCTGTCTTTTGACGATTTTCACCTCGTTGTCGCTGTCTGCAAACTCAAAATCTTGGATCTGTAAACAGAACGAAAGAAAACTGTTTATGCTGGCTATACACAAAGATTGTGAAAGGAAGTCTACTGTAACAGTTATGCACAGAGATATGGAAAATTTACCTTATAAGAGATGCACAAACCAGATGGAAGAAAGCTGATTGTACAACAGATGCTCAAAGTAGAAGGAACAAAAATTGATTATACAACACACGTATAACGTGTACGGAAGAAAATTAATAATACAAGTTTGCACAAAAGAGTATGCAAGAAAATTCACTGTCGCCCTCTGCAAATTCAAAATCTTTGATCTGTATTCGGAAGAAAGGAAAACATTTTTATGCTAGCTAAACACAAAGATGGTGGAGGGAAGTCTATTTTTAAATTGGGTACGAAAATTGAGGAAGAAAACATTGTACAAGAGACGCTAAAAAGTGGATGGACAAAAACTGATTGCACAAGAGATCCACAAACTCGATGGAACTAAAAATCATGATCATACAATATATGCACAAAAACAACTGTTAATAACAGTTTTGCACAAAGATTGTGAAAGAAAATTTAATGTGAAAGCTGTGCACAAACTTGATGGAAGAAAAACAGATTTGAAAGTTAGCCACACACACGTAGTATGAAGGAAGACACTGTAGCTTCTGGCCAAGATTGTTTTTAACATCACCTCAGTCCATAACCTCCCTGAATAGGTTTCGGGGTCCAATTGTTGGGTGGGGGGGGGGGGAAGGCGGAGACGGAGACCGACTTACCCCCCCCCCCCCCACCCAACAATTGGACCCCGAAACCTCTTCAGGGAGGTTATGGACTGAGGTGATGTTAAAAACAATCTTGGCCAGAAGCTACAGTGTCTTCCTTCTCTCACTCCCCAGCATGTCGTAAAATTCGAATAATTGCTGGCTTTTCCTTGGAAGTCGGAGTGTATTTGACTGAGAGGAAAAGAACAAACTGTCTGCAGACAAACAAGCCAAACATGGAAAATGGATGTGGACGCAAAACTCAAAATCTGAGACAAGAATAAAGGCCAGGAGTGGAGTGGACGAACAACCATAACTCTTCTGAGTATACAATTAGTATCCTCTATCGATAGGTATGTGCTTTCATAAAAATACTTAGCGTAGTGTTAGCTAGAAGTAGCAGTTGTATCCTATTATCTTCACATGTAACCACATAATTTCTTTTTTTAAAGTATCAAGAGTTATTTAACCCTTTGGCTCGATACCATGGATATAACAACCTTTCGGCCTTGATTTCACGATAGATACCGTAAATCTTGGAGAAATGTGGCTTTTCTGCCAACTCCCCGGCGAGAACCCAGACCACAAGGAGTTAGTCACCCGGTTGCCGCGAAGTCAGGTTTAACCAACTACGATAGCGAGCCGGGCGTAGCCACATTATAACATAACACATGTAGTTAAGAACGGGCCTTTTCCCCACGCCTTCAGGTGTATTTTACGCATAGGGTTGGACCAACATTTTATAGACCAATCGGCACAGGGTGGGTGATATGGTCAGATTTAACTTCCCAGGACTTACCCGGTACCCTGAGTCGACTAGAGAGAAAAGGTTGTGTTTGAAAAAAAAAAAAAAAGGCTGACTCTGACTCCGTCAGGATCCGACCCTCGGATCCACAGGCGAGCATTTAGCCGCTACACCACTATGGCTCTCAAAAAGATGTAGGGTAATGATAAAATAACAGATGTGATTTCACCATAAAATAACAGTTATAAGATCATCATATTAAAAAGACAAAAACATGTGATTTCATCATAAGGTATAGATAGATGTAGCTTTATCATAACATAACAGGCGTTTCTCTATAATAAAACCAGTCTTCAACGTTTCAGATTACATTCTATCTCCGGGTGCTTGATGCCAGCGAGTGTCGGCACCTGGACGTTATGACACATGTACATGAAACAAACTCAGGATAAGGCGATTACGGTGCGGTGCTTATCAGAGTGTTTTGCCGCAGTGTGGATGGATATGTCACTGGATGCACACTGATACATCAACGCCAGACTGATATGCGTAGTGTAAACAACGATATCGTTGTTTGTAGGACTCTGGGAAGAGATCAAGATGGCTAATCCTTCTTCTGCTTCTTCTTCTTCTTCGCGTCCACCGGCTGCAAACTCCTGTGGACAGTTCTGGTTGTTCATCCACCTCTGGACTTTAGTCTTGTTCCAGTATGTGAGCATTGCGTGCACATCCGTTTAACATATCTGAATTATCTGTTTGTAGATTGTTAGTTCCTTTCCTCTCGGGCAGATGCAATCCGACTTAAGGAAAAGCCCCAAATTAGCCAACTCTTACGACATGCTTGTTGGGGAGGCAGTGGGTCTATTCTTGTTTTTTCCCTCGATAGGGCCTCGGAACGCACAAGAAGAAAAACATGGCTGATACAAACAGGCCTTTCCAGTTTCCTAGAAAAAAAAAGTGCGATACTCAAGGTATCTACCTTCAGAACGTCGATACTCACCACACAGTATTTATTACAATAGGACTGTAAAATGATGCCTTAATAACAAAACAATAAAAAAGTGGTACTTTTTTTGTTCACCCCATCTCAAGGATTCCGAAATTTCGTGGGGAACTCCCGGAAAAGTGCAATATTATAGGGGGATTAGGGTTAGTATGTGTTCATTTAACACTTTCACACCGTAACACATTACAATTATTTGACTTTCCTGGGAACTCACACAAAATCTCGGAGTCCCCGAGATGGCTCGAAGAAAAAAGAAAAGAACACAAAAAAGGTGCCAGTACTGCGTACCGTTGCGTACGGCTGGGGTGGGGTGGGGAAGGTGACAATGGATGCAGCCAAAGATTGTATGGATAAGGGGCAATGGAATCTGGGAGTTAAGGCCACTAAAGAGTGAGCCGTTCCTATAATTGTTTAAGAAGAATAAATATTCAACCCAACACCCCCTTTCCCCATAGTGTTTTCTTCCTACATTAACGCGCCCGGTATGGATGGAAACATCTTTGTAGAATAAAATCCCCAATCACTGCAGAGATCTGACGAGGACTAGAAGTTACAAACAGACCGGAAGTTCAGAGTGAGTCACTGCTTAAAATAGGGAGTGTACATGACAACAGACGAGTCTTGTTTGTGAACTCAGTGTGTGTAGGAGCTGACACAAACACATGTTTGTGCGTGAGCTTCATGTGTGTAGGGGCTGACACAAACACATGTTTGTGCGTGAGCTTCATGTGTGTAGGGGTTGATGAAGGCAATTGGCAGTGACTGCAAAGTCAGCTGAACCACTGCCGGATGCAGACATCGATTAGCTGACTGCGTCTCTGTACGATTTAGTACTAATTATAATTTTAACAGACACAGTTCATATTGAAGAAGAAGAAGAAGAAGAAGAAGATTATGATGATCATGAAGAGGAAATAGAAGACGAATGAGGAGGAGGGGTGGAGAAAGAAGAGGGGAGGAGAAAGTGAACTAGCAGTGGTAGTAGCAGCAGCGTCATCACCAGCAACAGCAGCAGCACCACCAGTAGCAGTATCAGGTTTTCACTTGTTCATAACTCGGACACTAATAACGACTTGGCAATGAAATTTGAATTGGACTTCCCTCCGTTAATGTGAAGTTGGGTGACATCCTAAAGCTGCTGGAAATGGCCACACACCATATAGGCCTTGAAAGCGGTGACACCTGACTTTTCACAACATGGAACTCCGTGTCCAATGCTGCATGTACCCCAATGGTGGCCATTTCCAGCACCCTGTTATGATGTCACCCGACTTCGCATGAGCGGTCAACTCCAAATTTCGTTGCCATATCTTCACTAGTGTCCGAGTTAAGAACCAAATACCTGGTTCTGTCCCGAGTGAAACACCCAGTAGTATTTAAATCTTCTTCTTCTTCGCATTCACCGGCTGTAAACTCATCCGGAAAATTCTGGGTGTTCGTCCACTTCTGGACTGCAGTCCTGTTCCAGAACCTGAGTGCTGCGTGTACATCCGTTTGACGGTCGACTCATTTGTGTGCAGACTGTTGGTTCCTTGCCTCTCAGGCAGATTCACTCCTAATCATTACACGCGTTGCTCCGGATTGTGTGTATGTTGACTGCCGCACTCTAAAGGTGGTGTGGAAATGCAGTGTGTCACTAACCTGATAAACCGACGACACTGGGACCAACTCACACCAACGGCTGCCGAAACCTGCTGCAACAAAAACTGCTGACGACAGACATGACTAAGCTGCACAGTTTTTCTCAAGGAAATTCCAGAATTCGAAACGAAAGTTGTACGGCTTGGTTTCAAACGAAACGATGGAGAAGGCGGAACTATCCAGCTTCTCGTTGTATTTTTATTTCGGCAATAACAGTAGGCGTGTACGTTTTATATTTCCTGCTCTTTCTAGGACTTCAGAACGTACATACACGGATGTGTGTGCGCGCGCGTATGTGTGTATGTATGTGTAAGTGTCGCGTGTATGTGTGTGATTGAACGAGTGAGTTTTAATGAGGATATTGCGTGACTTCTTGATTACAGCTTTTCGCCAGTAACTTTATACTGAACAGCGAAAACGAGATTCGGGTTCAGAAAGCAGCCCAGCAGTCGCAGCAGGGCCATTGGGTCAGCCTGGAGAGTGCATTGCCTAGAATACTCACATGGGGTGAGATCTGGCGGATGACCCCGTTGCGACTGAGCTTTATCGTTCGTTCGGCGTACGATGTATTACCGTCCGGTGTTAACATGGTTAAATGGTCTGCGACCAACGATCCGACTTGCCCGTTGTGCAAATCAAAGCAAACTCTTGAGCACGCCCTGTCCGCGTGCAGGAAAGCCCTAGGTCAAGGCCGCTATACCTGGCGCCACAACAAGGTGCTAAAAGAGTTAGCAGCCGTTGTCGACCAGGCTAGAATGAGGGCTAATGCCAGAGCCAGTTCTAGTATCGTCCCCATTCGTTTCCTCAAGGCTGGGCAGGTTCCAAAAGGTAATGTCAACAAAAACGCATTCGCTCCATCTGTGCTAGACTCTGCGAGGGACTGGTTACTGGCGGTTGATCTGCCAGGACATGAACGGTATCCCGAGTTGATCCGTAAAACCGGCCTGCGACCGGACATCGTTCTCCATTCTGCGCAAAAAAACGGCAACTCATCCTGATTGAGTTGACGGTCCCGTTTGAGTCGCGGATGGAGGAGAATCATTTGTATAAGCTCGAGAAATACAGTGATTTAGCAGCCGGTTTGAGGAGAAACGAGGCTTACACAGTACGGGTATTTGCCGTCGAAGTGGGAGCGAGAGGCCTCGTTTCCACTTCGCTCTACAATGTGGTTAAAGAGTTAGGATTGCGCGGTAATGAACGGAAACGGGCACTCAAAAAACTTGGTGAGGTGGCCGAAAGGGCATCCAGCTGGCTCTGGACGCAGCGCAACAACGTAGGGGACGGGCCTCGGTGAGCTGGTCCGGGTATCTAGTGGAAAAGAGTTTCTTATCCCTTTGAAAAGTCCATCGTGTACGAATTGTCTGCCAGTGTCTCTCTGCCAACTGCTAATAAAAGTCCAAGATGTGTCCGGTAAACCAAAGTAAGCTTGTCGCTCGGTCGTCCAGGCATGCGGACTGTTCTAATTACGCTGCCGTGGCGACTTCTTATCTCACAGTACCTCCTTCGAAACCACCAAGTCGTCTTGTCTCTGGCCGAAAGTATAACACCATCCGGTAATTCTGTGCGGCGGGGAAGCAGCCCTGAGCTTCATGAACTCAGGTGGGCCCACCTCCGAATACGTTTAGGAATCGTGGGCCGAAACGTGTGTCGAAAGAGGATAATTTCTACTGATGACTGTAGATCCCCGCTGTACTTGCTCCCTGTGAGTTTATTCTTATTGTACGTGGCTAGCCCACAAGACTACCAGGAAAGACTGGTGACTATCGGGAAAGTCCTTTTGACACCTATGGAAAGACTGGCCCCCCGGTATCGCCGGGGGGATAAACTGACATCTGGAGACAGATGTCGACTGTGGACCGGGTTGATCACCCCTAACACAGTATAATACCTCCGATTGCGTTAAACCACAATGAAATATGCCCCCAGGGCCCTCCGAAAGGGGGGGAGAATGAAGGGCCCAATCTGATTGATACCCTCGTTGACGACCTTGCTAGCCCCCGGACTGAGACACTCGCCCAACGTCCGGGCTGGCTCTGTACATGTGGGAAAAGCTTCACGGGGTTGCATGGTCTGAGAACGCATGCCGGAAGAATGAAATGCGAGGGTGCTCCACGCAGTAAACGCCGTCGCAAAACTACTACTCCTGTGGTAGTTTCTGAGTCGTTAGGGAACGACGGGCAGGGGGAACCCCACTCGCCCGGAGAGGCCCATGACGTCGACTGCGGAGGAGCACCTTTGATGATTTCTGAAGAAGTGCGCTCCAGAATCAGGTTTCCACCTGCGAGCGAGAAGGTGGTGTGTGTGTAAGTTGGAGGCTACATTATGTGAGGTACTTAAACAAACTCTAAACAAGAAGTCGCTAGGCGACAAGCTTACTAAATTTGGTGATGTAATATATGAACACTGCTCCCGCGAGTTCGGGACAGTAGTTAAGGCACAGCCGGGTGCCAAGCAGAATACTAGCAGGAGGCAGAGGGACATTCTGAAGTGTCGGGCAGACAAGAATGCCCTCAGAAAACAGTTCAAAGCCGCTACGGGCAGCGAACGGGAGGGGCTGTACGAAGTGTGGGTGCATTTAAAGAACAAACACAGTGCCCTCTGTCGCGCCGAGCGTTTCTGTAACAACAGACGAAGAACTAAAAGGGAGCGAGAGAAATTCTTTAGGGACCCGTATCAGTTTGCCCGAGGTCTATTCGAGCAACCGAAGTCTGGGACTCTGGTTGTCAGTCAGAAAGAACTTGAGCTACATCTAAGCAAGATGTACTCTGATAAGAAGAGGAGAGAGCCTCTTGATGACAATCCAGAGATCCTTAGCGGACTCAAACAGCCTTCGGTGCCGAAGGTACCATTTAAACTGGTACCTCCCCTTTGGTCTGAGGTTGAGGACGTTGTGAAAAAAGCCAGCGGCAAGTCTGCCCCAGGTCCGAACGGTGTTCCGTACGTTCTTTACAAGCGTTGCCCGAAAATCCTAAAAATGCTTCACGTCTTGTTGAGACAAGCGTGGATCCGCAATCACATATGTCCAGAGTGGTCAAAGGCAAATGGGGTCTACATTCCCAAAGAGCAGGACTCGAAGAGTCTTTCCCAATTCAGGCCCATCTCGCTGTTGAATGTTGAGGGTAAGATATTCTTCTCAGTCATGGCTCGCCGGCTCACACAGTATCTGATGACTAACAAGTACATAGATACGAGTGTTCAGAAGGGTGGCATTCCAGGCGTTCCTGGGTGCCTTGAACACGCGACCATGATCTGGGAGGCTATCCAGAGAGCCAAGCATGAGAGAACCAATTTGCACGTTATATGGTTGGACTTAGCCAACGCCTACGGGGCAGTCCCCCATAGGCTACTGTGGCGAGCCCTTCGCATGTTTCACGTACCGACACAGATCAGTCAAATGGTCGAGCAATATTTCTCCAAGTTCGCTTTGCGCTTCTCTACCTCGACGTTTACCACGAGGTGGACTGAGTTGCAGATTGGGATAGCTATGGGGTGTACGATCTCACCTATACTGTTTGTCATGGCAATGCAGATCATGTTAGACGGGGCGGCCGGCTACGGACTGGGCCTTCAAATAGGGGATCACTGGTTACCGCCACTGCGCGCATTTATGGATGACACGACTATTATAACGGGCAGCGAGGAGTCTGCCCGCACGATCCTGAATAGATTGGACGCGGTGGTCCAATGGAGCGGTATGCAGTTCAAACCGCAGAAATCGAGGAGTCTGTCAATCCATAAGGGCAAGGTGTCGGCGACCAGTTTTACGGTGGCAAGGAACAAGATCCCTACGGTTCTGGAGGAACCGGTGAAGAGTCTCGGTCGCGTTTACGATTCGAAGTTATCTGACAGAGCGGAAGTCCGGCGAATACATGAGTCACTGGCTACAGGCCTGCTCGCGATCGAGCGATGCAGGCTGGTCGGGAAATTCAAGGTATGGTGTCTCCAATTCATGTTGATTCCGAAGCTTCTATGGCCACTGCTAGTCTACGAGGTGACGATGACTGCAGTGGAAACCATGGAAAAGAAAATCAATACAGCCTTAAGAAAGTGGATTGGTGCACCGCCTTGTCTGACCGACGTGGCTCTGTATTGTAAACAGGCTAAGCTGGTACTTCCGTTCAAGTCAATAACCGAAGAGTTTAAAGTCGGCAAAGTTAGGCTCGCCATGCTCTTGCGCGAGTCCTCAGACCCAAATGTCATCGCTGTCCAGCCCGCTCTAAAGACTGGCCAGAAGTGGAAGGTCCTCGATGCGATAGGAGCTGCTCAGAACGCACTAAAATTGAAGGAGGTAATGGGTTACACACAAACCGACCGTCGAGGCCTAGGGCACGGGAAAGTCAATTGGTGGTCAAAGGCCTCAGCCAAAGAACGCCGAGACATGGTGATACAAACGGTGAGGGACAACGAAAACGAGATTCGGGTTCAGAAAGCAGCCCAGCAGTCGCAGCAGGGCCATTGGGTCAGCCTGGAGAGTGCATTGCCTAGAATACTCACATGGGGTGAGATCTGGCGGATGACCCCGTTGCGACTGAGCTTTATCGTTCGTTCGGCGTACGATGTATTACCGTCCGGTGTTAACATGGTTAAATGGTCTGCGACCAACGATCCGACTTGCCCGTTGTGCAAATCAAAGCAAACTCTTGAGCACGTCCTGTCCGCGTGCAGGAAAGCCCTAGGTCAAGGCCGCTATACCTGGCGCCACAACAAGGTGCTAAAAGAGTTAGCAGCCGTTGTCGACCAGGCTAGAATGAGGGCTAATGCCAGAGCCAGTTCTAGTATCGTCCCCATTCGTTTCCTCAAGGCTGGGCAGGTTCCAAAAGGTAATGTCAACAAAAACGCATTCGCTCCATCTGTGCTAGACTCTGCGAGGGACTGGTTACTGGCGGTTGATCTGCCAGGACATGAACGGTATCCCGAGTTGATCCGTAAAACCGGCCTGCGACCGGACATCGTTCTCCATTCTGCGCAAAAACGGCAACTCATCCTGATTGAGTTGACGGTCCCGTTTGAGTCGCGGATGGAGGAGAATCATTTGTATAAGCTCGAGAAATACAGTGATTTAGCAGCCGGTTTGAGGAGAAACGAGGCTTACACAGTACGGGTATTTGCCGTCGAAGTGGGAGCGAGAGGCCTCGTTTCCACTTCGCTCTACAATGTGGTTAAAGAGTTAGGATTGCGCGGTAATGAACGGAAACGGGCACTCAAAAAACTTGGTGAGGTGGCCGAAAGGGCATCCAGCTGGCTCTGGACGCAGCGCAACAACGTAGGGGACGGGCCTCGGTGAGCTGGTCCGGGTATCTAGTGGAAAAGAGTTTCTTATCCCTTTGAAAAGTCCATCGTGTACGAATTGTCTGCCAGTGTCTCTCTGCCAACTGCTAATAAAAGTCCAAGATGTGTCCGGTAAACCAAAGTAAGCTTGTCGCTCGGTCGTCCAGGCATGCGGACTGTTCTAATTACGCTGATAAAACAAAATTGAAAGAGATACACAGAGAGAAGGATGGTCACTGATGCCATAACAGAAACACATCAGGCAACCATAAGTGGATAAAACCATGACAAGACAAGAAGAAGAAGAAGAAGAAGAAGAAGAAGAGACTGACTAGGGAAGAATTAGACAAAGAACTACTAGCAACTCGTTTTTTATCGAATACACACAGGTACTAACACACTGATAGAATCATGGAAAACACATACGGAGTAAAACAAGTCCATAATAGATAAATAAAACAAAATTGAAAGAGATACACAGAGAGAAGGATGGTCACTGATGCATAACAGAAACACACAGGCAAAGTCATCAAGACATAGGGAAACAAAGAGTCGTCGATATATACGGAGTTAAAGAGGGACATGAGCACTTGAACAAACTAAAAAGCCCTTCTTTATTTTAAACAACAAACATTCTATTTTCTTTAACATCCCCCACCCCCAGACCCTACAGCTTCGTGGTAACACCAGCTGTGTATCTCTGTGCTGACAGTTACACATTTATTTCCCCAAAATTAGTTACCGCTCCTCTTCAAAATATACAGTCAACAAGTCAAGCATCAGTAATGCAGCATCTTCTCCCTGCGTACAAGTGCAGACAGGCGTGCGAAGAACGAAGAAACAGACCCTCGGGTCAGAACACCCGCGTATTCCCACTGGATAACCCTGGGGTTATGAACCAGAGACAAAATAGTCCTCAGCGGCTGTGTCAGCAGGAATCAGCGGCTGACTGTAGTCGAATATTACCGTTTCAACCTCTTGATAGCTTGTCTCATAAATACTTTGGAATTTGTCATAAAAGCGTATCTGTATCTTTAACGGGATACACGAAGTAGCTGAAGTCATTAGTAGAAGTCGAGACCCCAAAGAGGCTTCTCGCCGGGAGAAAAGTATTCAGCGATTCACCGACAAGGATGTCCACCAGAGATCTGTCTCTAGAAGAGGCTGACCGGGCCCATAACGTCAAGCTGTGTGTTTCTATACATCTACACAACAAAGAAACTAGGGGTTTGTTACCTCTCTCTCTCTCTCTCTCTCTCTCTCTCTCTCTCTCTCTCTCTCTCTCTCTCTCTCTCTCTCTCTCTCTCTCTCTGAGAAATATAAACAAAGGGAGAGAGACAGAATACTGGCTACAACATTCAACTCGCAAAAATAATATACACACACCCGCACACACACACACACACACACACACACACACACATACTTACATACAGATAGATGGACATAAAACTAGGAATAATTTACAACTCTCACTCTCTTGTTGCGATTTTTTAAATACAGCCTTCCCCCATCCCCCTCTCCCGCCCTACACATATGATAAGCATTTTGGAGTTGTTACACAGCCATCGCCGTCTCTGTCTCTGTCTGTCTCTATTTCTGTCTGTCTCTCCCTTTAAGTCTCTCTGTTTCCATCTATGTCTCCATCTGTGTATCTCTCTATGTCTATATGTCTCTCTATGACACTCTATGTCTGTGTCTCTCTCTGTCTCTATCTGCCTCTTTGTGTCTCTCTCTCTGTCTTTCTCTGTCTCTCTCTCTCTGTCTGTGACTGTCTGTCTCTGCCACTCTGTCTCTCCCTGTCTCTGTCGTTCTCTGTCTGTCTCTCTGTGTCTCTCTCTGTGTATCTCTCTCTGTCTCTCTATCTCTGTCTGTCTGTATGTCTGTCGGTCGGTCGGTCGGTCGGTCGGTCGGTCGGTCGGTCGGTCGGTCGGTCGGTCGGTCGGTCTGTCTGTCTGTCTGTCTGTCTGTCTGTCTGTCTGTCTGTCTCTGTCTGTCTCTGTCTCTCTCTCTCTCTCTCTCTCTCTCTCTCTCTCTCTCTCTCTCAGGTTATAAGCAATCTGGAGTTTTTATACACTCATCTCTGTCTCTCACACTCACGTATTCGTACATGCAGACTGCAGATATGATAACATTTTGACACTTTCTGGTCTTGGGAAAGTGGACCAATCACAGACGGTATTCCAAACTATAGGCATACAAATGCAAAGCTCCATTTTATCCTGACTATACCAGCCATAAAATCCACTAAACAATGTAGACACTTGTGCCAGCCTTTAAACCAATGTGCCATGAAGACACGTGTGTCAACCTGTTCATCTATTGTTTCCTACAGAGCCAACCGTTTAATACACTGTGCCATACAAATAAGTGCCGTCCCTTTCATCTATTGGGCCCTATCAAGACTGATGACAACCGTTTAATCCACTGTGCCATACAGAGACTTGTGCCAACCCTTTAATCCACTGTGCCATACAGAGACTGGTGCCAACCCTTTAGCCCACTGTGCCATACAGAGACTGGTGCCAACCCTTTAATCCACTGTGCCATACAGAGACTGGTGCCAACCCTTTAATCCACTGTGCTATACAGAGACTTGTGCCAACTCTTTAATCCACTGTGCCATACAGAGACTGGTGCCAACCCTTTAATCCACTGTGCCATACATAGACTGGTGCCAACCCTTTAATCCACTGTGCCATACAGAGACTGGTGCCAACCCTTTAATCCACTGTGCCATACAGAGACTGGTGCCAACCCTTTAATCCACTGTGCCATACAGAGACTTGTGCCAACCCTTTAACCCACTGTGCCATACAGAGACTTGTGCCAACCCTTTAATCCACTGTGCCATACAGAGACTGGTGCCAACCCTTTAATCCACTGTGCCATACAGAGACTTGTGCCAACCCTTTAATCCACTGTGCCATACAGAGACTGGTGCCAACCCTTTAATCCACTGTGTCATACATAGACTGGTGCCAACCCTTTAATCCACTGTGCCATACAGAGACTTGTGCCAACCCTTTAATCCACTGTGTCATACATAGACTGGTGCCAACCCTTTAATCCACTGTGCCATACAGAGACTGGTGCCAACCCTTTAATCCACTGTGCCATACATAGACTTGTGCCAACCCTTTAATCCACTGTGCCATACAGAGACTTGTGCCAACCCTTTAATCCACTGTGCCATACAGAGACTTGTGCCAACTCTTTAATCCACTGTGCCATACAGAGACTGGTGCCAACCCTTTAATCCACTGTGCCATACAGAGACTGGTGCCAACCCTTTAATCCACTGTGCCATACAGAGACTGGTGCCAACCCTTTAATCCACTGTGCCATACAGAGACTTGTGCCAACCCTTTAATCCACTGTGCCATACAGAGACTGGTGCCAACCCTTTAATCCACTGTGCCATACAGAGACTGGTGCCAACCCTTTAATCCACTGTGCCATACAGAGACTGGTGCCAACCCTTTAATCCACTGTGCCATACAGAGACTGGTGCCAACCCTTTAATCCACTGTGTCATACATAGACTGGTGCCAACCCTTTAATCCACTGTGCCATACAGAGACTTGTGCCAACCCTTTAATCCACTGTGCCATACAGAGACTTGTGCCAACTCTTTAATCCACTGTGCCATACAGAGCCTGGAGCCATCCTTTTATCCACTGGACCCTATGAAAACTGATGACAACCCTTTAATCTAATGAGCCCTACAGAGAATGATGCCACAACTAGTCTCGCTTCGCAAAACGACTAGCCGACAGCGTCACACACAGCACGAGCTACGTAGCTCCAGCGACATCCCAAGGGGTCTCAGTTATAACTGCACTCGTGAGCTGAACGAACCCACAACCTTCAGAACGCGAGGTAAAGGGTAAGACCACTTCGCACACGAAGACTCAGACTGCACATGATGTGTCGTTCTGTACTTATATTAGTACATTTGGCTTCCTTTTCTAATGCTTCTTCTTGGCGTTCGCCGGCTGTTAACTCTGGCGGAAAGTTCTGGTTGTTCGTCCACTTCTGGATTTTGGCCTTGGTCTGAAACGGAATTTTGTGTGCACATCAGTTTTACAGATTTGGCTTGTGTTTGTGTGTGCAACCTAATAGGTCCACACCTTTCAGGCAGATGCACTCCGACTTCGAAGGACCCCCCGCGCCCTAACTAGTCGACTTATACGAAATGCTTGTTGGGGTGAAGGGGGGGGAGAAGGGGGGGGGGGGTTAAGTGGGTCTAATGCTTCACCACCGCCACCATTCCCCCGCGGAACCCACACGGGGATGTAACATTTTAAACTTTCTTGCTGTTTGGTGATAATGATGTTGGTGATGATAGTGTGGGTGATAATGCTGTTGATGATGATGGTGTTGGTGATATTTGTGGTGTTGATGATGGTGTTGGTGATATTGGTGATATTGGTGGTGTTGATGATGGTGTTGGGGATATTGGTGTTGGTGATAATGGTGTTGGTGATATTGGTGTTGGTGATATTGGTGTTGGCGATGATAGTGTTGGCGATGATAGTGTTGGTGATGATAGTGTTAGAGATATAGGTGTTGGTGATGATGGTGTTAGTGATGATGGTATTGGTGATGATGGTATTGGTGATGATGGTGTTAGAGATATTGGTGTTGGTGATATAGGTGTTGGTGATAATGATGTTGGTGATGATGATGTTGGTAATGATGATGTTGGTGATGATGGTGTTGGTGATGATGATGTTGGTGATGATGATGTTGGTGATGATGATGTTGGTGATGATGGTGTTGGTGATGATGGTGTTGGTGATGATGGTATTGGTGATGATGGTGTTGGTGATGATGGTGTTAGTGATGATGGTGTTGGTGATGATGGTATTGGTGATGATGGTGTTAGTGATGATGGTATTGGTGATGATAGTGTTAGAGATATTGGTGTTGGTGATATAGGTGTTGGTGATGATGATGTTGGTGATGATGATGTTGGTGATGATGATGTTGGTGATGATGGTGTTGGTGATGATGATGTTGGTGATGATGATGTTGGTGATGATGATGTTGGTGATGATGATGTTGGTGATGATGATGTTGGTGATGATGGTGTTGGTGATGATGGTGTTGGTGATGATGGTGTTGGTGATGATGGTATTGGTGATGATGGTGTTAGTGATGATGTTGTTGGTGATGATGGTATTGGTGATGATGGTGTTAGTGATGATGGTATTGGTGATGATGGTGTTGGTGATGATGGTATTGGTGATGATGGTGTTAGTGATGATGATATTGGTGATGATAGTGTTAGAGATATTGGTGTTGGTGATATAGGTGTTGGTGATGATGATGTTGGTGATCATGATGTTGGTGATGATGGTGTTGGTGATGATGGTATTGGTGATGATGGTGTTAGTGATGATGTTGTTGGTGATGATGGTATTGGTGATGATGGTGTTAGTGATGATGGTATTGGTGATGATGGTGTTGGTGATGATGGTATTGGTGATGATGGTGTTAGTGATGATGATATTGGTGATGATAGTGTTAGAGATATTGGTGTTGGTGATATAGGTGTTGGTGATGATGATGTTGGTGATCATGATGTTGGTGATCATGATGTTGGTGATGATGATGTTGGTGATGACAGTGTTGGTGATGATAGTGTTAGTGATATTGGTGCTGGTGATATAGGTGTTGGTGATGATGATGTTGGTGATGATGATGTTGGTGATGATGGTGTTGGTGATGATGGTATTGGTGATGATGGTGTTGGCTTAAAGTGGATGTGTTCTAAATCTCGTTCCCCCTCATTCATGAACCGCCAGTGAATTCCCTCTCACGCCAAGCTAGACACAGTCTAGTGTGCACCAGATATATCATTACTGAACATTAAATGTACACACATATTTCCGAATATATTTGTAAATAAGTTACATGATAACTAAATAGTGTACACAAATGTTTCGTCTAGACCTGTAAACGAGTTACATGTTGAATGACATCAATTAAAAAAACCACAATTATGTCAAATTTGCATTCAGTCAACGGAAAACGGGGGGAGGAGGAAGAAGGGGGGGTGGGGGGGGGGGGGGGGTTTGATACAAAAGAAGAAAAAACTGTCTGAGACCAAACTAACCTAAAGAGAAACATATTGCGCAAAGTATAGCATGCCAGTGGAGCCCAAATTATCACTTATTTACTGTATAACCTTTTTCATGGTCGTCTGACGGTTCTTTGTGTGTGATTTCTATAGGAGAATTCCAAAGTTCCATTCAGCAGCGAACTGTCAAGTCGGCGTTAATCTTTGTGTGTGAGGTTTATGGTCGGGGGCAAAAACTCGGCACACTGACATGCTCCCTGTATTTATGCGTCAGTCCTCTTTTTCTGTCTGTCACTGCTTCTTTTTCTGTCTGTCACTGCCTCCTTTTCTGTCTGTCTCTGCGTCTTTTTCTGTCTGTCACTGCGTCTTTTTCTGTCTGTCAATGCGTTTTTTTCTGTCTGTCACTGCCTCTTTTTCTGTGTGTCACTGCCTCTTTTTCTGTCTGTCACTGCCTCTTTTTCTGTCTGTCACTGCCTCTTTTTCTTTCTGTGACTGCTTCTTTTTTCTGTCTGTCACTGCGTCTTTTCCTGTCTGTCACTGCGTTTTTTTTCTGTCTGTGACTGCCTCTTTTTCTATCTGTGACTGCCTTTTTTTCTGTCTGTGACTGCCTCTTTTTCTGTCTGTCACTGCCTCTTTTTCTATTTGTGACTGCCTCTTTTTCTATCTGTCACTGCCTCTTTTTCTATCTGTCACTGCCTCTTTTTCTATCTGTCACTGCCTCTTTTTCTATCTGTGACTACCTCTTTTTCTGTCTGTCTCTGCCTCTTTTTCTATCTGTGACTGCCTTTTTTTCTGTCTGTGACTGTCTCTTTTTCTGTCTGTGACTGCCTCTTTTTCTGTCTGTGACTGCCTCTTTTTCTATCTGTGACTGCCTCTTTTTCTATCTGTGACTGCCTCTTTTTTTATCTGTGACTGCCTCTTTTTCTATCTGTCACTGCCTCTTTTTCTATCTGTGACTGCCTCTTTTTCTGTCTGTGACTGCCTCTTTTTCTATCTGTGACTGCCTCTTTTTCTGTCTGTCTCTGCCTCTTTTCCTGTCTGTCTCTGCCTCTTTTTCTGTCTGTCACTGCCTCTTTTTCTATCTGTGACTGCCTCTTTTTCTATCTGTGACTACCTCTTTTTCTGTCTGTCTCTGCCTCTTTTTCTGTCTGCCTCTGCCTCTTTTTCTGTCTGTGACTGCCTCTTTTTCTATCTGTGACTGCCTCTTCTTCTATCTGTGACTGCCTCTTTTTTCTGTCTGTCACTGCCTCTTTTTTTCTGTCTGTTACTGCCTATTTTTTTCTGTCTGTCCCTGCCTCTTTTTCTGTCTGTCTCTGCCTCTTTTTCTGTCTGTGACTGCCTCTTTTTTCTGTCTGTCACTGTCTATTTTTCTATCTGTGACTTCCTCTTTTTCTATCTGTGACTGCCTCTTTTTCTATCTGTCACTGCCTCTTTTTTCTGTCTGTCACTGCCTATTTTTTTCTGTCTGTCCCTGCCTCTTTTTCTGTCTGTCATTGCCTCTTTTTCTGCCCGGCTCGCATATTTCGTTTTGTTTTACTTTGTTTAATCATTAAACAGTGCATTCATTGCTAACTGTCTATATTTACCAACCTATACATACAATATCTATCCGCCTAATCCTTTATGTAAACGCCAACCTACTTATCAGCTTAACTACTCCACTAACCGCTCATATAAATATTTGCTCAGCTATGTA